>JAGGNK010008548.1:19171-31595 GCA_017590115.1 Montifringilla adamsi | reverse complement strand
CTAGATGATCTTTAAGGTCCTTTCCAACACCTTAACATTCTATGATTTTATGGAAAAGAAAAAACAACTTGCCAAAACTTAAGAAAATCCTCTCTACTTCAGAAATGAGGATATTTTCATTTTGCATCAGCAATTCAGTTGCTTGCTGGCTTAGATTTTGTATCATCACATACAGAGATTGTCATGTTTTACTCATTATAAAAAAGTTATCATGATATGTCAGTAGCTGAAAGTCTAAAAAGATGACTGATATTTAGTATTGACATACCATGCATGTTGCAAAGAAAGACTGTGTGGTGGTACAAACCCCCCTTGCTCATCCTTGGGCCTGATCTCAGAAGCTCCTGATAGGCCTTGAAGAAAATGTCTGAGCAGTGAAGTGTCCCTTGACCTTACCAGTTGAGTTGTGAGGAGCACTTGCATGGTAGAAGTGGGAACAGTCAGAAACATCAGCTGCCCAATTAAGGTGGGAAACAAAGGATAAACAATTATCCTTTGTAGCCTTGGTAAACCATTTAGCTGAAGTGTAGCCCAAGTGGAGTGGTATCATTGTTACCACACTTTGGGAAAAAAGCCCAGTAGTTACCAAATTGGGTTATGGCCATGATGGAAACTTACTGAGGACCAAAGTCAATCATCTTGTGACCCTATAAACAGCTGTCCTGAGTGAGGCCCTTTGAGTTCTCCTGGACTGCAGTGGACTGAACCAGCACGTCCGAGTGGGGCCTGTCAGAGCTTGCAAACCCTCAAGCTTGTGATACTCAAAGAACCATTGCAATTATATATATATATTTATTTATATATATATAAAACAAGACAAACAACAAGAGCAGCAACAACAAACAAAACCAGAATCCCAATAACAGCCTTCTCTCGGCCATCAAGCATTTTCCCTTTTGGTGTAGTTATGACCACAGCCAGCAGGCTCCCGATGGGGCAGGGCAGGTGCGATGATTCCCATACGGCTGCAGGGAGCGCTGTGGCGCGAGCTCAGCCACCTCTCCATGTAGCAATGGCGGCTCAGGCGACAGAGGAGAGAGGAGTCGGCTTCCTTTGCAAAACTCACAAGGAGCAGCCGATCTCAGTGCCACTCCGGATGGCGAGCTGGACCGTAGCAGGAACCTCGGAGCGGGGAGCTAGAACAGCAGAGGCGAAGTGTAGCAATAACCCCAAAGCAGTGGCAGAAGCAGCGGGCGGTCCTGGCGGATGTGGGATGTCTAACTAAAGTGTAGCAAAATACCTCAAAGCAACAACAGAAAACAGCGGGGGCTGGGAAGGGGATTGCTCCTTTGCACAGCTCACCGGCGACGGCTGGTCCCGAGGTCGGGCCGCAGCGCCAGGGGAACAGTCCGGCCGGGGGGGGTGGTGGGGTGGTGGTGTGTGCTCCTGGCTCCCAGGTCTCGGCACAGCACGCACTGGCTCTGAGCACCCAAGCGGCAGAGGAGCAGAGAAGCAAGCTGGTATGCCCTGATCACAGTTCTAAAGGAAAAAAAAAAAACAAAACAAGGGGGAAAAAAACCCAAAACCACAGGGCAACAGTATCTCTCAGCTCTCAGGTCACACCGTGCCATGTGGCCACCGTGTCGATTACCCCCACCAGAAGGAAGAGCAGCCTCTGGCCCCCAACCCCCGCAGGAACCCGGGCCGCTCTTCACCCATCGCGTGGGGGGTGTGTGTGTGTGTGTGTGTGGCAGTGACAATTCCGGACACAAAACATAAACAAAATGGTCATAGGATACGAACCATGCCCAAGACAGGTGTACACACTGTTTTACCTGTGTGCGTGTGAATTGATTATGTTATGAATGTTACTATGTATCTATAGTTGTCATTATAATTGTAGTGAACCCTATCCAATCACCATGTAAATGTTAAAGTATTCAATGATTAAATGCTGCTAAACCCTTTTGCACCCTTATCTTTGCATCCATAACCTTTACACCCTTACCCTCTTTTGCATGCCCAGCTTCCATGTAAATCATTCCAAATTGCTTCCTTTGTATGCTTTAATCTGTTTAGCAAGTAATAGTGAACCTTGCCACTGAACTCTGTAAAGTGACATTTTCACAATTTCATATTAAACCCTATTTTTGGCAATAACTTGGATGGTATTTCTTTAAGCAGCCAAACCACTCTTTCATGACAGACTGAAAACTTATTAAAAATAAATATATTGCTTCTGAGACGAATAGCGGATTTGTCTTTACAAACAAGCTGTGGGTCTGCTGGGAGATAAAACTAGCAGTGGGAGATAAAAGAAACAATGGGAAGGATTCCACTGATTGATGAATGGAAAAAGATATTTGCTTTTACAAATAAACTTTAGGTTTGCTGATAAATGAAATTAGACATTGAAAGATAAACAATGGGGAAGAAAAACCCCTAAATTCCATAAGAATTAAAAATTAAAAGGGAGGGATATACATTAGAGGGAAAACTTCGGTATCAGGTGTATCAGGAAGTCTGTACCTTTCAAGTACCTCAGCCAATGGGGAAAGAGAGAAGGGAAATTAGGGTAAAGCAGAGCCAATCCCTGATGGTTCTGAAGATGGACATGCTGCTTTCCAAGATTGGGCCAATTAGAAATTATGGTAACGCCTCTGTGATAACATATTTAAGAAGAAATCCAAACAAAGTGGGGCACAAGCAGTTTTAACTCCAGCTAGAGAAGAGGAGGAGGTGAATATATGTGAGGGAAAACAACATGAAGACACCAAGGTCAGTGTGTTAGCGTTCAGGAACACATAATCACGGAGTGATTATATGCAGGTGCTTTTATTAAAGAGCTCTGGGTGTCAGGGGTACACAGAACCAAATCTGACTCTGACATGGTTTCGAGCCGAACATGTTTTATATTCTATTGTTATATAACTTACATATCAATTATTAAACTTACGTTGTTCTATTGTATGCAATTATTTCATCCAAGCATGGATTTCTCATGATCCCGCTCAAACCCCTAACATAGTTTCTCATGATTCATTAAACAATAATTATATCTAATCACATCTAACAATTATATCATTTATCATATACTGATTACACAGGTGCAGTTTCACATGATCTAGCAAACGCGAGGCCTAACATTTCCCAGGGCCTACCCTTAACATTTTCCCAGGGCCTACTAAGCCTAACTTTCTTTCTAACTCTCCGAATTTTCCATGATTTTAAAATCTTTTACTGTCAAGTGGAGAAGAAGGAGGAGGAAGTGCTCCAGGCACCAGAGCCAAGATTCCTCAGCAGCCTGTGGTGATGACCATTGTGAAGCATCTGTCCCCCTGCAGCCCATGGGTCCACAGGGAATGCAGAGATCCACCAGTAGCCCGTGGGGGAGGTGCTCACAGTGGAGCGGGTGGATGCCTGGAGGAGGCTGTGATCCAGTGGGAGACCCGGTGGAGAGAGGGGGCCCTCACTTCCAGGCTAGAGCAGCCTGTCCTTGGAGGACTGCACCCTGTGGAAGAGTCACCCACGCCGCAGCAATTTTGTGAGGACTTTTTGTCCGTGGGGGAAATTGATGTTGCAGCAGTTTTGGGAGGACTGCTGCTCGTGAGATTGGAACCATGCTGGAGAAGTTCATGGAGAACAGTCTCCCGTAGGAAGGGGCCCCACAGTCTCACAGGGGAAGGACTCCTCTCCCTGAGCAGTGGAATAAAACCTTGGGTGATTAACTGACCAAACTCCCCACTCCCTGTCCCCTGTGGTCTCAGTGGGAAGGAGGGAGGGGCTGGGGGGTAAACAAGGTGCTTTAGGGCCTTGTTTTACTTCTCATTATCCTCCTCTGATTTTGTTAGTAATAAACTCACTTTCTACCTCTAAGTTGAGCCTGTTTTGCACTTGGAGTTTTTTCTCCCAGTCCTTATCTCAACTCAAGAACCCTTTGTTTATATTTTTCTCTCCTCTGCCCAGCTGTAGCAGGGGAGAGTGAGTGAGCGCCTTTCATGGGTGCTTGGCATTTGGCCAGTGTCAAACCATGACATAGAGTATGATCATCAGGATAGCAGGATCACAAATACACCTCTCACTGTCATGAGAGAACATAAAACCAAAAAATGCCATCAAAAAGTCTTATAATTTGTTTGAAATACATTTCAGTGCAACAAAAGCAAATTTAAATGTATTATCAATCCCTACTAAATAGAAATTTAAAATTTTTTCCAGCTCTAAGAAAAAAAAGTTTCTTGCTTGCCTTTAGATTGTCTAACCACTTTTTTTTTTTTTTTTTTCAATATAAAAGTTTTTTTCACCAAAACCTTTTTGTTTCTTGCTTGCCTTTAGATTGTCTAACCCCTTTTTTTTTTTTTTTTTTCAATATGACAGTTTATTTCACCAAAACCTTTTTGGGTCAAGACCATAAAAACTTTGTAAAACTCAATCGACATTTGCTTTCTATCATTGCTGAGTTTTCCAAGACTCCTAATGCACCCTTTTCACAGAGCAAGGCATAAAGCATTTGGCATTCTGCATGATAAACTCTAGCAAAATTGACATTGTGGCAATGGAGACCGCATCTCTGTTAAACTTACAGAACAAGGAGATAACTGAGTTTTAAATAGCAGATAAAGCACTACATGGTTATACTAGGAGTCTCATATCTGTCAACATATCTGTTGCCAGCTGACCTGGTGTCCTGGTTTTGGCCATGACAGTTATTTTTTTGCAGTAACCATGAGGGAGTGGAACCTGAAGCAATGTGGGTGTGGCTACTGGTTTATTCTATATCACCTCACATCATTGCAGGGCGTAGGGGAAAGACAGTCTCTGGCTTCCAAGAAGAAGGGCCTGGCTTCCGACCAAACAAAGGTGGTGGGTGGGGAAAGCTGTCTACCACTGTTTCACTATCTTGGCCTTGGTGAGAATTTTGCATGGAAATCACCCTCTATTTTCTACACTTTTGTTATTAGTATTGTTGCTGCCATTGTTTGTTTTCTTATTTCATTGTGGTTTCCAGTAAATTATTCTCAACTGTGATCTTTGCCTTTTGTGCTTTCAGTTGGAAGGGGAAAGGGGAGCTATGTGGTGTGGTTCAGTGGGAGCACAAAATTGGGGAATACCATTCCTAAACCATGACAGCCTTAATTGGTGCCTTACATAAGGCAGGAGAGGTTGAGATAACAAGAAATCAGCCCAGAAGGGGGTTGGAAACAGATTTGATCAAAGCATTTATAATTCTCAATATTTGGCGAAATCAGGAGGAACATCAATAAGATTTTACATTGGACTTTCAGGAGGACAGACTTTGGCCTGTTTAGGAGACTTATTCAGAGAATTCCTTGGGAAGCAGCCCTTAAAAACATAGCAGTTCAGGAAAGGTGGGCATGCTTCAAAACAGAGATCTTGAGGGCACAGAAACAGACTGTCCCTGTGTGCCGAAAAACGAGTCAATGAGGTGAACATCCAGCCTGGATGGGCAAGGAGGTTTTGAAGGAACTTTGTCGGAACCCAGGACATCTCTCTGAATGCCCTGGATGTCTCAAAGCCCTGGCAGGGGTTCGGAGACCCTGGCAGGAAGCCAAAGACACCTGGAAATTCAATCTCAACCCATGGAGCAAATTACCAACTTTATATGAAGAATTACAGTCTCTTTCTCCAAGCAGCAACTGACAGAACAAGAGGACGCAGTCTCAAGCTGCATCAAGGGAAATATAGGTTGGATATTAGGAAAAAGTTTTTTATGGAAAGAGTGATAAAGTACTGGAATGGCCTGCCTGGGGAGGTGGTGGAGTCACCATCCCTGGATGTGTTTAAAAAAAGACTGGATGTGGCACTCGGTGCCATAGTTTAGTTGAAGTGTTGGGGCATAGGTTGGATTTTGCAATCTTGCAGATCTCTTCTAACCTAGTCATTGTGTGAATTTTGTGAATTCTGTGAATTTGTTGTATTAGGCACAGAGCAACAGGTTACAATGCTGCTAGGTCTGTTCATGTGGGTATGGTACCTAACCCTGTATATGTTTCCATATATACACTATGTGCCCATCATGGTGCTCTTTTTCAGAGCAGGGAGAGGGATCAGGATTGCTTTGCTAATGTACTGTGGGATATCAGTTTGTGCAGAAAATCACACTATGAAAAGCCAATGTTCACAAAGGAGACAGTTGTCCCGCAACTTTATTCAAATAAAGGGAGAGAGTCTACTGGAGTGCATGCCCCCAGGGTTTTCTCTCTTGAGGGTTTGGAGGGTGCAGCCTCCTTTTATTAGAAACTCCTGGCCGCATGTTGCCCTCTTCCTTTCCCCATTGTCTGAGGTACTAGGAAGGTACAGCCTTCCTGAACTGCCTACCACATATTCCCCTCTTGGACATGTAATTTTCCCCCAAAGTTCAGAAACTCAGGCTTGTGAGGACCCATTTCTCTGTTTCAGGAATCAAACTGTTTGGGTTCTGTAACAAACCTGTGGCTTGAAATTTGTAGAGACGTTAAGACCCATTTCAAAGATGTTAACACTCATACCCTCACCCATGGAATTATTTGTAAAGACATTAGCACACATCTTTCCTACCAAGTTTATGACATGATAACATCAAGGATAATGAGTGTCATTGGGATGTGTATTCAGTGCTACTCTCCTAGCCTTACCTCAGGTGCTACCTTGTTGGGGACTGTCTTGGTTTGAAAGACAGGTGGATGCCAAGGAAGGTGGGAACCTCCCTTGGAATGAAAAATATTACCCCCTTCCCTCCAAACTATTATAACTTTGTAATTAAGGGGCTTTCAGGCAAAGATATGGGAAAAGGAATAACAGCTCTTTACTAGAAAATAAATATATGCAATAAGACAAACAAGTAACAATAAACCAAAAAAAAAAAAAAAAAAAAAAAAAAAAAAACCCAAAAACACCTTTTTTCCAAAAAAAAAAAAAAACCTTTTTTTAAAAAAAAAAAAAAAAAAAAAAAAAAAAAAAAAAAAAAAAAAAAAAAAAAAAAAAAAAAAAAAAAAAAAACAACAAAAACCCAAAACAGCCTTCTTTCAGCCTTCAAGCACTTTCCTTGTTGGTGTAGTTATGGTCACAGACAGCAGGGGTGCTGTTGGTTCCCAGCCAGGCAGGGCAGGTGCAATTATTGCCCTGTGACTGCAGGGGGTGCTGTGCTGCAAGTTCAGCTGCCATTCTGCATGTGGTAATGGTGGCTCAGCTGGTGGTAGAGATAGAAAAGGGGCTTTCTTTGCAAACTCATGACAGGGGCAGCCAGTCCTGGTGCCACTCCTGATGGCAAAATGGACTGTACCAGGGACCTTGGAGCAGCACGCTGGAACAGCAGAGGCGAGCACACACAGGGTGGCAAACAAAGTGTAGCAAGAACTCCAAAGCTGTGCCAGGAGCCGTGGGAGATCTGGGCAAACACTGGGTGTCAGGTTAAAGTGCAGCAAAAAAGTCCGAAGCAGCAGCAGAAGACAGCGGGGCTAGGTGTTGGGGAAGATGAAACAGGAAAGCCTTATAAATATGATTGCCTGGCAAAAGATTTTGAGAATATGGAAACTATAAGCGAGATTGAAATGAAAGCAAGCTTTCAGATACCTTAGTTACTGAACAACTGGAAAACAATGGTATGGCCGGCTGAAGGTAATCCCTTTTTGATGAAACAATACCGTCTGCTTGCAGACAGGTCCAAAAGTCAGAGCAGACCCTACCAGCTTGGCAGAAAGGGTCCAAGGAGTAGTTTTTAGGGTTTAAAATGTAACACAGTATGGTAATGTAATGATTCTTATAGGCTGTATGTAAATGCTGTAGGATTTGTATCTTGTACTAGATTGGATAGTGAAAATTAGAATATTCAGCACAGAAGAAGATTTATGGTATTGTAGTAGGAACTTCGCTCTCTTTTACTCTTTCATGCTCTTTCTCTCATTCTTTCTTTACCATGCTCTTGCCTTCTTTCTTTTTACCACTGTCTTTACTTCTCTCAGGCCCTCTCCAAGCTGCGGCTGGCAGCTCCAAGCAGGGCCCCTGCACCTACGCCCTTTGCAATAAACCACGAGTTCCAAGATCTGGCTTCAGAGATCTCTCATCTCCATCCGTCCCGACCATCCTACCCACTGTTGCTTCTACAGCTAGGCAGAGGCAGCCTGGCTTCTGCAAGCAGCTGCAGCAAGCAGCCAGGAGACGCTTCCTCCAGAGTGGGGGAGGGGGTCGGGCTCCCCTTCCTAGTGAGGTCAGGTGTTGAAAACATGCCAGTTCAATAGCTGCTCTTGTGAGCAGAGGCTCACTCGTGATAATGAGAAGCAATGAAGGACAAAAGCTCCGCAGTGGCAGTGATTCCTCTGGGCAGCAACAATCTGGCACCAAACCCCACTCCAGTCCCCAGAGAGCGAGCAAGGGCCAAGCCCAGCCCTTCACTCCCCAGCCAAAATCTCCCGGTATCTCTGCACTTCCCAAGAGAAAGCCACCCAGCTAAGAGACAGTAGCAAACTGCACCCTTCCCCCTCCTCCTCCTCTTAGCCACATCTTTTGTGTCTTAAGTATCATTGTTATCTTCTCTTAGGGAGCAAATGGAAGAAAATTCTCTGAGAGAAAGAAAAAAAAAGTAAAATCCTAACCTCCAACAGGGACAGAAGGGCTGATGTTATTTCCTATCCTCTTGAAG
The DNA here is from genome assembly GCA_017590115.1 of Montifringilla adamsi. Lineage (NCBI taxonomy): Eukaryota > Metazoa > Chordata > Aves > Passeriformes > Passeridae > Montifringilla > Montifringilla adamsi. The sequence continues at coordinate 23,017 of JAGGNK010008548.1, read as the reverse complement.
GGACCTCCAGGTGATATTTACAAGTGAGCAACAAGTACCATGACCAGAACTAGAGGGGCCCTGCCTCCAGCCGGGTGGAGGAAAGAGGCAATCGGATCTACTGGACTGTTTGGATCTGATGGCCTGACACATCAGACCCACAGTAGTATAAGGCTTTAGTTCACACCTGTCCACAATGTACCCTGATGCCATTGAGATATAGTGGGGCAGAATCCATCTCTATTTCTGGGGTGACAGAGGGATCCCAACAGCTGACTGTACTGGAAGCTGAACTGAGCCTGGCTAGGAACAGATGGCAAAAACACCCCATTGTCACTGGCCCTGAGGCCCCATGTATCCTTGGCATAGTTTACTTTATCTCTTCCACAAACAATCCTCCCTCCTGGGAGATACATTCTGTCAATGGGCCACTGAGTCTCGCTGCATGACTAATAAAACCACATCATCCCATTGTGAGAAACTCTGACCAGAGGGAGGAGCCAAGCATTCCTACCTGGATATAATCAAAGATTTGAAGACCACAGGCAGCCTTTTCCCACTAGATTCCCAGAGGAGCAGCTGTCTTCTCCACTGGATTCCCAGAGGAAGACCAGGCCCATCTACACCACCAGTGGACCTTCAGAGGAAATGTACACCCTTCTACATGATCACCACTTCAACAGAACCACATCTGTCACTCCAGGAGGACTGCAGCCACCATTTAATTGGACTGCTACCAACACCCTGACCCACAGGGTGTCAGGTCATATTCTGACTGTCAGTAGTTTTTTCTTGTTTGCACTATTACATTTGTATTTTTAGTTTTCCTAGTAATGAACTGTTATTCCTATTCCCATATCTTTGCCTGAGAGCCTTTTAATTTCAAAATTATAATAATTTGGAGGGAGGGGGTTTACATTTTCCATTTCAGGGGAGGCTCTTGCCTTCCTTAAGCAGACACCTGTCTTTTCAAACCAAGACAGATTTTGGCGCCCAATGTGAGGCACAAGGGCATTGAGAGAAAAAGGGAATAACAGTTCTTGAGTAATCTAATTTTTGTGTGCTGATATAGAAACCTCGTTAAGTGTCACCATGTGGTCTAGCTTACCCTTGTTTGGGTGGCACGTGGTTGTGGCTGTATTTCTCCCATTTGCAGGCCCTTACCTAAGCATGGGTCCTATAACTAAGGCTACTGTGGCTGTTATCCAGTTTGTTTTATGGGTTAATAAGGTGAGGAATTAATGGATCTTTAACTTCCTCTGGAAAGCAAGCACATGGATTCAGAGCTATCACACACTAACTATGTTTTTGGGCTTATTTTAATAATGGCACCTACTGTGAGGAAATAACACCGGGGAAATTTTCTCCCATCCCTTCAACCAGCTCTTTGGGTCTGCCCCACCAGTTTTTGAAGGGTTCAGATCCACTCTAAATGCTAACGATATCATACAATGCTTGGTGTTGCTGATAGGCTATTGTATTTGCGGGGTGCCCGACGAAGGAAGGAATGATGAATCTGACTCCATGTTCTCAGAAGGCTAATTTATTATTTTATGATACTATATTATATTAAAGAATACTATACTAACCTATATTAAAGAATAGAGAAAGGATACTTACAGAATGCTAAAAAGATAATAATGAAAACTCATGACTCTTTCCAGAGTCCCAACACAGCTTGGCACTGATTGACCAATGAGTCAAAATAATTCACATCAGAAACCAATGAAACAATCACCTGTTGGTAAACAATCTCCAACCACATTCCAAAGGAGCAAAACACAGGAGAAGCAAATCAGATAATTATTGTTTTCCTTTTTCGCTGAGGCTTCTCAGCTTCCCAGGAGAAAAATCCTGGGCGAAGGGATTTTTCCAGAGAATGTAAATGTGAAAATAGGCCTGTTCTATTTAGCATTCAGAAATAAGCGAAAATTAACCTCGATAACCACCCTGACACCTTCCCCAGAGACTAGGGATGCTACCACAGAACCTGACATGGCACCAGAGATTAGGGATGCTGCTGCCCCAGAGCCTGACCCTGCCCCACAGCCCACCTCAAAAATGAACCACCCAAATTGGGTGGGGGTTCTGGTGAAGGAGATACGTGAAATGAGCCAGATGCTGAAGGAGTACATTTCCCTAGCTGATGAGAAATTCTCCCCCTGCCTCAAAGAGGGAGAGTCTAATAGTGCAGCAGGGGAACCCACAGATGTTACAACCGTCCAGGTTCCAGCTAAACTGTAAAGGCAGTCACAACCAGCAGCAGTCCCCCCTGTGGAAACAAGGAGGTTTAAGATGAAATCAGAGCACTCAGACAAGGATAAGAATGGAGGGCCCTCACAACCCACATGAGCGCCAAATGTTGGGATCATCACCAAGTCCCTGACATACAAAAGTCTCTGTAATCAGCACAAAGACATTGTACAATGGGGACGTGAGGCTTATACAACCTGGCTACTTCGGGTCTGGGACCTTACGGGTACAGGCGTCCAGCTGGATGGTGGTGAGGCAAGGAATTTGGGACCCTTGACCCAGGACTCAGGTATGAATCAGATTTTTCTAAGGGAGTCAGGGTCCCTTTCGCTCTGGGAACGGCTTTTAATGAGTGTCAGAGAGAGGTTTGTCCACAGGGAGAGTATGCAGGAGCACCACCATAGAATGTGCTGGAAGACCCTTGAGGAAGGGATCCAACAGCTGAGAGAAGTGGCAGTATTGGAGGTACTCTTTGGGAGGGATGGACAGCATGATAATGACCCCAACAAGGTCAGGTGCACAGGGCAAATGTTGTGGAGTCTGGCAAATCTAGGGCCATCTCAATACACCACCTTCTTTGCAACGATTGATGCTGATACCAACCGAGAGACAGTGGGTTCTGTTGCCAACAAGCTTAGAATTTATGAGAGTATGATCAATAGCCTGATGCAGGCTCATGTCTGCTGTGATTAAGGAGTTCAAAGAGGAGATCACAGAATCACAGAATCACAGAATTTCTAGGTTGGAAGAGACCTTTAAGATCATTGAGTCCAACCCATGTTCAAACACCTCAACTAGATCATGGCACCAAGTGCCACATCCAGTCTTTTTTTAAAAACATCCAGGGATGGTGACTCCACCACCTCCCTGTCCCTGGGCAGATGATTCCAGTATTTGACCACTCTTTCTGTGAAAAACTTCCTCCTTAATTCTAGCCTGTATCTCCCTTGGCTCAGCTTGAGACTGTGTCCTCTTGTTCTGCCTGTTGTTGCCCAGAGAAAGAGACCGACCCCCAGCTCACCACAGCCACCCTTCAGGAAGTTGAAGAGAGTGATAAGGTCACCTCTGAGTCTCCTTTTCTCCAGGCTAAACAACCCCAGCTCCCTCAGTCGTTCTTCATACGGCTTGTGTTCCAAGCCCCTCACCAGCCTCGTTGCTCTCCTTTGGACACGCTCAAGCATCTCAACGTCCCTCCTAAACTGAGGGGCCCAGAACTGGACACAATACTCAAGGTGTGGCCTCACCAGCGCCGAGTACAGGGGAAGAATGACCTCCCTGCTCCTGCTGGCCACACTATTCCTGATACAGGCCAGGATGCCATTGGCCTTCTTGGCCACCTGGGCACACTGGTGGCTCATGTTCAGCCGACTGTCAACCAGCACCCCCAGGTCCCTTTCCACCTGAGCACTGTCCAGCCACACCATCCCCAGCCTATAACGTTGTAGGGGGTTATTGTGGCCAAAGTGCAGGACACTTGGACTTATTGAACTTCATCCCATTACATTCTGCCCATCCATCCAACCGTTCCAAGTCCCTCTGCAAAGCCCTCCGTTCCTCTAACAGTTCGACACATGCTCCCAGCTTAGTGTCATCTGCAAATTTACTAATGAAAGA
>JAGGNK010008548.1:0-17915 GCA_017590115.1 Montifringilla adamsi | reverse complement strand
GTCTGTTCCTGTGCCCTCAAGATCTCTGTTTTGAGGCATACCCACCTTTCCTGAACTCCTTTGTTTTTAAGGGCTGCTTCCCAAGGGACGCTCTGAATAAGTCTCCTAAACAGGCCAAAGTCTGCCCTCCGGAAGTCCAATGCAAGAGTCTTACTGGTGCTCCTCCTGACTTCACCAAATATTGAGAACTCTATTATGTCATGATCACTCTGCCCCAAGCAACCTCCAACCACCACATCTCCCCCAGCCCATCTCTATTTGCAAACAGCAGATCTAACATAGTCCCTCCCCTGGTGGGTTCACCCACCAGCTGCGACAAAAAGTTGTCCTCCATACACTCTAAGAATTTCTTGGACTGCCTCTTTACTGCTGTATTAAGTTCCCAGCAGATGTCTGGTAGGTTGAAGTCACCCACAAGAACAAGGGCTGATGATCCTGAAACATTACCTAGCTGCTTATAGAATAAGTCATCTACCTCTTCTTCCTGGTTGGGTGGACGATAACAGACTCCCAGTAGGGTGTCAGCCTTGTTGGCCTTCCCCTTAATTCTTACCCATAGACATTCAACTCCATCTTCCTTAGTTTCAATTTCTATGGCATCAAAAGCCTGCTTAATATAAAGGCCCACCCCTCCACCTCTTCTTCCTTTCCTGTCTCTTCTGAAGAGCTTGTAGCCATCCAGTGCAGTACTCCAGCTATGTGAGTCATCCCACCATGTTTCCGTGATGGCAACTGCATCACAGCTCTGCAGTTGCACCATGGCCTCCAGCTCTTCTTGTTTGTTGCCCAAGCTGCGTGCATTGGTATACACGCACCTCAGCTGGGCTACTGACTTCACCCCTAACTTAGCCTTGCAACCCTTGGGCCTGCTTCCAGATAGCTCAGCTGCATCCCCTTCCCCCTTCAAACCTAGTTTAAAGCCCTCTCAATGAGGTCTGCCAGTTCATGAGCTAAAAACCTTTTGCCCTTAACAGAGAGATGTACCCCATCTGGTTCCAGCAGAGCAGATGCTGTAAAAGTTTCCCCATGATCAAAGAATCCAAAATTTTGCCTATGACACCAACCCTTAAGCCACTTGTTGATGATGCGGATTCTCTTGTTTCTTTCATTTTCCTCTGCCACCAAAGGGACTGAGCAGAATACTACCTGTGCTCCTGCCCTATCAACTACCTGACCCAGTACCCTAAAGTCCTTTCTAATTGCCTTGACACTCCTCTTTTCAATCTCATCACTGCCAGCCTGGAGTATCAGCAGTGGGTAATAATCAGAGGGCTGAATCAGCCCAGGAAGTCTCTCAGTGATATTTTGTACCCGTGCCCCAGGGAGGCAACAGACGTCCCTGTGGGATGGGTCTGGTCGACATATGGGGCCCTCAGTTCCCTTCAGAAGGGAATCACCTACTACGATTACCCTTCTTTTCTTCTTGATGTTAGAGGTAGTGATCCATCTTACAGATGAATCATAATTGGGGGGCTCACTGGGCAGACAATTTTCTTCTAAATCTTCTAGTTGGGTCTCTAGATCCAGGACCTCATACCTATTCTGTAGTGGTACCTGGCTGGATGATGGGGATGGGGAGGAGTTTTTGTTATTACCTCCCAGAATGGGGACCCATTTCCACTCCTCTTCATCTACCAGGTGCCCTTCTATTGCCTGAGAGCGGGAGGCATATAAGTCCTCAGTCTCTCGGTCAGAGGCCTCCCTTAAAGATGGAAGGGCTGAGCTCCACCAGTCTATTTCCCTTTCACTTTCCCTGATACTCCTTAACCTTTTAACTTCCTCCCTAAGCTCAGCCACCAGTGAAAGGAGGTCGTTCACCTGTTCACACCGCAGGCAGGTCTCCTCCACAACACTCCCTGAAGCCATCGATAAGCTCAAACACTCTGGGCACGGATGGGTCTGTACAGACACATCCTTTTTGGAGGGCTCGACTTGGTCACTTACACTTATACCAACCACAGTTTTTGACCGTGTAGAAACCATTCCTAACAGACACCTCAAACATAACCAGGCAGCAGAAAAACCTCAAACAACACAGAGGACTCCTTACTAGCAAGAAAGCTGGCAACCCTGCCTGCTTGCCCTGCCTGTGCGAACTGCCACGCAAAGTGCCTTGTACACGCCCCAGAGACTCACCACACCCCTGTTTGCCTGCTCCAGGTCGCCGCGCTCCCCAGAGACCTCTTATAATCAGCCACTCAGCAGCAACACAGGAAGCTCCACCCCTTGCTCCTCACTGATGAGGGAGATGAGGGAGGAGGTGAGGAAGATCAATGCAGCACCCATGCAGTCACAGGCCCCAAAGTCAGAGCCCAATATCCCCCAGCTAGAGAGAGAGGGTACACCCCACAAGCTGACCTATGGTTCTTTCTGTGTGACGCCATGGGGAAGACATGGGAATGTGGTATGGGAAACCCAATTCTGTCCTGGCAGCCTGGGTGCATCAACTCAAGGAGGGAAACACTAACCAAGGGAGTTCCACTAAAGTGAAGGTAGCTTCAACCTCCCATGACTGAGGTGCTGGGTATGATCTGTCAGATCCCCCTGAAGGAATCTCTAGTATGTATGCCCAGGAAAGAAATAATAACCAGGGTTAGAGGGGGCCCTGCCTCTAGCCAGGAAGAGGCATGGGAAAACTGGGTCTTCTGGACGATGTGGATCCTATGGCCTGGCACATCAGAGCCACAAAAATATGATGCCTTAGTAGATACTGGTGGGCAGTGTACCCTAATGCCATCAAGACATGTGGGGGCAGAACCTGTTTCCATTGCCAGGGTGATGGGGGGATCACAGCAATTGACCCTGTTAGAAGCCGAGGTGAGCCTGACTGGGAAGGAGTGGCAGAAACATCCTATTGTGACTGGCCCAGAGGCCCCGTGTATTCCGGGCATAGATTTCCTCTGGAATGGCTATTACAAAGACCCAAAGGAACTCAGATGGGCTTTTGGCATAGCTGCTGTAGAGGCAGAGGAAATTAAGCAAATGAACACCTTGCCTGGACTATCAGAAAACCCATCTGCAGTAGGACTCCCAAGGGTGGAAGATCAACGAGTACCAATTGCCACCTTGACTGTGCACCGTTGACAGTATAGGATGAATCGAGATGCTGTGATCCCCATCCACAAAATGATCCATGAACTGGAGAGCCAAGGGGTGGTCAGCAAAACCCACTCACTCTTTAATAGCCCTATTTAGCCTGTGTGCAAATCTGAAAGAGAATAGAGATTGACTGTGGACTATTGTGCCTTGAATGAAGTGACTCCACTGCTGAGAGCTGCTCTGCCGGATATGCTAGAACTGCAGTATGAGCTGGAGTCCAAGGCAGCAAAGTGGTACGCCACTATTGACGTTGCTAACACATTTTTCTCCATTCCTGTGGCCTCAGAATTCAGGCCTCAGTTTGCTTTCACCTGGAGTGATGTGCAGTACACCTGGAACCGACTGCCCCAGGGGTGGAAACACAGCCCCACCATCTGCCATGGACTGATCCAGGCTGCACTGGAAAAGGGTGAAGCTCCAGAACACCTGCAGTATATCAATGACATCATTGTGTGGGGGAACACAGCAGCAGAAGTGTTTGAGAAATGAGACAAAATAATTCAGATTCTGCGGGAAGCCAGCTTCGCCATCAAGAAGAGCAAAGTAAAAGGACCTGTCCAATTGATCCAGTTCCTGGGAGTAAAGTGGCAAGACGGATGGCATCAGATTCCCACTGAGGTCATCAATAAAATCACTGCAATGTCTCCACCGCCCAGCAGGAAGGAAACCCAGGCTTTCCTAGGTGCCATAGTTTTTTGGAGAATGCACATTCACAAGTACAACCAGATTGTCAGTCCTCTCTACCTGGTCACCTGCAAGAAGAACACTTTCCCCTGGGGCCCTGAACAGCAACAAGCCTTTTCCCAGATCAAACAGGAGATGGCTCATGCGGTAGCCCTTGGCCCAGTCAGGATGAGACCAGAGGTGAAGAATGTGCTCTACTCTGCAGCCAGGAAAAATGGCTTGTCCTGGAGCCTCTGGCAGAAGGTGCCTGGGAGACTTGAGGCCAACCACTGGGATTCCAGAACCAAAGTTACAGAGGATCTGAAGCCAGCTACACTCCCACAGAGAAGGAAATCTTGACTGCCGATGAAGGAGTTCAAGCCACCTTGGAGGTGATTGGCACGGAAGCACAACTCCTCCTGGCACCCTGACTACCAGTGCTGGGGTGGATGTTTAAAGGCAAGGTTCCCTCTACCCACCACGCCACTGACGCCACATGAAGCAAGTGGATTGCCCTCATCACACAGTGTGCCTGTATTAGAAACCCGAATCACCCTGGGATTTTGGAAATAATTACAAACTGGCCGGAAAGTGAAAACTTTGGTCTTACTGATGAAGAGGAACAAGAACAAGTGACACAAGCTGAAAAAGCTCTACCAGGCAACCAACTACTGTAGCTATGATATTTTATGAAAAATCTTTTGCTAAGATTTTTCTTCTGAGAAGCTGAAGAGTTTCAAGAAAAAAATGTAAACAATAACTATCTGCTGCTATGGAATGCAACAGGTGCATCTGTGATTGGTGCATGTTAATTATTTCTAATTAATAACCAATCACAGTCAGCTGGTGCGGACTCTCTGAGAGTCATGAGCTTTTGTTATTCATTTTATTCTTGTTCTTTCTAGCTTTCTGATACATCTTTTTTAGATAACAAAGGAGACTCGTTCCTAGCTCAATGGGCTCATGATGCTTCAGGTCATCAGGGCAGAGATGCCACCTATAAGTGGGCACGAGACAGAGGGGTGGATTTAACCATGGGCAGTATTTCTCAGGTTATCCATGACTGTGAGATGTGTGCTACGGTCAGGCAGGCCAAGCAGGTAAAGTCCCTATGGTATGATGGGCGATGGTCCAAATGTAAGTATGGGGAGGCCTGGCAGATTTACTACATCACCCTTCCCCAAACCCACCAAGGCAAGCACTACGTGCTGACCATGGAGGAAGCCACCACTGGATGGTTGGAGACCTACCCTGTGCTTCATGCCACTGTCTGGAACACCATCCTGGGCCTTGAAAAACAAGTCCTGTGGAGGCATGGTACCCCTGAGGGAACTGAGTCAGATAATGGAACTCATTTCAAGAACGGCCTTATAAATACCTGGGTCAGAGAACATGGCATTGAGGGGGTGTACCATATTCCTTATCATGCACCAGCGGCTGGGAAGGTTGAACAGTGCAATGGCCTGCTTAAAACCACCTTGAAGGCTCTGGGTTGGGGGGCTTTCAAGAACTGGGAGATTAATTTAGCAAAGGCCACATGGTTAGTGAACACCCGAGGTTCCACTAACCGAGCAGGCCCTGCCCAATCTGAGCCCTTGGGAACAACAGATGGAGATAAGGTCCCAGTGGTACATAAAAGAGGTATGCTGGGAAAAAACTGTTTGGGTTATTCTGCCTCCAGCAAAGACAATCCCATCTGTGGGGTTGTCTTCACTCAGGGACCAGGTTGCACCTGGTGGGTGATGCAAAAGGATGGAGAAGCCCAATGCATACCTCAAGGGGGCCTTGTTCTAGGGTGAACTATCCATGATGCTGTGCTAGTATCTGTATCTGCATCTATATATGTATATAATAAAGGTCATGTGTGCATGTGTATATGTATTTTAAAGATTAAAATTTGATGTAACATGTTGGTATGGGAGGAAATTCGGGGTGGATAATGTTGGGGGTTGGGTTTTCTTTTCTGTTTGTTCCTTATTACCTGTAGGAATTTCTTCCCATTGAGTTGCTAATGGGAGCTGATTGCTGGGTGCTTGGGAAGAGGGGGAACTCTGGTTTTTTGGGAGTTTTCCCTCAGAGGAAGGGGCTGGGCTAAGCTTCTGGCCCTCTCTCAGGTTTTTTTTTTCTCGAAGCGGGCCTGCTGCTGCTGGAACCCAGTCCAGACCCAGTGCAGAGATGCTTTCTTCTGCCATGGGGTGAGCCTCTGCTAGTGAGAACAACCACTGAACTGGGACCTTATTAACACCTACCTCACTAAAGGAGAGATCTATCACCATCTGTTTGAGTGCCCGGGATCCTGAGCTCCTTGCCCTGCTGGGAGCCCCTCACCTTCGGCCTGCCAAGACATCCTGCCGGCCCAGCTTGCTGCTTTCCGAGAGTTCTGCTAAGGGCACTGGAGCCAGCTGTCCAAGGGGTTGCTGAAGTGGAGCCTCTCTTCCCTTCCCATCTTCACACAAAAGCCGCCATTGCCACATGCTCCCCGAGCCTGCACCAGAGTGCCCCTTGCAGCCATGTGGGGATCACTGCACCTGCCCTGCTCACCGGGAGCCTGCCAGCACCCCTGCTGGCTGTGACCATAACTACACCAAAGGGGAAAGTGCTGCTGCCAAAAGGCTGTTATTGGTTCTGGGTTCTGTTTGTTGTTAATGCGGTAGTTGTTGTTGTTTGTTTGCTTTATTATACACACTAGTAAAGAACTGTTATTCCTATTCCCATATCTTTGCCTGAGAGCCCCTGAATTTCACTATTCTAATAATTCAGAGGGAGGGGGTTTACATTCTCCATTCCAAGGTAGGTTTTTTCTGCCTTCCCTAGCAGACACCTGTCTTGTAAACTTAAGACACTTGGAAAGTGTTTTTTTGTGGATGGGAGAAAGAGTTGAGGCTCAAAAAACCCTCATATCTTTCCACTGCAATTGGGAACACATATATAACTCTCTATGTGTCACTTATCTTCTGTGGAATGAAACAGAACAAAATTGGGAAACAATCAAAAACCGCCTTCAAGGAGCCTTTGATAAAACCTGTCCTGGTTTTGCATGGGACGCATTTACGGAAGTGATGCAAAGCTTCCAGGCACTGGAAAGCTGTACATGCCTCTGTGAAAAACACATGTTAAAGACGAAAGAAACCTGGAAACTTCATCTTTTCCTTCCGTCCTGGGAACAGATAACAAGGCCTGGCCCGGCCTCTGTCTTGGCTGGGCCAGGCCGAGAAGGTTCTCCTGCAGGGCCAGGCCCCTTTCTGGGGAGCCCACTGGGCCCCAGCCTGGCCAGGCCCCAGCAGCTGCCAGGCAGGGGGCAGGGAGGCTGCAGGGCCCTGGCCAAGGCAGGGCCAGGCTGTGGCTGTTAACATCTTGCCACCAGGTCACCTCCCCTCAGCGCAGCCACCCCATGAGATCATGCAGCTGAGGCCAGAGGCAGCCCTGCAGCCTGTGCAGAATAGCCCTGCAGCTAGAATTGAATGCAGCAAAACCCAAAGACCAGCCATGCGGCCAATCCTGACACAGCCCCAGCCGCAGTTCCTGCCGCAAGCTACCAAGCTACTGACACTGGCCGGGGTCAGGTGACCATCTGCAGGCCCTGGGAGAGATGTTAACTTTCAGTGCTTCAATCCTCCCTTGAGTGAGAGAAGAAGGACAAGTGCAGGCAGGTAAAGAAGCAACATGAAGATATCGAGGTCAGTGAAAAAAGAGGCAAGTCCCAGATGGGAGGGATGAGGAGATGCCTTAATCTTGGGGCTGAAATCCTCTTGTAAAGCTATGGAGAAAGATGTAATTGATACATCAGACTCTGTTTCCCTGTAACACATGAAAGCATGGGGAAATGAAGGGTTCAAATTGATATTGAGCAAAGGCCTCCATGCCAAAGTAACCAGATGATAAAGTATTTGTGATCTATGAGAAGTTTGAGCAGAGAGAGAGAAGAGTGATGAAGACCCTGTGCTCCCAGGGAAAGAAGACCTCTGTTCTCAGAGATGAAGATGATTTCAGAGATAGATAATGAGAACCTTTGCCTTTGAACAGCTCATCTTTAAAACAGTACCTCATAAGTTGACATGGCCCATAAACACAGCTGTAGGAAAAGCTTGTGGAAAATGGGAGGAATTTCATGATTGCAGATTTCGCCGGGTGGCTACTATTTGTGAAGAGAGACACAAGAGAACTATTTTCTTGTGGAGAAGTCTCCATAACATTAACAAGAGGGACTTCTCTCCCTAAGTGAACTGAAGAAAGATTATTCTAGAAATGGTAAACTGACTGAAATTTTAGGTTTTGTTTCTTTACATTGTCATTGGGAAAGAAAAGGTTGTAGGGGGAGGAAGTGTCCTGAAGGTTTTGTTTTGATTCTTATTACTCTTTCTTTTAGTTACTGTTAATAAATTTATCTTTATACCCTTTTAAAGGTTTGAGCCTGCTTTGCCTTTCTCCTAGTCCTACCTCACAGCAGGAAATGAGTAAGTATATTCTAGTGAATGCACTAGTGATTGGCCAGCACTGAACCCACCACACTCATTAGTGCATTGGCTGGGAAATCTCTAATTGGCAAACCAAAACCACTACCTGAAGACAAGACATCCACTCACTTCAAACTTGATTAAAAGATCAACTCAGAGACTTGCAAACTCTGGAGGAACAAAAAGTGCTGACAGACTTAAAAAATTATCTTACTTGGCTAAAAGTGAAAAATTGGTTTTCAGGAATAAATTTACGAGTTTGGGTTTTCAATGGATTAGGTTGTCTGGCAGTGATATCTTTTTTAATTTTCTGTCTTGTCCTTTTCAACATAATTAGAGATGTTAAAGGCACACACAAAACATCTATGGTTGCACTTGCTTTGTCCATGACCCCAAAAAATAGAAAAGGGGGAATTGTTGGGGTAGTAGAGGTTGGTGTAAGGAAAGAGTTAAACAGATAGCAACAGCAGCAGCGCCTGAAGCAGCAGCAGTGTCTCTCTGGACAGCGCACACCTGAGACAGAACTGGACGAATTAGTTTCTACTTCTACTTTAACATAGAACTGTACACTCTTTGCGCTCTACTAGCCATGGCTTTGGAGAGAATAACAGAAGATACCAAGAAGACAGATTTATTGTAGAACTGTGATTAAACCTGTAAGCGGTAACCAAAAAATGCTTTTAGGAGTAAAGATGAGTGCTTCCGAATAAATCTCATATTCACTCTGTCTGCTGATGGGTCTCATCCCTTCATGTATCACAGAAACTGGAACAGCATTTATCCTTGAAGAATTTCCTGTGGTGGTTGTTCTTCCTCTCAACTCACATAGCCATGACTCCTAGGGCAGAGGTAGGTTTTCCACCCCACTTCCTCATGTCCATTCCATGGTCATGCAGGTAAAACCACAGGTTACCTACCTTGTGGTAGGGGGGTGCTTGCTCTTAATAGCAGAGGCTTTGGTTCATAATGGCAGGATATGGGACATTTCCTCTTTAAATTGCTGGAAGTCCTTGGACAGTCTTTCTGTGGCTGAGATGCAGGCCCACAGGGAGGAAGAGAGACTTTCCTCATATTACCAGTTGAGCAACCAAATTATCCACTGTTTGTTCTCCTTCTGTCCATGGCATCACCGTCAATGAGTTGGTCTATGACTATGGTGTGCTCCATAGGAACTTCCGCCACATGGGTTGTGTGCCCTAGACTTCATCTGGATCTATAGGGGACTGCTCATTGCTTGAATCCTTATAGAGTACCTCCAGCGCAGCTAATTCTCTTGGGTACTGTCAGAGACTGAAATAGTTCACGACTCAAACATTGATATAAAGCTTTGCTCATTATAACAAAAACTGTATAAAGAAGCTACAACCAAAGAAGCCTCACTGAAGACACCTGACTGGGTCTTTGGACTGAAAGTCAAACTCCTTAGATTAGATAAAGGGAAAACCCATTCTTCAATCATCTGAAACAAACAAGTAAACAAGGAAAAGAATGTGAGCCAAACCCAGCATCCATGCTAAGAATCATCTTTGGCTTGCTTTGGGATGAGGGAGGCCATAGCCCACAGACCCATTTGCTGGGAGCAGGTTTGTACAGATTTCCCCCCCAACTGAGGTGGGGAGAGGAAGTTTTGGTGTATTGTAACCTATACTCATGGGCAATGAACCCATTCTCCCTTACACAAACTGGCTATGGAACCGCCAACCCTGGGAAGGCCACACCCATAGGACATTCACATGAGGGGCAGCTGAGGAACTCTGCCCCTCCAGGGAGGTGCCTGGATTCTCCTACCTGGCCTGAGCATATATTAACCCATCAGATTCTATGCTTTTTTGGGGGGACCTTCACCACCAAGAAGACCAGAAAAAGAGGATCAACTGAACACCATTGGGATCCATGGAATGGTGATACTTTCTACCTAGTCTGTCTTCACCTCACTCTCTCCCCCCCCTTTCTCTCCCCTTTTCTTTCCCTCATATTTGCTATTAAATAAAATCCCTACTATTGTCACTGGCATATGGTCTCGTTTGCACCTTAATTCAGGCTGAGGAATTCCTGAATAATTTTAATAGCCAGACCCTAACAGGTACTGGATACTTTGCTCCATGGTGTTCCACTTATCTTGGTGCACTGATAGATCGTCCTTGAAAATATACTTTTCCCTCATGCTTGACAGGAGTCGCCTCCAGAGGCTGAGTTTCTGTCTTTTTCCCAAACCCCTGGTCAATGCCCACATCCCAGGACAGGGATCCCAGCTGCATGGCTTCACTACCATCTAGTTCCATATCTTGGGTCGTGATATCCCAGCATTGGAGCAGTCAGGTCACCATGGGCTCACCCTACTGGCAGTTGAAATCTTTTCACATATCTCGCAGCTCGCCCAAGGATACAGATCGGGTAATTATCTCTGGCCCTGCCTCTTCCTCTTCATCCCTTACTAAGCAAACTGATTTTTTTCTTGGATTTTTTCTTCTGTATAGGTACAACTGTTACTAGCACTGGTTGTTCATCTTGTTCATCTGAGTTTGAGTGGCCATGGGGCCATTTGCTCTGCTTTCCTCCTCCTCCTCCTGAGGGCGCTGTCTACTATCAAGCAGTGTCTGATAAATAGCAGCTGAGGCCCAGGACATTGCATAACTGCCGCAGCATTTTTCCTTCTCATATTGTATCACTTCAGCAGGGTCCTGTGGTTGTTCAGAGATGAACTTCCAAACCACTGGAGAAGTCCTTCAAATACTGGCCTATAACTAATACATACCTGCTTAGATCAAAATAGTTTCCAATCTGCTTTCAGCAGATCTGTTGTTATATCAACTCTTTCAAGCCACACATTGGGCCCCTGTCATAGGTCAAGAAGGAAGTGAGTTTTTTGGGAGGTTGTGGTCAAACCAATCAGTGCTTGGATTTGAATATTGGCACCTGGTTTGGCCACTGAAGGTATGGACTGCCTCTGAGAACACAGGGGGTTAAAAGCAAGAACTCCCAGGAGAACCCTTTCTTGGTTCCCGTCAGTGAAGGTCAGACCTCCCCTGCCCAGCCTGGGCTGGCTGGGGGAGGGGAAGCCATGCAGCCGGGTGAGGTAGGCCAGAGCCTTGTGGTGTGGAAATCTATGGTGTTATTTCATGCTGTGGAGGAAAAGGGGGGAGGAGGAGGAATGTATTTGGAGGGTTTTCATTCTTAGTTTTGTGTCTGTTCCTTTTTAGATGTTGTAGTTAATAAAGTTTGTTTTCTTTATTCCTAAGGTGGAGCCTGTTTTGCTCTGTTCCTGATCACATCTCACAGAAGCCACTAGGGAAAGTGTATTTTCATGGGGGCACAGGCATTGTGCCAGCCTCAAACCATGACAGCCCCAATTAAAATGCTGTGGTTTAAAACCAACTGGAAATTAATTTTCAAGGAGCCGCTTCCCTTCTCCCCACCCCCTCTACTGAGAAAGGGACAAAAAGGAGATTATGGGTTGAGATAATTTACTAGAGAAACAGCAGTGAAATACGGGAAAACAAACAGTAACGGCAGCAATGCTAATAACAACAGTGTACAAAAGTGTGATTACATGCAAAAATGCCTATGGAAGTCCAACTGATGCATTGTTACTGTGGCCAGTGACATGTGGCTTCCCGAAACAAATGAGAAAATGGAGAATGTGGTAGTCTGTTATTTTACAGTTTGTTCTTCTGTATTAGGTTTTAAATATTCCTTGTTATAAATTTGTAGTGGTTCATTCCATGTACCCCATTTGGCTTCCCTGATGGTTCAGTCCTGAGTTGTTTACCCCAAGATTTTCCCTCCAAGTGTATGTCAATCCCCCTGTCTATCAAAGATAGCACAGCCTTTTGTTCTGGAATGTTCCCTGTCCTTCATCCCTTCCTAGAAGCAAGATTGGACTGCAAGGTTTGCTCCTTCCCCTTGTTGGCTTCTATTGGATAGCCCTTACCCTGTACTCCTTCCCCAATGCCTTCCTATTGGTAAAAGGTTGTGTCCTCCCCTTATTCCTTCCCCTCCTTAAAAGCAGTTTTTTGCCCTCAGTTATTGTCACTTGTCCCTGACTCCTCTGGGGAAACAAACCTTCCTTGGAACTCAAACAAGTGATCCCTCTCGATTCCTTTGCCTTGGTCCCTCGTATTGAGTTGCTGCTGTGTCATCTGAGCCACAGCCATCTGCTGCAGGGAGCTGTGAGCCTCTGTAAGCACTGCCACCTGGGAAGGTCTCAGTAGAGATCCGGGGGTGGCCTCTCTTGTGACTGTCCATCGGTCTCAGGGAGTGAGCTGGCCAGAGAACATATTCCCTGTGACCACAGCCCGCAGTTACAGGAGGATGCTACTACAGTTGGTGCCACATGGCTTCCCAAGACAAAGGAGAAAATGGCAGGCGTCACCACAGCTGGTGTTTTTTTTCCTCCAAGCCCAAACCAACGAAAAACAATGATGGACAAACCCCTCAAGCTGGACCATCCATGCCACACTGCACCAACCACTCTGCTCTGCCTGAACCTCATCGACTGCACCTGGACTTCACTGACCACTCCACTCTGCCTGGACCACACTGACCGCACCTGGACTGCATCAGCTGCTCTGCTCTGTTCACCACTTTGGGCCCCAAGAATAAAAGGGAACAAAAATCTGCACATTTGCCTTTTCTTCCACCCTAAGCCACGTGTAGTGGCATCCACAAAAAAAAAAGAAAGGGTTAATGAGTTGAGATAAGGACTGGGAAAAAACATTCTAAGGGCAAAACAGGCTCACACTTAAAGGTATAAAGTAAATTTATTGCTAACAGAGTCAAAGGAGGATAATGAGGAGTAAAATAAGCCATTAAAACACCTTTTTTTCCCCAGCCCCTCCCTCCTTCCCACTGACAGCATAGGGAGACAGGGTGTGGGGGTTTTGGTCAGTTTTTCACATTAAATCTTTCTTCAGTTCATTTAGGGAGAGGATTCTTTCTTCTCCTATTCCATGGGGTCCTTCCCATGGGAGACAGTTCTCTGTGAACTTCTCCAACATGGTTTTGATTTCATGGGTAGCAGTCCTGCCCAACCTGTTGTAATGCGAGTCCTTCCCACGGGCAAAACAGTCTTCCCAAAACTGCCATGGCATGGGTCATTTAGTCCATGGGGTGTAATCTTTTAAGGATAAGCTGCTCTAGTTTGGAAGCAAAGGCCCTTTTGCTTCACATTAAATCTTTCTTCAGTTCATTTAGGGAGAGGATTCTTTCTTCTCCTATTCCATGGGGTCCTTCCCATGGGAGACAGTTCTCTGTGAACTTCTCCAACATGGTTTTGATTTCATGGGTAGCAGTCCTGCCCAACCTGTTGTAATGCGAGTCCTTCCCACGGGCAAAACAGTCTTCCCAAAACTGCCATGGCATGGGTCATTTAGTCCATGGGGTGTAATCTTTTAAGGATAAGCTGCTCTAGTTTGGAAGCAAAGGCCCTTTTGCTCTATCTCTGGAGGCAAAGGCCCTCTCTCTCTGTTCGGGTCTCCCACTGGCTTACAGCTTTTTTAGCATCCACTCGCTCCAGCATGAGCACCTTTTCCCATGGGCTGCAAATGGATCTCTGCATCCCCCCATGGACTTCATGGATTATAGGGAGACTGTTTTATTATAGTCTTCACCACGGCTTGCAGAGAAATTTTGACTCTGATGTTTGGAGTACCTCCTCCTCCTCTTTCTTTCCACTGACCTTGGTGTTGCCATGTCCTCACTTCTTCCTCTTTCTCTAAGAGGAAAAAACTGCTGCTTGTAAGTACCACTTCCAACAAATTCCACCAGATCAAAGATTTCTGCAGGGTTTCACAGTGCTGAGAGGTTTATTTCGGCTAGGTTCTGTGTTGGGGAATTGCTCACCATGTTTCTGCTGCCAGCCACATGACCCCCACTGCCACTGCATGGACAGTTGCGGCCACCATGGTGCTGGTGCTATTTAATGGCTCTTTTCATATCAGGCGCCGAGAGGATGAAGCTGCTGCCACCACCCCTGCCCTTCTGTCTGTGGCGCAGCTGGCTAGAGGTGGCCAGGCAGACAAAGTTCACTGCGGGCCATGCCAACATGGCAGCAGCCGTGCAGCTGCAGCAGCTGCATGGCTGTGTGCACTGGGCTGGTCCTGGCTGTGGCACCTGGCCACCCCTCAGAAAAAGCTGTGTCTGCGAGGTTAAATATGTCATCACAGAGGTGTTACCAAACTCTCTAATTGGGCCAGCAGCATGTCCATCTTCAGAGCCATCAGAGATTGGCTCTGTCAGACATAGTGGATGCTTCTAGCAGCTTCTCACAGAAGCCACCTCTGTGGCTTTCCCCCCCCCCCCCCCCCCCCCCCCCCACAAAAAAAAATGTTAAACCAACACACCACACCACCCAGTGATGATGTGAGTGATATAGAATAAACAGCCTAGACCGTAAGAGCCTGAACAAGAGATGTGGGACTTCAGATGGCTCTTCAAAATGCAGTTTATTGCATCCAAGAAGTTACAGCAGTCCAGGGTCGTGGGTGACAGAGCCTGCTCCTACAGCTGTCAGCTACAGCTGTAGACAAGACTGAAGACTTTAATTTTGGTTACAATGCATTATATACTTTTCTTTGCTGAGCATCTTAATACATAAGAACCAATCTACACCTTAACTTTTACCTATAGCCTATCATAACTACTATACCATATTCATGTTACTATTCTCCAATCACAAAAAGTTAGTATGTTACAGTTTAAGCTAGAAGTTGTTTTTCAGTTTTCTTGCAGTGGAAAATTCTTAGACCTTTTTTCTATTTGCAACATCGGCAGTCTTGTTTGCCTGTGGATTCTTTTTGCTTGGTAAAAAAATCTTCTGTTTGGGGTGGGTTTATCCTTTGCTCTAAGCCATAAAAACCCCTTTTAACTAATATACCCTTTGCCTTCTTAGTTAACCAGTAAGACTGGCTCAGCAATTCTTTTCTTCTATGTCAAAACTTGCTTCCATCTCTATTTTGTTCTCAGATTTTACATTCAGAGAGCTTTCTGCCAAGTATACATATCTTTTAAACTTTCTTGTCAAACTTTCATCCTTCCCAACACTAGACATGCCCACAAAGCTCTAGGCTCTGCCCCCTCACTTTGTCCTAGCCAAAACTAGGACACTGCATGAGAAGCCAAGGCTGGAGCAGGTTTGCTGGCAGGATTTGTGGGCCCATGAGGGACCCACTGTTGCAGTAGCATTAATCCAGGTATAAGTAAGAAATCCAGCCCATCTCCATAAACCAGCCTCTGGGCTGACTGTGGCCTCAGCTCTCTTCACAGAGAGCAGCAGGCACAGGCTGACTGACAGAGGTTTCAACCAATAACAACCCTCCTAAAATACAAACATTTGACTGGTTGGGAATCTGGGAGGTGTCGAGACCAGATCAATGGCTGTATAGCACCAGAAGTTTTTTAATTGCCTATAAAAGGTGGTCAGGAACAAAAAAACAGACTTTTTGGCTGATGAAACATGGGAGGTCTGTCGTGTATTAAGTCTCAGACATATGAACACCACGTGACACCCACAGTGGAGCAGTTTGTGAAGAACTGCAGCCCATGGGAAGGATCCACATTGGAGAAGCTTGTGGAGGATTGTCTCCCATGGGAGGGACCCCACGGTGGAGGCAGGGGAAACAAGGATTCCTTGCATGGTGCAGACCATGGTGAGGAAATTGTCCCCCTGCAGCCTCAGAGGATGATGATGGGGACTTTACTAATGGTGGACTCTAGCAGGAAAACCCTTGTTGCAGCCAGGCTGGGAACAAGGGAAGTTCATTGCAATGTCAAATGCTATAACCTGGCCCAAAAGGATCAGGGGTGGAGATTGTAATGGATATACCTTTAAATTGTTGTCAGCCATAACTTGGGTTGCATGTTACAGGAATTAGTATAAGTGTCACAGTTTAAGCCCAGCTAGAAATTAAGCACCACGCAGCTGTTCACTCAACCCCCCCCCCCTCCTATCCCACCATGGTGGAATGGGGAGGAGAATCAAAGTAAAACTTGTAGGTTGAGATAAGAACAGTTAAATAATTGAAAAGAAAGTAAAATACAGTAATCATGGTAAATTATTATAATAATTATAATTAAAAGGGGAAAAAGAAAGTGATGCACAATGCAATTGCTCACCACCCGCTGACTGATGCCAGACCCCCCTTCCCGAATCCAGATTGACTGCTCTTCTGGGTAACTCCCCACAGTTTATATACTGGTCATGACATTCTAAAGTATGGAATATTCCTTTGGTCAGTTTGGGTCACCTGTCCCAGCTGTGCTCCCTTCCAGTTTCTTTTGCGAACCTCCTCACTGGCAGAGCATGAAACAAGGAAAAAAAGTCCTTGACTTAGGATGAGCATGACATAGCAAAAAACTAAAACACTGGAGTGTTATTAACACCATTCTCATTCTGAATCCAAAACACAACACTGTAACACCTACTGAGAAGAAATTAACTCTATCCCAACTGAAACCAGGAGAGTGGACATCCCCTATGTGACCTGCAGAGAGCACAAGGCAAAGCCACAGCAACCTGACCCACCTTAGCCAACTACCACAGTGTCTGGAACAGCCACCAGGAATGGAGCTGGGCTGGCAGCAGCGTACATACAGATTCTTGTAGTGGGAGAAATATTCCCTTTATATATGCATTTACATATATTTGCCTTTACAGAAGCAACTTCAGACCCCAGGTCCAACTGGATTTGAGTTTTCAGGTTATTTAAAAGCCTACCCCATGCGTGTCCCTATGCAGGAGGTCACAGATTTGGGACTCAGATAATTTTAGTTCTGTTTTTAGCTCTTCAGTTGTCTTTTGCATAACTTCAGACAGTTTAATTCATTTCTCTGTGCCATGCTATGCACCACTATGAAGCAGCGATGTGACTCCAGTGGAACTGACCTTTTTCAAAAGGACTGAGCTCTGGGGTAGCATCCCAGCCTGGAGTGTGTCATCTCCATGTCAGGTCCAAATTCTTCTCCCTGAACCCCAGCCATCCTCAGTTCAGGTTTTTTCCTGCATTGTGGGAACACTATAAGTAGGATCTCTTCAAAAGCAAATGTGTAAGCATGTTAAGACAGAGAGTAGAAGAATACTTATCCATCCTGAAAGCAAATGTAAATGTTCAGAGAACTCCCCAGTGAATTGGACTGAGCTCTGTCCCCAACAAAGGACCCCTAAGCCAAATTATTCCACTCTGCCTGTGGGCTATGCTCATGGGAAACACAAGCAGGTTGGGTGTTGAACAGGAAAAAACCCTAACTGGGTGTTCAGATGATGTTTGCAACCAATTTTCTGTCTGCCTTGCAGGACTTTGCTGCATCTGGCTTGCAATGGAGCAGGGCAGGCTCTTACCCTTACCTCTGCTACAGAAAGCAGAGGAATGCTGCATCTGCTGGCTCCTTCAGCTGCCAGCTTTCATCCTGCAGAGCTCATTTCCCCACACTGCCACCGCACAGCATCTCTGCCTGGGAAATCCTGGTGCTGAGCTCCTGCTTCGGGACAGGTACAATTTCTGTTCACAAAAAGGCTGGCGTTACCCCATGCATCACCTGACCTGCTGTCTAGCTGGGCACGGTTGCCAGCATCATTGCCAAGCTCTCCTCAAACTTCACATCCCTGGTATTTAACAACTCCCATGCAAGAAAATGTGCTGAAAGCTGGGTCTGAGCCTTGTTTCAGTGCATACATATTAAGTTGTTTGTCCTGGGGCCAGTTCT
>JAGGNK010008537.1:18364-70945 GCA_017590115.1 Montifringilla adamsi | reverse complement strand
CATGAATTACTACCCGTATTTCTAACAATAACTATTACTAAATTTAGTTGGAAGTAGAGGAAAATTTGGTTGGACATCCAGAAAATGCTAATTATATGAGATTTATTGCTTTGATGCTAGAACATAATATTGGCTTGTATGATATTAGCTTTGGCTTACATTATACCAGCTTGGTGTGCATGTCTAATCCAAAAGGAGAATTAAAGGACATCGAGGAAGAGGAAAGGCCTTCACCAGAGACGACCCCCAAAGAATGGGGGACCACCTAAAAGAAATGGTGGAGCATGAGTGGTAAAAGTGATAATGAAGGTGGAGATACAAGTGTGACAAATAGAAAATGGGAGGAGGTGGTGATGATGTACGGTATAAAAAGAGGAATTTTAGGCTTGGCAATTCGTATGTGAGGGGACAGGGGTCAAGCCCTGCCCTCCTACCCCACGCAGTTATTTTTGCTTATGTGCTATTATAAGAACCAAATTATCCCTTATCATAACCAAATTATATTGCCAATATTTTGAGTGTATTCAATTTTATATTCTTTTAAGCTACTTAATTTAAATTGCTGCTACATTTAATTTGGCTTGGGTTTCTTTTCTGATGGGATAATTGGGCAAATATAACACCACTAAGGAGCATTTGCAGCTCAGTCTTGAAGTGCTGCGGGCTGAAAATATCCTACTCTGCCCAAAAAATAGTCCCAGGGACACCCTAGATATTTGGGCTGAGCTCCTCTTCCCTGGTTACCTGAGGAACGCAGGGAGGGAGAAACCCCCAGGGGCGAGCTGGGCTGCAGAAACAGTGACTGCTGCAAGATGACTCCTTTTCCCTCTTCCTTCTGCTTGTCTCTCCCTACTCCTCCTCTTCCTTCTCCTTAATCCTGCTTTTTTTCTCCTTCTTTGTCCATCCTTTCTCTCACTCCTCCTTCATCCCTCCTTCTCTGTCCCTTGCCCTCCTCCCACCACAAGCAGCACTGCCTGGAGCAGCTCCAGCCCCTCCTGCACTGCCTTGTGTTTGCAGAGCTGTTCTCTTGGGCTCCAATGTTTTAAGGTCACTTAAAGAATCACCAGGAAACCCATCAGCAGAAACAGGTCTCATATAAAAGTGACCCTACAACAAAGTTCCTTGGCAAGGTTCACTCTGCCACATACTGGATGCTTAAAGCACTCTGAGAAACAGCAAAACCCAAAAATCAATCAATTCAAATGGAAATAAACCCAAAACCATTTTACTGGATGCTGGGGGTGGGCGGGAGGGGACAGAGGAGCAGGGGAGAGAAAAGGATAGGAAAAGGCAAGGATAAAAAGGAATATGGAGGACCCCACTGTTGAGTCACAAGGGTCAGAGTAGACACCTGTGCAGAACTGAGCCTGGATTTCAGCAGTTCAGTGCTGCTTGTGGTGGCCTTTCCCATCCCCTGAACACCCCTCTGTGGGCAGAGAGGCAGGTCAGTGGCACCTCAACCCCAGCAACCCCCCGAATCCCACAGCAGGTTGGGGGCTCAAGAGGCCACCCCTGCCCCCTTTCTCACACCCCGCTCTGCCACGTGGCCGCTGCAGCACTGGCTGCTGGGTGGGGGGAACCCCCCCAGTGGATGGAGGGTTGGGAAAACCCCAGAGTGGATCTACCCACTCAGAGCCCCCCAGAACCACTCCGGGGATTAAGTGATGAGGAACACGAAGCACCCTGTAAAAGCATGTTTGCGCTGACCCACCACCTCTTATATCCCCTCTCCCACCCCTGTCCCATTGTCCTCCACAACCCCAGTTCCCCTCTGGTCAGTTTGGGGGTGGTCTGCCCTCTCTCTCACTCTTTTTGGGGATCCCTCCCATATTTCCCCCCTCTTCCCCCATTTTCCCATCATGTCCAGCTCCCCTGCTGACCTAAGAGCTCCTGGTCTGCAGATGAAGGGACAGAGGAGGAGGAAGAGGAAGAGGAAGTGGAGGAGGAAGATGAGAGGGAGAGGAGGGATAGAGGATGAGTGAGAGGAGGAAGAGGAGCAGGGAGAGGAGGTATCACGTGCATCCACCGTTTAATGCAACTGCAGTCCCTCTGCCCCTGGAGGATTGGCCCCCCACATCCCTCGGTGACCAGGGAGAGGGAGGTTATCTCGGATATCTTGGGCAGTCCCCAGGAGCGTTGTTTTTGCAGGACATCCCGTGGCTGCTGCCGGCAACTGCCCGGTGCTGGCCAGGGGTGTGGAATGCTGGTTTTGGGGACTTCCTGGGAGAGACGAATGCGGGAAAGCCTGGGACCCCTGGAGTGGGGAAAATGGAAATGGGCAATACTGGAACTGTGGGACCTCTGGCAGACTGGAGGTGGGAGTAATATGGATAGGGGAGAGCACTGGGCACCCCAGAACTTGGAATGGGGGGCTGGGAGAGGAGGGAGCCCAAGAGCGCAGAGGGGCACGGAGCTCACTGAAGTGTAGGCTGGAAAAAGGGGGAGTCTGGAGAGGGACAATTCCTGGGACTGCCAACAGGCTTGAGACAGGGAACCCCTAATAAAACGTGGGACCTTCAGCAGTACAGGCAGGGTGAGCCCCAAGAACCTCAAAGTGGAGAGACCAGAGAAGGGTTTTGGGCTGAATCTTGGTGTTTTGAAAATCTCTATGGACACAAGATGCCTGGTAACTTTAGAGATAGACTTGGGCAGGAGGAACCTCCAACCCAACATGCTCACACCTTGTTTATCCTCCCAAAAAAGGATTTCTTATTCTAAAACTTGGCCAGATGGAGGAGGAGGCTGCAAGGAAGGGGAATGTAGGAATGCAGCTGGCTAGGATGAATAGTGGTTTAGCCTCAGTGGCATATACAGAAGGCATCAACCTGAGACCGTGGGAAACAGGATACTGAAAGAGAGCTGTCTGGTCAGGTCATGGTGAAAAGAGTGTGGTCGTGGGAGTTAGTATGTTGATGGTGTGTTAATGGAACTATTCTGTATTAAGTCACGTTTCTGGTTCTTGTTCTCAGTTGGTTCAGGACCTGTCACATACAAGGTCACGTTCCGAGTTCGTGTTGCTGATTGGACCCCTGCCCTCAGAATGGCCCTATATGTTATGTTCACCATGCCCTCCTGTCATTGGATCTTGCCCCTCAAATGGTGCTGTTTCTGTGTTTGTTATTTTGCTGTTAAAGTTCTCTATTTTTCGGGCAGATCCACCGTTCCCATCCCTCTATTTTGCCACATTGCCCCCAGCTGGACTGGACTCGGGGCTGCAGCGAGCCAGGCTGCAATAGAGGAAGATGCCCCAGGACACCCAGGCAGGTAGAAGGAAGTCACTAACCCCTTTCCCCCTGCTCTATCTTTTAGCTGAAAATTGCCCTGGGCTGCAGGACAACCCCGCTGCCGATGCTGTCCTGATGGGGATGGATTGGGGGATCTCCTTCCCCTTCCCTTGGCCATGGAGGAAAATCCCATCCTCTCCTGGTCCTTCCTGACCCGGACACTGAGCTGCAGACAGAGACCAGGGAGAACAAATCCCTGCAGCAGAACCTCCTGGAAGAGGCAGAGATCCCACACAAGGAGGGGCTGCAAACCCAGTCCAGGGTGCTCTGAGGAGGAAAGATCCACCCTGTGCTGGGAAGGCAGCCAGAACTTCAGCCAGAGCTCTGACCTGGGGGCCCAGCAGCATATTCATACCAAAGAGAAACCCTACAAGGGCTTCTTGGAATGTGGGAAGAGCTTCAGCAACAGCTCCAACCTCCTCATCCACCACCGGGTGCACACGGGGAACTGGCCCTCTGAGTGAGAGGAATGTGGGAAGAGCTTCAGCCAGAACTCCAGCCTGAGCTGCCACCAGAAGATCCACACAGGGAAATGGCCCTGTAGGTGTTTGGAATGTGGGAAGAGCTCCAGTGACCGCCCTCACCTCCTCTGCCACCAGAAGGTCCATACTGGGGAATGGCCAGTGCGTGTCCCAAGTGTGGGAAGAGCTTCAGCTAGAGCTCCCACCTCATCACCCAGAGCGATGCCTCGACCTCACACCAATGGTCCCGCTTGTAAGGGAAGCCCTGCAAGTGCCCTGACTGTGGGAAGAGCTTTTGTCCAACTTTATCACCCATCAGAGGACAAATATTGGATGATCCACAGTGACCCCCATTGGGCAGAGACCTGGTGGTTTACACTGGAAAAAGATATGTTGACCAATATTTCTGGTGAACCACATTGGGCAGAGACCTGCTTACCCATGTTCCAAGTGATCCACATTGGGAAGACATCTGGCTAGCGGTGTCCATATTCTCCTTGTTCCCCACAGGAACCTTGATGAATGCAGAGGAAGGAACATCCATCAGAATGCAGACCAACATTGGAAATTCATTGGGAAGAGCAGTCTTGTTGACTTTAGACCCCAAAAAAAATCTCACCAGCAGCCACCATTCATTTCTTCAGGAGGCATCAAGCAAAATGGGATGATCTTTGAGGTCTTTTGCAACAAAGAGGTCTTTTTAATTGTTCTAATTCTCTATGGTCCACAGGCATCTTCCACAGACAAGTGGTGATGGATTGGTGCAAAGACCAAACTATTCAAATCAAAGGCTCCACTCAAACAACCCAGTAACAGAGATACTCACATGAGACCAATATGCAAATCCTTCTATTTGGACCTTCATTTTCTTTTGAGCCATTTTAATCTCTTACAAACAGATGAAATTTGGGTTAAAATAAAATAATTAAACAAATATCTTCAAACCCCACTATTTCAATTTGATTTCAAGGAGAATTTGAGATTTAGGGGGATAATCAGGAGGATTTGGGGATTTTTGTGGAGATTTGGGGTTGTTTTCCTCAAAAACAGGGCTGCTCATGCCAGGTGATTGGGGTCATGATCTCGTAGTTGTGCCAACAGTATGTGTCCCTGTACTGCAGTACCTGAGCCCATCTCCTCTCCAGTAATTCCAGCTGGGTGTTCCAGTACTGGGCCTGGGTGTTCCCATATGGAGTATCCCCTCAAAGTGCTCAAATCACTGTTGAAGTGCTAGAGCTGCTTTAGGTTATAGATGTTCTTGTCCATGAACCTCACCCACTCAGGGCTGTTCAAGAAGTGACACTGGGCTTTTCCCATCCACAGGAACACCACTGTGTGGGCAAGGAGCCAAGTTGGGGGACGCACCCCCCTACCCCCACCACCCTACATCAGGTTGGGAGCTCAGGGGGCCACTCTGGACCCCCCTTTCCAGCCCCCACTCCGCCACGCGGCCGCTGCAGCACCAGCTGCTGTGTGAGGGAACGTCCCCCGTTTGCTCCCGAGGGATGGACAGGGGGATTGGGGCCCCTCCCCGTGTGGGATCTCATCCCCCCAGAGCCCCAGGAAACCGCTCCAGAGATCAAGTTCCCATTGGGAACCCTTTTCCCACTGTCCCACCTTCCCTTACGTGTCCTCTCAAACACCTTTCAGTTCCCTCCCCGACCTCAACCCGCAGCCGGGGGGGCTCCCAGCAGCAGCAGTGCCCCTGCCCGCACTCCCCCGCCTCAGCTGCCCCCTCGGGGACAGCTTGGGGGGCCCCCCCGGCGCCCTCCACGTGTTCCCTTCCCAAATTCTCCTGGCGGGGAGCGCCAGGGGTGGGGGTCACACCGGGATCCAGGTGAGGAGGCTGAGCGCTGCGGGTCTGCCTGGACACCGCCGAGTCACCAGCAGCAAGTGCTCTGCTCGGCTGGGCGCTGCCCGAGGGTGCAAGGGGGGACACCCTGCTCCAGGGGGGATGTCCCAAAAACAGGGGACTCTCACAGGCCACTTCTAACCCCCTCTGGCAGGCTGACCCTGACTGGATGCAAGGTGCTGCCAAAACTGCTTTGTCCCTGCCCTCTGCAGCTGGACAGGGGAGAGAAAACAAAAGGAAAGGCGCAAGAATTGAGATAAGGACCAGGAGGGATTGCTCCACAAACACTGTCACAGGCAAAACAGACTCACCCTGGGGAAAGGACCTCAATTTACTACCAACTAAATCAGAGCAGGATAATGAGAAGGAAAATAAAAACTCCTTCCCCCAGCCTTCCTCCTTTCCCGGGCTCTCCCTCCTCCCTCCAGCAGCACAGGGAGATGGGAATGGGTGTCACGGTCAGTTCATCACACCTTGTTCCTCCTGCTGCTGCGCAGGGAGAGAAGTTTGGGAGTCCTTCCCCTGCCCCAGCGTGGGTCCCCACAGGGCCTCAGGTCCTTCCAGCAAAGCTGCTCCAGGGAGGGCTCCTCTGCCCAGGGATGCACAGGGCCCTGCATGGAGGCTGCTCCAGCACGGGCTTCCCATGGGCTCACATCCTTCCCTTCGGGCATCTCCTTGTTCCAGTGTAGGCTCCTCCAGGGGCTGCTAGGAGAATCTCAGCTCCAGCACCTGGAGCAGCTCCTGCCCCTCCTTCTGCACTGCCCTGGGTGTCTGCAGAGCTGTTCCTTCCACGTGTTCCCACTCTGCTCTTCTCTGGACCCAATTCCATCGGCACAAGAACTTTTCCCTTCTTTAATCCATTATCCCTGGGGTGTCACTGCCATCCCCTATGGGCTTGGTGTTGGCGAGTTATGGGTCCATCCAGAAGCTGGTGCTGGCTTTGCTGGACATGGGGAAATTTCTGGCAGCTTCTCACAAATGCCACCCATGTAGCCCCCTACTTCCAAAACCTGGCCACACAAACCCAGTATATGGCCCACCTGGAACATGGATCACGAGGTCTCGGCCCAGTGAGGGTCACTGTGAATCATCCAGTGTGGGTCCTCTGACGGGTGATGAAGTTGGAGCAGCAGACAAAGCTCTTCCCACAGTCAGGGCATTCACAGGGTGTTGTGGGGCATCCACAATGAGCCTCTGTTAACGACCTGCACTCCCACAGCCCAGAGCAGGCTTGCTTAAACTGCTGACAAACAAGGCCAGAGATGGGTCTTTGTGTGGAGCTCCAAACCTGGTTTATTGCAATGAGGAGGGTCCAGGGACAGAGGGCTGAGGACAGGGTTTTACATGGGGGGGAAAAGAGGCAGATCTGAGCGTCAAGGGCCGATGGGAACTGAGTACAAACAACACAGAGGAGGGGCAGCCAACTGGGGAACCAACGAGGTAACAGGGGCAGAGCATTGCAGCAAACCAGGACCAACAGGGGACAAGAGAGGGGAGAACATTCTAGGGGGAGGACATACAAGGAAAAAATGGCAGTTGAACCGGGTGATACCAATAAAGCTTGCTGCATTAACAGGAGCCTGCAAATGCCTATGGGTGAGACCATTGAATTCAGAGGGCTGTCTCTCTTTGACCCTCGCCACCTTTGCCCTCCCAGGGCTGAGGTATTACAGCTCCAACGGTGGCCCCCGGGCCTCCACAGCAGGGCTTCCCTTACAAGTGGGACTGTTGGTGTTGGGTCAAGCCAGAGCTGCTGCAGAAGCTCTTCCCACACTCGGGACACTTGTAGGGTCTCTCCCCGGTGTGGGTGCGCCGGTGCAGGGTGAGGTGGGAGTTGCGTTTGAAGCCCTTCCCGCAGTCGGGGCAGCGGAAGGGCCTCTCGTCCGTGTGAATGCGCTCATGTAGGAGGACATGGGAGCTGGTCCGAAATCTCTTTGCACACTTAGGACACTCATAGGGCCGTTCTCCACTGTGGATCTTCTGGTGGTGGATCAGGTCAGAGCTGGTGCTGAAGCTCTTCCCACACTCCCCACACTCATAGGGCCGTTCCCTGGAGTGCAGGCGCTGATGGGTGAGGAGGTTGGAGCGGTCATTGAAGCTTTTCCCACATTCCTTGCAATTGTAGGGCCGTTCCCCTGTGTGAATTACCTGATGGCGGATCAGACAGGAGCTCCTGCTGAAGCTCTTCCCACATTCCAAGCATTCATAGGGGCGTTCCCCCGTGTGGATCATCCGGTGGCGGAGGAGGTGGAAGCTCCGGCTGAAGCCCTTCCCACATTCCAAGCATTTGTAGGACTTCTCCCCCACTTGAGGCTTCTTCATCAGCTCTGAGTTCCAGCTGAAGCTCTGGCTGCCTTCCTGGCACAGGGGGTCTCTCTCCTCCTTGGAGCATCCTGGGCTGGGTTTGCAGCCCCTCCTTGTGCGGGATCTCTGGGGCTTCTCTTCCCCACTGGCTTCCTGCGCTGTGGAGGCACTCAAAACAGCCTCTTCCGCAATGTTCTGCCAGGGGGATTTCTCCTCCTTGATCTCGGCCTTCAGCTCATAGCCTGGGGGAGGAAGGACAAAGAGATTTCCCCCAATCTGTGCCCGGCAGGACGGGCAGCAGGGTTGTCCTGCAGCTGGGGGCTGTGCTGGGCTGGGAGATGGAGCAGAAATGAGGGGAAAATGGGAAGTGACTTCCTCACCTGCCTGGCTGTCCCAGAGCATCTTCCTCTTCCTTGCAGCCTCCTCCTCCATTCAGCCAAGTCTTAGGAATAACAAATCCTGGTTTTGGGGGAAAACAATGTGTGAGTGTGCTGAGTTGGAGGTTCCTCCTGCCCAAGTCCATCTCTAGAAGTCACCAGGTATCTTGTGTCCACGGAAACCTCTCAAAAACCATGATGCAGGAAAAAAACCCCTCCAAATTATTAAGATTCAGCAAAGGAGTCCTCCAAGTTTCCCCCCTCTCTGGTCTCTCCATTTTGGGGCCCTGGAGGTCTTCCCTCCCCTGGGACAGCCTGGTTCCAGCAACCCTTGCTTAGGGTTGCTGGAAGTTTTAGAGGTCCTAGGGGTCCCTACTCCTCTGAGTCTCTGTTTCGAGCGCTGGGGGTCCCAGGGCTCCCGCTCCTCAGGCTCGCCCCACTCCAGGTTGCCGGGGGCGTCCCCCCTCCCATTCCCCCGTTTCAGGGTCGACGCAATCCTGCCCTCCCCATTAACTCCGTGCTTCCTCCAGTCTAGTCTGCCGGGGTATTCCCAAGAGGTATCGCCTCTCTCCGGTCTCCCAGGCCAGGAGCAGCCAGGAGAGGCGTCCCCTGCTCCCGCCGGGCGATTTCCAGCTGGCGTGCGGGACCCCGCATCCCCCCGCCGCAGCCTGGGCTCTGCACGGCCGGGATCCCCCCCGAACACAACAACTCCCGGGGACACCCAAGATATCTGGGGTAAGTCCCCCCTCCCCGGTCACCTGTGGGATGCCGGGGCAGATGCTCCGCGGGCCGGGAGGGCTGCGGGCGCAGGGCGCGGTGGACACGCGAATTTCCTCCTCTTCCTCTTCCTGCTACTTCTTCTCCTTTGCGGAAGATCAGACAGCTACAGAAGCTGACCTCCTGGCCCTGGTACACAAACTCAAGGCAAGAACAAAAATGAACACCCCTGTTCCTCGTCGTCCTTCTGCCTCTCCTCCTTTTCCGGCTCCTGCTCCTCCTCTTCCTCTCCCCTTCGCTCCCCGCTTTCCGCTCGCCCGGCTGCGGGTGGGACGGGCCGGGACGCGGCGTGGACGGGGAGGAAGGGAAAGGATGGCCGAGGAGGTGGGTCAGCCCCGAACCGAGATGGAGGGAGCTGGGATTTGGGGGGACGGTGGGAAAGAAGTGGGAGAGGGAAGATGAAGGGAGGCGGCGCAGCGGGAAGGTGGTTCCCGAAGGGGGTCCCTTCACATAATCCCTGGAGGGGTTCCCTGCGGCTCTGGGGGAAGCGGATCATCACTGGGGGGGTTCCCCCTGTGGGAATCCATAGGATTAGAGGATTTTAGGAGAGCTGGGAAAAAGAAAGGCCTCTGACAGTAAGGATAGTGAAATGCTAAAGCAGTAGAAAAGATATCGGCTGTAGCGAAGACGTGAGAAATAGAACAATAAAGCTGTGTAGTTTGGCTTTCTAAGTTGCAAAAGATATATTTTAGTAAATATTTAGAAGGTTAAATATGAATGGGGCTCTGTGCTTTGTCTTTTATGAACGAACCATTGTATGAGAGAAGAAGCTGCTGTTGTTTTAACCAAAGCTAGGTGTGCTTCATGTGGTTGGATAGAACTACTGTCAACATGCTTTTGCTCTATGGAATTGGCTGAAACTGGGTCTGAAACTGGGTCTGAAACTATCTTATAGTATGTTGTAACATTAAGTTTCCTCGGGCTGCTGTCTGGATAGCGAGCTGCTCGCATCAATCCATTGTCACAGCCATGTAATGAGACTGATGCTTCTTAAATAAACAGCTCACGACGCTATTCAGGTGTGGTCCCGTTCTGTTCGTGTCTGTATATAAACTGCCGGCGTCACCCCGCACCCAGCCCCGGTGGGGGTGGGAAACGGGGATCCGACTTGGCCTCCCGAGCTTCCAGTTGGGCTGTGGGGTGCTGGAAGTTGCTGTGGCGGGGGGCACACCACGACCTGTGTCCCTGCCCACAGAGGGGTGTTCCAGCGGACGGGAAAGGCCAAGTGCCACTTCCAGAACGGCATTCCAGAGTGGAGCTGGACAGGAGCAGCTCGGGCACGTCGTTGGAAAGCCGCTCTGCATCATCATGTGCTGATTCTTGTCTACCTCTGACCCTGCTCCGGGCTCTGGAAATTCTCTTCTTCCGTCTGCATTCATCACCCACCAGCACCGGCACATGGGGAGCAGCCTTACAAGTGTGAGGGATGTGGGAAGAGGGTTCAGAACATCTCAGATCTCATGAAACATCAGTGGACACACTCGGGAAAATCTCTCCCCAGCCCCCGCTCCTGTCAAGCCACACCACAATCTGAGAAATACTTGTTCAGGCCTTGGCCTTGACAAGCCGCCCCTGGGCTTAGCTCCTCTTGAGTTTATCACCAACATTGTCTGTTCCAGGAACTGGTGCTGTCCAATGAGCTACAACAGCCTTGGAAATTTTTTTTTTTTTTTTTTTCTCCCCCTGAATAACGTCCCAAATGGGATCATATTTTTGGTCTCAACCTTTTCCAGAAAGTCACCATCCTGAGCTGGGGCTAGGATGGAAAATGTCTGTGACTAAAGCCCATCCCTTGGGCCCTAGAAACAGCAGCCCTGAGTGAGACCCTTGGAACTCTCCTGGGCTGCAGCAGCTGCAACAGCAGCTGGGAACTCTCCCGTTTGCTGCACTTGGGGCATCCCCAAATGGTCTGGGCTGAGCCCCCCACTCGTCGAGGCTCTGCCCTGCACCTGGTGGGAAGATGCAAAGGCAACTGAAGGGAGAATTCCACTGGATTCCAGGGGAATTCCCCACAGGGACCTCGTACAGACTCCTTCTGTCCATACGTGTGTGATGCTGAATATGCCATAGCAAATGTCCTGGGAATGCTGCTCTCCTGGAGTTGGAAGTACTTAAGAGATGTAAGTCAGTCAGGCCTGTGGGTATGTTCCTGTTGTGGTGTAATAAATTCTATGTGAAGTTACTGATTAAGTTTCAATTAAGTGCTGTTAAGTTTAAGTGCTATTGGGCCTTCAAGCATAAACTGCTGAAATCCAGGCTCAGTTCTGCACAGGTGTCTACTCTGACCCTTGTGGGGTCTTCCATATTCCTTTTTATCCTTACCCTTTATTGTTTTTTTTCCCCTCACCCCTTCCTCCCCCAGAACCTCCTGAGGTACATAAATAGTTTTGGGTTTATTTCAGTTTGGATTGATTGATTTTGGATTTTTGTTTCCTTTTTCTTGGTGTGCTTTAGCCAGGTAATCTTCCCCTCCTCTCTCCCTCCTTCTCCTCCTCCTCCATCCCTCCTCCTCTTCTCCCCAGGACCAGCACCCACCCTTGGTCTCCTGTGCCTCCCAAAGCCACAGCATCCCCCTGCAGGGGCAGGGATGGAGCTGGGGCAGCGCTGGGCTCTCGGCTGCTCCTGCCCACACTCGGTCCCCACTGCAGCTGCCACTGCCAGGACAGTGGTGGGGGGCCCAGGCTGGAAGCCCTCCATCTTCCCCCTCATCAAATTCCCCTCCTGGCGGGTGCTGAAGGTGAGGGGGGGTTCAGGTGGGGAATGTTGGGTGCTGCGGGTCTGCCTGGCAGCTGGTGAGTCACCAGCCAAACCCCTGCAGAAGTGGGGGATACCCTGCAACCCCTTCGGGAACGGCGTCCCCCTGGCCCCATCATCCTCAGCCTTCAACTGTCTCATTTCAGACCCCATCCGACCCCTCCTCATCCCCATCCCACCCCTCTCGATTCACATGCCACTTCTCCCAAATCCCATCTCGCCCCTCCCAATCCCTATCCCATCTGCCCCAGTCCATATCCCACCCCTCTCAATTCACATCCCACCCCTCCCTATCCCCTTTCTTCCCCTCCAGGGTCTGGAGCGCTGTGGTATTGAATATTTTTGGGATGGTACTGAGTCATTTTGAGGTGGGATTGAGCCATTTTAGGCTGGAATGGAGACACTTTCAGTGGCATTGAGTGGTTTTTGAGTGATGGATAGAACCCCTCACTTTTTGGGGTGCAGAGTAATGGAGGAAACTCCTGCAAATTCCCTCAAAAACCCCAAATCCTTCTGAATATCCCCCAGACTACAAATTCCCCCCCAGTCCCTGTAAAATGGTGGGGTTTTATGCATGTTTGATGAGATTCTTTATTTTTACCCAGTTTTGGGTGTTTTTAAAGGATAGATCACAAGAAAATCAAGGCCAAAATTAAAGAAGTTATGTGTCAGCATTGTTTGAGTATCCATGGGGTCGGATTGGGTGGGGTGGGTGAAAGAGCCTTTTTTGGAGGGGTTCCCACAAAATTGTCTCCAAAATCTTGGTCTCTGCCAGTGCTGGATTACCATGTCTGTGACCAGCTTGAATCACCAGGCTGATTGAAGTCCAAACATGCTCACCATAGATAACACAATGTAGGTTCTCTAATAGGTGAACTTGGAGCAGTGAAGAAAGCTCTTCCTGCAGGCAGGGCACTCGCAGGACGTCCCTTACCTGTGGGACTGTTGGTGTTGGGTCAAGGCAGAGCTGCAGGAGAAGCGCCTCCCACACTTGGGACACTCTTAGAGCCTCCTCCTGGTGTGGATGTTCTGGTGGCAGATCAGGTTGGAATAGTCACTAAACCTCTTCCCACATTCCCTGCACATGTAGGGCTGTTCCCCAGTGAGGATGGATGCTCTGGTGGCAGACCAGGCAGGCGCCTCACCTGAAGCTCTTCCTGCATTCCAAGCATATGTGGGGCCATTCCCTAGCGTGGACCTTCTGGTGGTAGATCAGATGGAAGCGGAAGCTGAATCTCTTTCTGCATTCCAAGTACGGGTAGGGCCGTTCCCCGTGTGGATCTTCTGGTGGCACATCAGACTGAGGCTCTGGATAAAGCTCTTCCCACATTCCAAACACTTTTAGGGCTGTTGCCCGTGTGGATCTTCTGGTGGCAGCTCAGGCTGGAGTTCTGGCTGAAGCTCTTCCCACATTCCTCTCACTCAGAGGGCCAGTTCCCCGTGTGCACCCGGTGGTGGATGAGGAGGTTGGAGCTGTTGCTGAAGCTCTTCCCACATTCCAAGAAGCCCTTGTAGGGTTTCTCCCCATCGTGAAGCTGCTGGTCAACCACCAGCTCAGAGCTGAGCTGCCTTCCCAGCACAGGGGGGCTCTTTCCTCCTCAGAGCACCATGGGCTGGGTTTGCAGCCCCTCCTTGTGGGGCATCTCCATGGCTTTTCCTCCCTGTTGACTTCTTGTGCTGTGGAGCCACTAAAAATGGCGTTTTTCATAAGTTTCTGCTATGGGAACTTGTTCTCTTGGGTCTCTGTCCACAGCTCAGTGCCTGGGGGAGGAAGGAGAAGGGAAGGGGAAGGAGATTCCCCCCAGTCTGTGCCCGCAGGTTGTCCTGCAGCTGGGGGCTGTGCTGGGCTGGGAGATGGAGCAGGAGAGAGGGGAAAGGGGCAGTGACTTCCTCACCTGCCTGGGTATCCTGGAGTATCTTCCCCACAGTCTTCTCCATGCAGCCAAGGCTTGGGAATGACAAATTCTGTTTTGGGTGAAAAAAAATCAAGGTATGAGCTCATTAGGTTGGGGTTCCTCCTACCCCAATCCATCTCATATATATCTATATGGTCATCGTGTATATCTAAAAGCCTCAGAAACATGAAGACTCCGTGTCAAAAACCCTCACAGGAGTTCTCCCTTTCTAGTTGCCTCTTTCTGGGGTTCTGGAGGTGCCCCTTCACTGGGCTGCTGGGGGTCCCATGGGTTCTGGGCTTCCCCTCTTCTTGGGTGTTGTTTAGAGATGTGTGAGGCATCCCAGGGGTCCTTTCTCCCCTAACTCTCTGCTTAGGCATGTCTGGGGTCCCAGGGATCCCCCTGATAAGATAAATGGGTCTTAATGTCTTCACAAAGGACTAGGTCAGAAAGAACCAATCAGGTTCTGAAAGAAGGTGTGTGAAGGTCTTCATGAACATCAAACTATGCCTTTGTAGCAGAACGCAGACAGTTTGAACTTCTGAGCTTTCGGGGAATGTGCAGTAGGTAGTTCAGGAAGGCTCTGCCTGAGGAAATGGGGAAGCAAAGAGGGAAATATGCAGCCTTTAGGATAAAAGGAGGTTGCATCCTCCTTTTATGAGGAGAGTCCCCACAGGGGTGTGCCCTAGTGGACTCTCTCCCTTCGTTTGAATAACGTTGCAGGGCTCCTCTGTCTTTTTTGTGAGCACTGGCTCTTCACCGGTGATTTTTCCACACACCCGTCTCCAGGCTCCCCCCTCTCCAGGCTGACAGGTTATGGCTCCTCCATTGCCCCCTCTGTTCTCCCCTCTCCGCTCCAGACTGCCGGGGATTCTGCCTCCTCTGTGCCCTCATTTTGGGGTCCCGGGGTTCCCCCCCTCGGCTGGCCCACACTGCCGGCACCAGGCCATCGCCATCCGGCTCCGGGATCCCGCATTCCCCCGCCCTCCGCCACCGGGACACCCCCAAAAAACCCCACCTGTAGGGAATGCCCCGAGGTGTTCAGGGCGAGCTCACCGGCAGAACGCTGCGGGGAAGGAGACGATGCCCCCGGGGGCGGTACAGTGAGCGATGGACCCCCTTCTCCTCCGTTTTCATCCCTCCTCTTCCTGCTCCTCCTGGTCTTGCTCCTGATCCTCCGCCGTGGCCGCCCTTTCTCCCCCTCTGTACCACGGCCGCCCTAAGCTAAGCCTAACCCCCCGACAGCACTGGCTGCGGAATGGGGTAACCCCCCAACCCCCCCAATCACCTCCACAGGGATTGACAGGGAGCTTCAGCCAGAGCTCTGACCTGGGGGTCCAGCAGCAGCTTCATGACAGAGAGAAGCCCTACTCCCTGCCTGGAGTGTGGGAAGAGCTTCAGCTGGAGCTCCCACCTGGTCCGCCACCAGAAGATCCACACTGGGGAACGGCCCTACGCATGTTTGGAATGTGGGAAGAGCTTCAATGATGTCTCCACCTTCCTCTCCAACCAGCAGCTGCACGCTGGGGAATGTGCCCACAAGTGTGGGCAATGTGGGAAGACTTTCACCCAGAGCTCCGACCTCCTCACCCACCAGTAATACTTAAGAAAATTAATACAGCATAACTTCCTAACATAACATATACAATAGTCATTTTAATGCGAAAAGCCAATCATAAAATACACATTTTTCACAGCCTGCGTACGGCGGAATGGCCCTTCAGGTGCCCTGACTGTGGAAAGAGCTTTGTCTGCAGCCTGACCTGGTCATCCACTGCCACGTCCACAGTGGGAAGAAGCCTTATGAGTGTCCTGAGTGTGGGAGGAAGTTTCGAGCAGCTAAATTCTCATCAGGCATCAGCAAACACACATGGAGGAGAGACCTTATGAGTACCCTGACTATGGCAAGAGGTTTTGGAATAGCTCCCATCTCATCAGGCATCAGGGGACACACACCAGGGAGAGGCCCTACAAGTGTCCCGAATGTAGGAAAAGATTCAGCCGGAGCTTTGCCTTGACAAGACACCAACAGACCCAGCAGTAAGGGAAGCCCTACAAGTGCCATGACTGCAGGAAGAGCTTGAGTTGAAACTCCAAGCTTATCATCCACCAGCACCTGCACACTGGGGAGAAGCCATAACAAGCGCTTGGAATGTCGGAAGAGCTTCAGCTGGAGTTGCAGCCTTATCACCCACCAACGTCTGCACACTTGGGGACAGCCCTACAGCTGTGGGGAATGCAGGAAGAGCTTTAGATGGAGCTCTTGCTTGATTTACTACCAGAGGATCCACACAAGAGAACCACCCTCCCAGTGTGAGGAATGTGGGAAGAGTTTCACTGATGTCTCCAGCCTCATCACTCACCAGTGCTTGCACACTGGGGAATGGCCCTACAAGTGTCAGGAATTGGGAAGAGCCTTAGCATCATCTACTACCTGATCCGCCACCAGAAGATCCATACTGGGGAACAGCCTTACGAGTGTCCTGAGTGTGGGAAGAGGTTTCAGAATAGCTGAAATCTCATCAGGGATGCACACAGAGTAGAGGCCTTTCTGCTGTACCAGCTGCAGGAAGAGCTTCAGCTATAGCTCCAATCTCATCACCCACCAGGACATCCACAGCTGGGTGAAACCCTGTGAGTGTTGGGAGTATGGGAGAAGCTTCTGCAGGTCTGCCTTGACCTCACACTGCACCCATCAATAAAGGAAGCCCTTGTGAGCGCCCCAGCAGGGAGGAGGGGAGAAGAGCTTGTTTGTTGCTCCAGCTTCTTCACCCATTGGAGGACACACTGGATGATCCACATTGTGCAGAGACCTGATGATCCATATGCAGAGCTGGGATGCATTCAGGAAGCAGCTGTTTTTTTGAGGCCTGTGATGAACAGGGATAATTTGAGGAATGGGATGTTCCCCAAGTGACCACCAGGGACCCTTAAATGACGCCAACTCTAATGTAAAGGAGTTCCAAGATGTGATTTAAATATGTAAAAGAATTTGAGGGGAATGTTTAGCATATGTGTATGAGTTTGGGAAATGTATTAATATGTATTAGTTATATAAATACAAACAAATATGAGAAATAGCTGAGTGTGTGTGATAGGGGGAGTCACACCCTGCACACACCTAGCACTGAAATAAAGCTGCTTTCTAATAGTGAAATTACATGGTTAAAGAGTTTAATTCCTGTTTTCAGTGACATTTTCTTGTTACCAGCCCCAGCCCCACACACAATCCCCAGCTCCAAACAGGTGCTGGCATTCCAAAAACAGCCGGGCTGTGCAGTGGGGGGGCATTCATGGCCCCGCCTCGCACAGCACTGGGAGCTCCGGTCCTTGAGGGGTATCCTTATTCCACGGAAGAATCTCCCCATCCCTCTCCCCCTACGGACTGGATATGTCAGGAGACTCTGCAGTTAAAATTTGGGATCGGGCTGTTACACTCTGAAGCCCTGCACTGTCAGTCAGATGTGCCCAGGCCGCTGTGCCAGCTCAGCAGCTTTGGAGAAGTTATCACTTGGTTATTCCTTTATCCTGCTATTTTAACAGATCTCCTGTATCTTGTCTCACTGTCATTCAACGCCAAAAACAGTGGAAACCGCCTTCATTTACCGCTGGCATGTTTGCAAACAGGGCATTGTTCGTGTTGTTTGACCCCATTCAGGCAGAGTATACGGGTACTGGACTCCCACTGTCCCACCCCCGATTTTCCTCATTCTCCCATTCATTTCCCATCGTCCCTTCAATCCCCAGCTCCCCCTACAGCTTAGTTTCAGGGTGTGCCCCCCCGGCCCGGTATTGGGAACTCAGCCCCTTCACACTCAGTTTGGAAGTCAAAAGATCCTCTTCTCCACCCTCTCACACTCCGTTCTCATCACACCTCTAATCTCCAGGTTTCCCCAGAACTTGGTTCGGGGCTGCCACCTACCTCCCACTAAATTTGGGGGGTTGATGTGTCCCTTTCACTGAGTTCTGTAGATTCCATATCTCTCCCACTCCGTTTATGGGTCCCAGACCAAACTTTCCACCTCTTTCACACTGCCCTTAGGTCCCCAGCCCACCATTCCCTGCTCTGGGTGTGGGGAGGTCCTACCCCACCCTTTTCCTGTCCTGGCCTGTCCTGGATTAGGGCAAATCTGGGAGAAAACCTCCAAAGGGGGCTCCCCCAGAAAACAAACCCACACAGCCCCTTTCCCCCACCGGTTCGGGAAGGATTCCTCGGAGAGAAGTGGAAAGAACCTGTTTATTTAACAAGCACAACACCCCCAGCACACAAAATGAACAATACCAGATGACAACACTTTCACCGATCTGAAAAGGATGACAAATTCAGAAAGTCTTTCCTGGGAGTGGTCGCTCTGTTGTTTCTCCCTCCGGCGCTGGGGATGGCTGCTGCAGCCACAAGATGTAAACTCTCGGTGTTTCCCAGGTCCCAGTCCGGAGCAGGTTTGAATGGTTTCAAAAAGGGAAGGGGAAAAACAGTCCAGGGAAAAATCTGGACCGCTTAGCTAAACTAACTGAAGCAAAAGCTGCACTATGCACTGCTTCATCTCTCTGTCCCGCCAGCCGTGGGGGAGCAGGCTGATAACAAACCAAAACAAACCTTGCTCTTCAGAGCCAGTCTTAGGCACAGAACATAACATCCAGCACCAACAGAACACACGACTGGGGATACAAGCATCATAACCTCACCCTAGAACATGGCCTCACTGCTTCCCATTGTTTCCCTCCCTGCTTCCCCCCTTCCACATCCTCCCACCCCCCGGCCCCGTTCACCCGAGCGCTCCGCGCCCCCAGCCGGGTGTTATAAATGAGAAGCTTGACTAGGCCAGTATTCAAGCAGAAATCAATTTATTAATTAATATGGTAAAGTATGAGCAATACAGCGCTGGGTACAGCGGGGGAAGTTTTCCCTCCAACTGCACACCAATAGTTGGGGCTTACAGGTATTTATAGGGGTGCTCATAAGCTTTCTCAGCAGTTTGTATTTCCACTTTTTACGTCACAATTCTATACACTATTGTGATTTAGTTTTTCTCAGGATGTATCCCAGGAAGGAGTATCCCCAGAGGTGAGGTCCAGCTTCCGAAAGAAGAAAGAAGTCTCCCAGCTGGTGAGGTCCTGATTCCAGATGTGGGTCCACCTTTTAATTGCAAGGAGTATAAATCTCATAACAGTGATGTCCAGCTTCCCTTAGTTGAAACTATCAATCCTTGAGTTGATGTTTATCTTCCTTTCTCAAGCTGCTTTTCACTGTTTTGTTAAGGCATTGAGATAAGCATGTTTCCTTTTTATATATTCTAAAGCTATAGTTTCAAAGATCCTTACTACAAGCAATATTCTAAAATTATACTTCAAAAGGTTATTATTGCAAAACTCTTTTTAGCTAGAAGCAGAAAGTTCCTGTCAAACAGCAACATCCTTCAAGCTTTAATTCAACTGCTCCTAAATCAACTTAAGACTTAAAAAGGTTAATTTTTTAACAAAGGATAGGTTCAAAGGCCTTCTTCCACGCTTTACTTCCTCAGTTATTTATTAGAATTCGTGTTTACAACTGTCCCACGGTCAGTTTGCACACACATCACAATCACAGACACACAGGTTGCCTGTATGTACCTGACACGAAGCACAGCTTGGTATTTCTCACGGGGGTGCTCCCAGTGCTCCCCAGCTGTGCCATCCCAGCTGTGCCATTGGCCGTGCCCGGGCTCTGCGGGGACGGATCCAGCCCGGGCACCCCCATCTCCCCTCTCCCCAAATTCCCCTGGCGGGGGTCGCTGGGGCCGAGGGGGGCTGCAGGTGGGCAATATACTGCTCATTTTCGGGGGCAGCAAGGGGACACAGTCTGCTCCAGGGGGGATGTCCTGCAATCGGGGCACCCCCAAAAGCCGGTTATGACCCCTCAGCCATCGGAGGAACCATGGGGTCCCCCCAACCTCCCAAAATGAGGGCAAGGCGCC
Organism: Montifringilla adamsi; assembly: GCA_017590115.1. Classification (NCBI taxonomy): domain Eukaryota; kingdom Metazoa; phylum Chordata; class Aves; order Passeriformes; family Passeridae; genus Montifringilla; species Montifringilla adamsi. The sequence goes on along the minus strand of JAGGNK010008537.1, from coordinate 51,287 downwards.
CCCACGAGCCATTTATAACCCTGGAAACTGGCAGAAAACAGCAAGATTCTCTACAAAATGGGGTCATCTCATCCTCCCATAATGAGGGGGCATCACCGCAGCCCCCGAGAACAGCGGGGAGTCACCCCAGCCCCCGAAAATGAGCAGTATATTCCCAAAAGCTGTTCGTAACACCTCAAAAGCAGCAGAAAGCAACAGGGTCCTCCCCAAAACAGGCTCCCTGTACAGCTCACTTTTCCAAGTGCCGGAGCCACATGTCTCTCCCCCCTTCCCCCCCCCCCCCCCCCCTCAGGAATGGGGAATATCCCAAAATATCTTCAGGAATGTCCGATACCCCAAAAACTCCACAGATTTGGGGAATACCCTGAAACACCTTTGGGGATGTGGTCCCTCCATCCTTAACATCCCCTATCTTTTGCTATCTTATTCCAGATCCCTTCCCACCCCCCCCCAAAATTCATTCCAGCCCCTAACCTGCATCCCACCACTCCCAATCCCAATCCCACCCCTCCCAGATATGAAGATCCCCTTTCCAAGCCCTATTTCCTCCACCCCATCCCACCCCTCCCAAACCCCATTCCTCTCTTCAAAACTCCATCCCACTTCTCCCAGTCCACATCCGACTCCACCCCAAACCCCATCCCAACCCTCCCAATTCACATCCCACCTCTCCCAATCCCCATCACACCCCATCCCACCCCTCCTGGGGGTTTTGAGGGTTCTGTGGGATCACATAATTTCTGGGGTGGAATTGAGCCATTTTGAGGTGGAATCATGCCCTTAAGGGGTGGAACTGAGCTATTTTAGGTTGGGATTTAGCCATTTTGGGATTGAGTAATTTTGATGTAACAGATTGATCCCTCTTGGATTTGGACTGCAAAACAATGGAGAAAACTCCCACATTTCTCCAAACATCCCCTAGAACCCCAAAATCTCAGTAAAATGGTGGCAGTTCAGAGGTTTTATTCCATTTTTTTTTTACCCCAACCTTGGGTGTTTTTAAGGGATAAACAGGAATAAAAAAAAATCAAGGCCAAAAGAAAAAGATTTACATGTCAGCATCTGTGAGTGTCCATGGAGTTGGCTTGGGTGGGTGGAAGACCCTTTTTAGAGGGGTCTCTACCGCATTGTGTTCAAAATTTTGGTCTTTGCCCCATTCCATCACCATTTGGCTGTGCAACACACCCATGGGCCAGAGAGAATTAGAATCATGGCATTATTTAGGTTGGAAATGACCCTAAAGACCATCCAGTGTTGCTTGATACCAGAAGAAGAAATGACTGGATGTAGCAGATGAAATTTTTTAGGGTCTAAGGTCAACAAATCTGCTCTTCCCAATGAATTTCCAACATCAGTCTGTGTCCCAATGGATGTTCTTGCCCCTGTGTTCATCCAGGTGCCTATGGGGAACCAGGAGGATGTGGAGACCACAAGCCAGGCGTCTTCCAACGTGGATCACCAGGAACACGGGTCACCAGGCCTCTGCCCAACACGGATCGTCCAATGCTCTTCCCGCAGCTGGAGCACTTGTAGGGCTTCTCTTACCAGTGGGTCCGTTGGTGTGAGGACAAAGCAGAACTCTGGGTGAAGCTCTTCCCACACTTCAAGCACCTGTAGGGCCTCTCCCCCGTGTGGACGCGCCAGTGCTTGACCAGGTCGGAGCTGCGGATGAAGCCCTTCCCGCAGTCGGTGCAGCGGAAGGGCCGCTCCTCCGTGTGCATCCGCTGATGCAGGAGGAGATCGGAGCTGGTCTGAAACCTCTTCCCACACTGGGGACACTCGTAGGGCCGTTCCCCGGTGTGGACGCGCTGGTGGATGACGAGGCTGAAGCTGCGGTTGAAGCTCTTCCCGCATTCCAAGCAGTTGTATGGCCGTTCCCCGGTGTGCAGCCGGCGGTGGCTGATGAGGTGGGAGCTCTGGATAAAGCCCTTCCCACACTCCAAGCAAACATGTGGCCGTTCCCCAGTGTGGAAGCGCTGGTGGTATGTCAGGCTGGACCTCTTGCTGAAGCTCTTCCCACATTCCAAGCACTTGTAGGGGCGCTCCCCTGTGTGAAGGCGCTGGTGGACCACCAGGTCAGAGCTCTGGCTGAAGCTCTTCCCACACTCCCCACACTCGTAGGGCCGTTCCCCAGTGTGGATCTTCTGGTGGCGGATCAGGTGAGAGCTCCAGCTGAAGCTCTTCCCACACTCCAAGCACTTGTAGGGCTTCTCCCTGCCATGAAGCTGCTCATGGATCACCATCTCTGAGCTCTGGCTCAAGCTCTGGCTGTCTTCCTGGCACAGGGTAGATCTTTCCTCCTCAGAGCTCCCTGGGCTGGGTTTGAAGTCGTGCCTCATGGGGGATCTCCGGGGCTTTTCCTCCTTGCTGACTTCCTGTGCCGTGGAGCTGCTTAAAACAGCCTCTTCCACAAGGTTCTGACATGGGGATTTGTCTTCCCTGGTCTCTGTGTGCAGGTCATTCCCTGGGGGAGGAGGGAAGAAGGAGAGGAAGGGAAAGGAGAGGAAGGAAGAAGGAGACAGAAGAAAAAGGAATGAGTGAGTCAAAGGAACAAGGAGAGGAGGGATTGAGGAGAGATAGGAAGGAAGAAGGAGCAGGAACAGGGAGAGGAAGGAAGTGAGGAAGGCAGAAGAAGGAAGAAGGGGAGGAATGAAAAAGGAGGAGGAAGGAGAAGAAGGAAAAAAGAAGGGGAAGAAGGAGAAAGGAGAGGAAGGAATGAGGAAAAGGAAATAAGAGGAAGGAGCATGAAAAAAAGGAGGAAGGAGAGACAGGAAAGAGAAGGAACAAGGAAAAGAAGGAAGAAGGAACAAGGAGAGGAAGGAAAAAGCAGAAGAAAAGGGAGGGAGAAACAAGGAGAAGGGAGAAGGAAGAAGGAAGGGGAGGAAGGAGATCTGCCTCTGTACCAGAGGGAAGGGGAAGGACATCTCCCCAAATTCATACCCAGCAGGACAGCTGGGGTTGTCTGGCAGCCAGGGACGATGCTGGGCTGGGAGCTGAGGCAGAAGAGCGAGGGAAAGGGGCAGTGATTTCCTCCTCACCTGCCTGGGTGTCCCAGAGCATCTTCCTCTTCCTTGCAGTCTCCTCCTCCATCTGGCCAAAGTCAGGGAATGATAAATCCTGGTTTTGGCAGAAAAAACAAGATGTGAGTGTGCTGGATTGGAGACTCCTCCTGCCAAATCCATCTCTAGAAGTCACTGGGCATCTTGTCTCTATAAAAGCCCCCGAAACACTAAGACACAGCCCCTAAAACCCCAAGATTCAGCCAAAAACCCCTCTAAAATAGAAAATTCAACCAGAAAAACTACAAACGGCCAAGACTTAGCCCAAAAAACAATAAAAATACCAAGATTCAACCCCCAAAAACTTCACAAGATCAAGATTCTGCCAGAGAAAAATCTCCCAGGAGGTCCCCCTCTCTGGTCTCTCCACTTTGGTGTTTCAATGGCCCCCCTTCTCCAGGCTGCTGGGGTTCCTCTGTGTATAGGGGATCCTCATTCCAGGACGCCAGGGGTCCCGAGAATCCCAGAGGTCTCCCCACTTTGAGGCTCTGGTGGTTGCTCTTCTCTGGGCTGCTGGGGGTCCAGTGTGTCATGTCCTCCCCACCTCCTTAGGGATACCACGGATTTTGGAAGTCCTGTGGGTGTTTTCTCCTCTCACCATCTGCTTCAAGGCGTTCCCGAGTTCCCCCCCACCCTGGGTTTCCCACTTCGGCGTTCCTTGGGGAAGCCCTCTCCAACCTATCCCCCTGCCCTGCCCGCCGGCGGTCCCGCCTCTCTGGATCCTCCGTTTCTGGCTCTCCTCTCCAGGTTTCTCCCTGTCCGTGCCCGATCCCTCTCCAGGCGGCTGGGGCTCCCCCAGCTCCAGCACCGCCTCTCTCCGGGCTCCCCCCACACCTCGGCTCTTTCCAGGGGCCCCAAAACCGGTGTCCCATTCCCCTGCCAGGGCCGGGCGATGACCACGAGGGCGGGCTAACAATGGAGGCGGCGGGCCCCGAGCAGAAAATCCAGCCCTCCTCCGCGGCTCCGGGCACCGGCATCCCCCGGCATCCCCGCGGGGCTCTGCGGCCGGCCGCCACCGCGACCGCCCCGACAGAACCACCGCCCGGGGACCCTCCGCTATCCTCCTAAGGGGCATTTCCGGGTCAGCTTGGGATTCCCGGAAGATCCCAAGATCCCAAAAAAACTCCGCCAGGAGCCCCACAGGATATTTGCGGCGAGCTCCCCCTCCGCCGTCACCTGCGGGATGCGGAGGGCAGGACCGGCGCTGCCAGGGCGGGGGGGCTGCAGCTACAACGAGCTGGGGGCTTGTGGCTCCTCCTTTTCCTGCTGCTGCCCCTCCTCCTGCCCCTCTTCCCTTCCTCTTTCCCGCCTCCTCCTCTTCCTCCTCGTCCCGCTACTGCTTTTTCTAATGAATCCTTACTTTTCCTCGTCGTCTTTCATGCGTCCTCCCCCTGCTTCTCCTCGTTCGTTCCTTCTTCTCCTCTTCCTCCTCCTCTTCCAGGCATCCTACCTGTGTGTGTAGACTGGGAATTGTTATAAATGAGAAGCTTGACTAGGCCAGTATTCAAGCAGCAATCAGTTTATTAATTAATATGGTAAAGTATGAGCAATACAGCGCTGGGTACAGCGGGGGAAATTTTCCTTCCAACTGCACACCAATAGTTGGGGCTTACCGGTATTTATAGGGGTGCTCATAAGCTTTCTCAGCAGTTTCTATTTGCACTTTTTATGTCACAATTCTGTACGCTATTGTGATTTAGTTTTTCTCAGGATGTATCCCAGGAAGGGGTATCCCCAGATGGGGGGGTCCAGCTTCCGAAAGAAGGAAGAAGTCTCCCAGCTGGTGAGGTCCAGATTCCAGATGTGGGTCCACTTTTTAATTGCAAGGACTATAAATCTCATAACAGTGATGTCCAGCTTCCCTTGGTGGAAACTATTAGTCCTTGAGTTGATGTTTGTCTTCCTTTCTTAAACTGCTTTTCACTGTTTTGTTGAGGCGTCGAGATAAGCATGTTTCCTTTTTATATGTTCTAAAGCTATATTTTCAAAGATCCTTACTACAAGCAATATTCTAAAATTATACTTCAAAAGGTTATTATTGCAAAACTCTTTAAGGCTTAGCTACAAGCAGAAAGTTCCTGTCAAACAGCAACATCCTTAAAGCTTTAATTCAAATGCTCCTAAATCAACTTAAGACTTATAAAGGTTAATTGTGAACAAAGGATAGGTTCAAAGGCCTTCTTCCACGCTTTACTTCCTCAGTTATTTATTAGAATTCGTGTTTATAACTGTCCCGTGGTCAGTTTGCACACACATCACAATCACAGACACACAGGTTGCCTGTATGTACCTGACACGAAGCACAGCTTTGCATTTCACAGAAAACAGAGGCTGGAGAGCAGCTGCGGCGAGGGGCCTGGGGATCCTGATAGGTGCCCGTGTGGATGTGAGTCAGCCGTGCCCTCGAAGCCAGGAGGGCCCTGCGTGTGCTGGGTGCCTCAGGCCCAGCATTGCCGGCCGCGCCAGGGACGACGCTCACGGACAAAACTTACTGGTGGGGATAGGAATGGAATTGATTACCTATCAAAATAACAGCAGGATAATGAAAAGTAAAATGGATTCTATAAACGCCTTCCCCGACCCCTCCCTCCTTCCTGGGCTCTCCCTCCTCCCTCCAGCAGCACAGGGAGATGGGAATGGGTGTCACGGTCAGTTCATCACACCTTGTTCCTCCTGCTGCTGCGCAGGGAGAGAAGTTTGGGAGTCCTTCCCCTGCCCCAGCGTGGGTCCCCACAGGGCCTCAGGTCCTTCCAGCAAAGCTGCTCCAGGGAGGGCTCCTCTGCCCAGGGATGCACAGGGCCCTGCATGGAGGCTGCTCCAGCACGGGCTTCCCATGGGCTCACATCCTTCCCTTCGGGCATCTCCTTGTTCCAGTGTAGGCTCCTCCAGGGGCTGCAGGAGAATCTCAGCTCCGTCACCTGGAGCAGCTCCTGTCCCTCCTTCTGCACTGCCCTGGGTGTCTGCAGAGCTGTTCCTTCCACGTGTTCCCACTCTGCTCTTCTCTGGACCCAATTCCATCGGCACAAGAACTTTTCCCTTCTTGAATCCATCATCCCTGAGGTGTCACTGCCATCTCTGTTTGACCCACCCTTGGCAGTGGTGTGTCTGTCCTGTTGGTTCTGCTGGACACAGGGAAGCTTCTGGCAGCTTCTCACAAAAGCCACTCCTGTAGCCCCCCCGGCATCAAAACCTGGCCACACAAACCCAGCACAGGCACTAATGAAAGAACCCTGGAAGGTCCTTGCTTTCTTTTTGGGAACTATTGGTCAGGTCACCCCTCATGTCACAGGTCCCACCTGGCCTGCCCCATTTGTCCAGCAAGGCAGAAAGAAAAGAGAAAAGCAGGAGGTAGGAGAGAAGGAGGTAGAGAAAGAGCCAGAAGATGGGATCCTGGGAACAAGAGAAGGATGGGGAGATGCACCAGGATGGCAAGAGAGACAGACAAATGGAGAGGGGCATCTGTAGTTACTGCAGGCTCTGTTTTTTGCACAGATGGAAACCTGGTGGCACCAAATTCTGCTGGTGGGCTCCTGAAGTGAATGTCAGTGCCTTTCCTTGGGAAGTACAAGACCTGGGACCATTGTTGCTGTGCCACCCAGGGGAGGGAAAGACCAGCAACAGCTTTCTGTCCTGGGACCTTTTGTGTGGGAGCTTACTCAGTTTTGGGAGGTGGGCTCAGGAGGAGGTAAGAGCAATCTCAATAACCCATCATCCTTTTTTAGGATGCACAGCTCTGTGGTCAGCCTCAGAGCTGGGGCAGTCCCCATGCACTGGAGACACTCCAGGAATGCCCCTCCCTCCCCCCCACTGCCTCCTGCTCACCTGGTGCAGGTAGAGGAAGGATGATGAGCCCAAGCATTAATCCCCCCACCCCTGTTGCTGACTGCAGCTGCACCCTGAGCACCCCAGGGAACTGTTGGTAAGGGAGGATGTAATGGGGACACCCTTCACACCATCTCATTCCCTCTTTTCCACCCTTCTCCTGTGCCTTTTCCATAGCACCTCCAAGCCCCCTGAACTCTGTTTGAGGTCCCAGCCCTCTCCCATTCCCCACACCATGGGTCTGAGCTCCCCTAAGAGCTCCTCACCCACACCTGGATGTGCTCCCAGTACCACCAGTACCACCACTACCACCAGTACCATGTACAGCCCCAGCTCCCAAGAAATGGAAAGCAAAGAGGTGACAGTCAACACGGCTTTGCAAAGAGGAAATCAAGCCTGACAAATTTGGTGACCTTCTGTAGCAGGCCTACAGCATTAGTGGATGGGGCAGAGCAACTGATGTTTTCTGTCTAAACTTATGCAAAGCATTTGACATTGTCTCTCACAACATCATTGTCTCCAGTGTGGAAAGACATGGATTTGAGGAATGGAGCACTTGATTGATAAAGAGCTGTCTGGATGGCTGCATGTGAAGCATTGTGGTCAATGGCTCATTGTCCACGGGGAGAGTAGTGACAAGTGGAGTCCATACTGTGGCCAATACTATTCAGCATCTATGCTGGTGATGTGAACAGAGAGATTGAGACATCTGCAGCATGTTTGCTGATGACACTGAGCTGTGTGGTGCAGCACACACTGGAGGGAAGGGATGGGCCATAGAGGGACCTTGACAGGCTTGAGAGGTGGGGCTGATGAAAACCTCATGAAGTTCAACAAAGCAAAGTGCAAGGCCCTACACCAGAGTCATGGCAATCCCAAACACACCAACAGGCTGCGTGGAGAAATGATCAAGAGTGACCCTGTGGAGAAAGACTTCGTGGTGATGTCAGATGAAAAAGTCAACAGGTGCTGGCAGTGAGCACTCCCAGCCCAGAAACCCATGGAGTCTTGGGCTGCATCCAAAGGACTGTGGCCAGCAGATCGAGAGGTGACTTTGCCCCTCTACTCTGTCCTTGTGAGACCCCACCTGGAATCCTGAGCACAGGTCTGGTGTCCCCAACATGAGAAGGACTTAGAGCTGTCAGAGAAAGTGAAGAGGACGTCATGAAGTTGATAAGAGGACTGGAGCACCTTGTCTATGGAGACAGGCTGAGAGAGCTGGGGCCGTTCAGCCCAGAGAAGGCAAGGTCGTGTGGAGACCTCAGAGCACCTGGGCTGGTTCTGCCTGGGGCAGCGTCAGTTTCCTTTGCATGGGTGGTGGTGGAGCTGTGTTTGGGGCTGTGCTGAACACAGGGCTGAGAACACAGACATGGGTTTGTCCTTGCTGAGCTTGGCCAGAGCCGAGGCCTTTCCTGCACCCTGTATAGCCAGAGTGGAGAGGAAGTGGGGGTGCGTGGGGAGTTGGGAGGGGTTACAGCCAAGACAGGTGACCCCAACTGACCCAAGAGATATTCCAGACCTTATGGCATCATGCTCAGGATAGAAAGTGGGGGGAAGGGTGATGAAGGCGGGGTGGGGGGGGGAGATGTTTGCCGTGGTGGCATTTGTCTTCCCAAGTCACCATTCCATGGGATGGGGCTGTGCTGTCCTGGAGGTGCTGAGCACCTGCCTGCCCTTGGGAAGCAGTGAAAGAATTATTTGTTTTGATTTGCTTGTGTGATGGTTTTTGCTTTCTGTGTTAAACTGTCTTAATCTCAACTGACAAGTTTTCCAGCTTTTACCTTTCCAGTTTTCTCCCCAGTCCTGCTGGGGGAAGTGTGAGCAAGCAACTGTGAGGGGTTTGGGAGCTGGATGGGGTTAATCACAACAGTGTCCAAGGTGTTTTTTTACTGAGAAATACTACAAGTGTTAAGCAACAGATGGCAAAATATCTGTTTGGGGTGGACTTCAGAGATCATTCCTTCCAAATAAGAAAGAAATGGGAAGTGAAGAGCAGTGTCAGCCACCACCTTCCAGGCATGTGGAGAATCCAGTCTACGTATTTTGACAAGTAACACCCTTGCAAGGACCCATGGTTTGCAGGACTCTAAGCAGTAACAATGCTTTAGAGCATTTGCATAAATGTATCATTTCTCCTTCCTGAGATTATATTCCTGTAGCTGGAGAGGAGAAGGAATTTTCCTTCATAATCTGCATCTCACTCACTTATGTCCCACAGGTGAGCACCATGATATAGCTGGAAGCTTGTAATCAGAAAATATTTAAAAATAACAGGGTGACGTGGATGGCTGAAACAGGGTGGTCTGTGAAATTCATTAGTCTCTCCTGTTCATGAATCACTAATCAGTAGAAACAGTGATCCTGTATTCCTTCATTTCCCTCCATCCTATGAACTAATTGGGACATAGTACTGTTAAATAGGGATTTAATCCAGACTTGAGAATTTATAAGTTATTTATTATTGTATACAGTGGATCAGATAAATTGATAATGCAGCCAGCATGTCAGGGTGGAGAAGAAAAAGGTTATTACTCAGAAGTTAAGTGCTCCAGCAGTGCTCAGGTGATAACCAGTATTTTAATGATCATCTGAGAAGAATTTGAGTAGCCCAAGGGAGCTGAAACCTCCAACTGTGCTATGATCAGCATCAAAAAACCCCTTCTCAATAAACAGCTCCATCATTTCCAGTTGGAAAAAACAAGGGGTGAGATTTGTACAGTGTGGCATCTAATGAAGGCACATTTACAACACATGCCAAAGATTATCTAGAAGCGACTATCACTATGGTGTAAGAGAGAACCCAGTTACAACAACTGGCAGGAGGAGACATCATTATGTCTTAATGTGGGAAAGCTCACTCACTAGTGGAGTGAGCTCAGCTTCAGTTCTGTGTTTAGAGGGCTTTTCTTTTTCCTTTTTAAAACTTGCATTAAACTGCCTTGGCCATTCTCCAGCCAGGCCATTCACCAGACAGCTGGAATGTAAGGATGGGGCTCAGGTTTCTGTAGTACCACACCAACAGGAAGTTGCTTCTATGTGATTTTGCTATCAATGAATAAACAGGTCATTTGAAGTGTTACTAATTTCGAAAACAAACCCTTTTGTCTTCACAAAAAATACATGAGGAAGGACAGTGTTGGTGTCAAGCAGTGTAGGGCTTAACACTGGAAGACTACAACTTCTTCTGCCTTGTCCATGTATTAAGGAAACTTCAAGGTCTGGGAAATGGGTCTTCCTCATTCTGAGAATCTCTGGCCATCATACTCCCACTTCCAGAGACTTTTACTGCTGGGAGCAGAGACCCTTCACAGAGGTGGCCGAAGTGCCCTGACAGCACCTGCAGGACCCTCCCATAACCCCCACTCTCTCAGTCAGACCAGGTTTCCCCACTGGTTCCACCCCAGCTTTCCCATGGCAGTCTCAGATGTGCCGTTCCATAAAGAAGTTGGTTCACAGTGCAGTAACACAGAAACAGCCTGGTGCCTCCCAGGAGGGACTCCCAACAAAGGAACCCCTTGGCTTTATCCCCTCACAGTCCAAGCATGCCGCAGTCTCTTGCTCCAGAGTCCTTGCTCCTGCAGTGTCTCTCAGTGTCCCTCCCTGGGCTGCATCACAGGCCCCTGAGCCCTTTATTGTGCTGAGTCCACAGTTCATGGCCTCTTGTCTCTCTAGATTCCCCCCAGAGTTCAACCTGCAGCTCTGCTGCAGCTGCCCCTGAGCCACCTGCACCAGGTGTGTTCACAACCCTGCAGGGTTTCCTGGTGCCCAGGGGACATTGTGACACTGCAGGGCATCATGGAAACAAGGGAACTGTGTTGGGTGTTCATGGCCGGCTTTTGGTGGTGGAGGCAGGGGGCTACAGGAGTGGCTAATGTGAGAAGCTGCCAGAATCTTCTCCCACATCTGGTAGAGACAATGCCAGCCAGCTCCAGGATGGACCTGCTGCTGGCCAAGGCTGACCCCATCAGAGATGGTAGTGATAATATATTTAAGAAGGAAAAAAACCCCCACCCTCTTGTACAAATGGAATTGGGTGCAGAAAAGACCAGAATGAGAGTATGTGAGAGGAACAGCTCTGCAGACACCAAGGTCGGTGGAGAAGGAGGGTCAGGAGGTGCTAGAACAGAGATTCCCTTGAGAGTGGATGCCCAAAAGAGGGCTGTGAACCCATGGGAAGGCCATGCTGGAGCAGGTGGATGCTTTAAAAAGGATGTGATGACTTGGGAAGACCGTGCTGGAGCAGACACCCTGCAAGGACCTCCAGACCTGCAGAGAGAAGAGCCCACGCTGGGACAGCTTTGCTGGAAGGACTTGAGGCTCTGTGGGCGATCCATGCTGGGGAAGGACTCAGACTCCTTTCCCTAAACAGCAGCAGGAACAAGGTGTGATGAACTGACCATGACCCCCATTCCCATCTCCCTGCACTGCTGGAGGGAGGAGGGAGAACCCAGGAAGGAGGGTGGGATAGGGAGGTGGTGTTTTTAGGATTTATTTTATTTCTCATTATCCTGCTCTGATTTAGTTTGTAATAAATTCAGTTCCTAGTTCCAGGCTGTCTATTTTGACCGTAACTGTGGTCAGTGAGGGATCTCTTCTGGTCCTTATCTCAAGTCTTGGGCCTTTCCTTATATTTTCTCTCCTGTGTCCAGATGTGGAGAGCAAGGACAGAGTAGTTTTGGTGGCACCCAGCATCCAGCCAGGGTCAACCCACCACCAAATCCTACATGGTCCAGGACTGCAGGAAAAGCTTTGGAAGAAGCTCCAACCTCATCAAGCACCAGTTGATCCATACTGGGTAGACCCTCTGGATGCTAAAACTATGGGAAGGGCTTCACTGTGAGCCCAAAGTTCCTGGAACACCTCTAAGATCCATCTGGAGGAGGTCTCTACAAGTTCTCTGGCTGCAGGAAGTGGCACAAGGAGTCAAGGCCCCGCCAGCACTACCACCTGAAGTAGAAGGTGGTGACAAGCCTTAAGCCCAGGGCCCCAGGCGCACCTGAGGCTTTCCAGCTAGACTCTGCTGAGCCCCAGGAAGGGGCTCACACAGCCTCTCATTCTGCCTCCAAAATCCCTTGGGATCCCCCATCCATCTCTGCATTCCCCCCTCCAAGATCTCCAGGCTCCTGAGATGGGCACAAAGGAGTGGAAGTCCCCGACTAGGGGAGGCCATAAACCCCAAAATTTTATCTCCATTCACCAGTTTGCTGTTTTCCTCTGCTTTTCCCCTTTCCGTGTTCTGCCACAGCAGGTGGGAACAGCCAAGAGCCCAGCGCTGCCCATCCAGACCTGCCCCAGCTCCATCCCTGCTCCTCCTGCGGGACACAAGGGGTTTTGGGGAAAGGGTGGGCGCTGGTTGTGGGAGGAGGAGGAGAAGGAATGGAAGAGGAAGGATGAAGAAGGAGCGGGATAAGGGCAGAGGTAAGAGGAGAAGGAGGTGGGAGTGTGAAATACAAAGCTGTGTTTCGTGTCAGGTGGACCCCACCATCTGGGGAGACTCTTTTCTGAGATACATCTTGAGAAAAACTAAATCACAATAGTGTATAGAATTGTGACGTAAAAATTTGGAATAGAAACTGCTGAGAAAGCTTATGAGCACCCCTATAAATACCTGTAAGCTCCAACTATCGGTGTGCAGTTGGAAGGAAAACTTCCCCTACTGTACTCAGCGCTGTATTGCTCATACTTTACCATATTAATTAATAAATTGATTGCTGCTGGAATATTGGCGTAGTCAAGCTTCTCATTTATAACAGGAGTACAGAGGAGGAAGAGGAGGAGGAGGAGGAGGAGGAGGAGGAGGAGGAGGAGAAGCAGAGGTAGGAGGAGGAGCAGGAAGCGGAAAAGTATGAAACTCATGGGGCCACAGCCTCTCCCCTCTGGAGCATTGCCTCCACACCTTCATCCCTCAGGTGACTAGGGAGGGGGAGCTCGCCCCAAATATCTTGAGGGTGAGGGGTGTGTCCCTGGGACTATTTTTTTCTTTTTGGGGGGGGCGAAGATATTTCAAGTTCACCCCAAATATCTTGGGACAGGTCTCTTGGTTTTTTTTTTCGGGGGATGGGGGAATATTTTGTCCTTGCAGGATTCCAAAGCCAATGCCCCCTGGGGGGATTCTGCGGAGTCTCCAGGAGGTGGTTTTTTTTTTGTGAGGACGGTCCCAGGGGCTGCCAGCCCAGACCTGCCGATGGCGGGGCGGGGGGGCAGTGTGACACTGGTTTTGGGGACTCTCCCGGGAGAGCCGGAGGGGGTGTGGGAGCACTGGGACCCCCAGAATGGGGACAGTGGAGAGGGGCCATACCGGAGCTTGAGGACCCGTAGCAGCCTGGAAGCGGAGGAAGAATGGAGAGGAGGGATCCTGAAAAGGGGGAGTCCCCACCGGGACCCTGAAATAGGGAACCTGGAGAGGGAAATCTCTGGGAGCCTAGAGGGGAGGGAGGGGCCTGAAAGGGGAAAGCATGGAGAGGGGGAACCCCCAGGAGTCTGGAGTAGCCCTGAGAGAGAAGGAAGGAGCCTGGAGAGGTGGGGAGCCCTTGGATCCCCGGGATGCTGAAAAGGGAACCCTGGAGACAGGGGACCCCCAGGGGCCTAGAGAGCGGGGACCCTGGAGAGGGGTGGGTTATGACCAACCTCTGAAGATTTATAGTGGTATCTATCTATCTATCTATCTATCTATCTATCTATCTATCTTTATGCACTTTTTTTTTGAGAACTCCCCACTTTGGATGTAATGGAAAGGAGGTAGGCAACCATTTTGGTTATTATTATCTACAGAAATGCAACAATATAAAAGCATAAAAGTAACATGTAAGGAAACATGAGGAAAAGAAAGAAAGAGAAAGAAAGGTTAAGAGTAGAAAGGTATCCAGACGTGGGACTTGACTGTTGCGATTTTGATGCTGGTTGAAGTGATGGTCACTGTGTTGATTTGTTGGGGCTGGGTGACGCCCATGAAACACAGACTTCAATGGGTTAATATACACTTGGGGTTATGCAGGAAGGTCCGTGTCCTTCCCCTGAAAGGGGAAGTTTGCAGGGTCTGTTGCAACACTGTGGATTTGTTACAACACTGTGGATTTATTGCAACACTAGATCATATGCAGTCTTCTGGTGCATAAGGCTCCAGAAATGAGTCTGGGGCACTTCAGAGATCTTTGATGGTTTATGACATCTGTTAAGACATGACAGCTGCCTCTCAGTCATTGTAGTCGAGCTAATTATGCCCGATCAGAAGGGATGAAAACCTTCAGCCCTCTGTCTGAATGTCCCAGTATGTCTGAATGTCCCAGTATGTCTGAATGTCCCAGTATGTCCCTCAGGGAGGGGGGAGCTTTTACAATTGAGCCAGTTGTGTTAAGGGTGAAATTGCCCTACTCAAAAGCACTGTCCCACCGTGCTGGATCAGCTGCTTATAGGATTCTTCCCTTATTTGGCTCAAAGCCCAGCTTCTTGCTAAACCAAGGTTGATTTGTTGTGGTCATCCTCTGGGGCTCACACCCTCTGCCCCTGGGCTGTTCCCTTGGACATAATCAGCAAAGCCCCCCTGCTTTTACAAATGCCCAGTTGTTTGAGCCATTAACCCAGAATATTCCAGTCTCTCACAGTGAGACCTTCAGAATCACTAACAGCTCGGGGAGGAGGAAGCCCTGGGGCCCCCAGCAGCCCAGAGAGCAGGGAGCCCTGGGATTCTGAAATGGTGAGCCTATAGAGGGGGGACCCCCAGCAGCCTGGAGGTGGGGGAGAGCAGGGAAAGGGGGGAGCCCCAGGACCCCTGTCATGATCCACTGGTAGGGGAGTGATGTTTGTTATAAATTCCCATCAAGCTAAACAAAGACCCGGACACATCTTATGTTTTGTTGTTCCCAACAGTTCCATGAGTTCTCTGCAGCAAGGAAGGCCAGGAGCAGCCTGGGCTGTGTGACCAGGAGATTAAGGATATGGATTATTTGGTTATTGTGCCTTGGTTTTGATTCCTCAAAACACAAAAGATATCTGTAAGCTTGAGCAGGTTTAGTGAAGGGCCTCCAAGGTGGGGCTGGAGCACCTTGCCTGTGAGGAGGCTGTGGAAGCTGGACTTGGATTAGATCCAGCCACACCCACATTCCCTTCTGAGAAGTTTAGAAAGCCAGGGGGTCCTGGGTAAGTTTTGGGGTGTTGGTGGTCCTTTCTGTACTTTATATCTCAAAAGAAACTTCTCTAATAAATTCATTTGAGGCTCCCACTCTGCCCCCAATGAGGGGAGCACTGCAGCGGGGCACTGGGTCACTGGGACCAGTGGTGAACACTGTGAGCATTGGGAGGAAGCACTGGGAGCACTTGGAACTCTGTCATGTCCCCCAGTTGCCTCATTTCAGCTTTCTCCTTTGAGTGGGAGCTGTGTGGATCCCTGTGGTTTTAGGGTATGCCTACAAGCAGCAAGGGTTTGATTGAGAGCTGGCATTTATTGCGGAGAGGAAAATGGAGTGGGAGGTGCTGAGGGAGCTGGGGGATAGATGCTGGAGATCTCCAGATGTTGGGTTGCTGGATTTGTCCAAGTGCAGGATGCTGGGGACAAGGATGTTGGGGATAGCCATGTAGGAGGTGCTGGGAGTGCTGGGTGTACTGGATGTGCAGATGCTGGTGGTTCTGTCTGTTGAGGGTGCCCAGGGTGCTGGGAGTGCTGAGATGGTGCAGCTCCTGTGCTCAGATGGAGATGCTGTTCTCCGTCTCCAGTGGGTTCAGGTAGTTGTATCTCAGCTCAGCCAGGTGGTTCCTCTCCTCAATCCGGTCCCGGATCTCCTCCAGCCGCCCTTGGAAGGCGCGGATGAGCCGCCGGGGTTCCGCCTCCGTGAACCATTCCTCGGGGTACTGTCCCAGGAGCCTCTGGAGGGAGACAGCAACATGGACCCTTCAGCTTCAACCCCTTGGTGCTATTCGTGGCTTCTCTGGCACCCTGGTAGGTGTGGAGCAATGGTGGCTGTCCCCCAAGCTTGGTGACACCAAAGGTGGTGACATCCACCCTTGTGGGCACCTCTTGCAGCTCCCCAGGCCCACACAGCTGTTTGGGGGGGGGCACATGGGGACTGTGGGGCCAGACTCACCCTGTCCTTGAGTTGGGAGCTGAGGAGAATGAGGGCAACCAGGATGTTAGCAGTGGTGGCCACCTCAGGAATGGTGTCGAGGAAGTGCTGGAGGAAGGCCCGGCCCTTCTCAGTGGGTGGTGGGTGGCGCATGGAGGACGGGGCATTGGGGACAAAGGCCCCCAGATCATACTGCAAGGGGAAAGATCACTGCAGAGAACATCCCCCCAAAACAGCAATGGGATGGGTGGGGACATCCTCCCAAAACGGTGAGAGGACAGGTGGGAACATTCTTTGGCACAGAGAGGGGGCAGATCACATCTCAGCATGGCAAGGGAGATGGATGGGGACATCTCCAGTATGAAGAGGGGATGGACGGGGACATCCTTCTGGCATGGGGACCCATTGGATGGGGACATAGGGGGATGGCATGCTTCCAACATGGAGATAGGATGGATGGGGACATCCTTCTGGCATGTAGAGAGGTGTGACATAGACATTGGTTCAGGATGGGGACATCCTTCCTGCACACAGAAGAGTGGGAGAGGGACGTGTCCCCAGCATGGCTTGAGGACACCTGAGGATATCCTTTGGGTCCCTGGCCCATATCCCACCTGCCCATTGTTGACAGCCGCGTGCTGCGCTGAGCAGGTGAACATCACCATGGTGAGGAACTTGATGAGCTCCACCACTGTCTGCAGCGATGAGGGAATACCTGGGTGGGGATGGGACAGCCAAGAGCCTCAGGGACCTGCCTGTTCCCTGCCTCCCCTGGGGACATCCTGTGGCAGCCACAGGTGTGCTACCTGAGGAGGTCCTGCCCAAGAAACCATTGGTGAAGATGTCCATCACCCAGGCCTGCAGCTCGGTGTCCCCGCTCACTGCTGCATCCCCACCATAGTAGAATGTCACAATGCCGGTGACAAAGCTGCCGTAGGGACGAGGTGATTGTCAGATCCTGGGGCATGCCAGGACCACCCTCCACCCTCCGAAACCAGTCTCACCTCTCAATGGCTTCCCAGAGGCTCATCCCATCGTCTCGGTAGTGGTAGTTGGGGACATGGGACATGCCACGGTGGCGGATGTCATCGGGGAGGCACAGGGACGTGTAGGTCACCTGCTCCAGGCCTCGCTGCACCACCAGCAGCATCCCCTCATAGGTCACCCCAGAACCCTGAGTGGAGGGCCACCCATGGTTGGGGAGGGCAGGAGGTGCCAGGCTTCAGTGTACCCCAGTAACCCGTACTGCTTCCAGGGTACAAGTACTCCAAGTACGCACCCGGTGCCCCCGGTACTCCCATATACCCCAGTGCTCTCCAGTGTCCTCCACACCATATTCTCTAATGTCTCCCAGGTCTTTCATGCTTCCCAGTGCCCCCTGGTGCCCTCAGTACACTACAGTGCTCCCCAGCAATTCCAGTACACCCAGTGTTCCCAGTACATGCCAGTACTCTACATTGGTCCCAGTAGCACCCAGTACCCCCCAGTGTTACCAGTAGACCCCAAGGCTCCCAGGAGACCCCAGTGTCCCCAGGAGAATCCAGTACCTCCAGGAGACCCCAGGAGACACCAGCACCACCCAGACTCCAGTGCCCTCCAGTGTCCCAGTGGACTTCAGTAGACCCCAGTGTCCCCAGTACACCCTGTGCCTCCCAATACCCCAGAGCATTCAGTGCTGCAGCAGAGCTCAGTGGTCTCAGTCCCCAGGGCTCACCTTGTCAATGAGGCCACCCTGGTTTATGAGGACACTGCGGGCCAAGGTGTTGATGTGCAGTGTGAAGTGGAAGTGGGGCATGAGGAGCTGAGGGAGGAACAAACACCTGGCAGGTGACCATGGACCCCTTCATGGAGCTGGGGGGTTGTCAGGTGGGGCATAACTGCCCTCAGATCTGGGGGCGGGGAGCAGCAGGTGGCCCTGAGGGGGGACCTTACCTTGAAGAGGGGGTGACAGGTGGGCAGGTGGCGCAGGGTGGCAATGGCAAAGACCTCCCCAAACAGGTGGGTCCTCAGCAGGTGGGTGAGGAGCTGGTGGCTGTAGAAGTCAGCGTTGCGCACCCAGGTCTTGGCCAACAGCCAGTCCCACTCATCATCACTCGGCAGGAAGATGGGGCTGTGGGGTCCTGGTGTTTGGCTGAGCTGTGGGACACCACACAGTGATATAGGACCATTGCCATCCTCCTGATAGCAGGATTTAGGGTGGGACATCCCTACCTGGATGGCGATGGGGCGCAGGAGCCCATCGGTGCCTTGGTGAAGCAGGCAGAGTGGGGCCGCTATGTGCTGCTGGCGCCCGTAAATGGTGTCGGTTGGGATGTCCTCCAGCACCTTGTAGTCCACAATGAAAATCCGACCTTCTTGCAGCTCCTTGCCCAGGTCAGTGCCACCTCCCAGTGAGCCAGCGACCATCTCTGCTGTCACTGGGAATTTGAGCGGCAGTGTGGTGCAGCGGTGGATGATGATGGGGTTGTTGCCATTGAGGAACTGGTAACCGAAGAAGTCATCTTCTTGCCAGTGCTTGGCCACGTACTCAGGGACTAAGGTCAGACATCAGCACCCACTTACCCACCCTCCAGGCACCTTGAGTGGTGCAGGGGGAAGGGCAGGGGACAACACAAAAGGCACCCACCAATGTCCCTGCCCTGTGTCCGGGAGAAAATGGTGCGCATCTCATCCAGGCTGTTCCAGGAGCTGCGTCTCAGTAGGAACCCTGACAGAAAGTGGGAGGCCCCTCTACAGGGCAGAGGGGGGACCTCAGCACACTTCTTGCCTTCTCTGGCGCCTTTCCCTGCCATCACCCAGGTCCTCCATGGCCTCAGGGCCCTGCTTACTGGTAGATGAGGAAACCAGTGAAGTTGCTGGCCCTGATGCGGGAGAACTGGATGTTGGAGTCCAGCTCAAAGATGGAGTCCACGTTGAGGCAACGCGGCCAGCCCTGGGCGAAGTTCTTCCACCTGAGTGGGGGAGAAAATGGGAGCAGACATCAGCATCACTGCTGACCAGCCCACCTGGCCGAAGCAGGCCTTGTCCCCATGTCCCTGCTGTCACCGGTAAGCCTCCTGCCGTGCTGTCAGCTCCCGGCGACGATGTTCCTTGAGGATCTGCAGCTTGTCGTCCACCAGCTTCTTCCCTAGAAAGAAAGGGGAGTGTCAAAAGTCGGACCTCTGGCCGTCAGAGGAGGATGGGGGCAGGGTGGGTCCTACCTGAGCCCTCTCGCACCTCCACCGTGGTGATCCCCTCCAGCCACTGGTAGCAGGGGAAGCGATACAGGGTGCCATTGGGGGCTGTCACCCGGACATCCTTGCAGAACCAGGCATCCTCCAGGAAGAGCCGCCACTTGTGCAGGCGGATGAGGACAATGGGGCCCAAGTCCTGCCCACAGTGCACAGACAGGCTCTTCTCCTGGAAAGGAGGAAATGCCTTCTGGGGGAATGGGTAGATGCCCTGTGGTGGCACAAGGGATGCCAGCAGAGAAGGGGCTCAAAGCATCCCCACTTGCTTCCATTGCCTCCAGGATCCTTATCCTCCATCATCCCCTCAAAGTCCTTTTCCTCCATCCTCCCAGAACACCATTCCTCCAATCCCCCCAGGACCATTACCCACTATCCTCACCAGATTTTTTTCCTCTAGACCCTGGAACCCCTTTCCTCCATCTCCTTCAAATTCCTTCTCACCATCCCCTTGTATCCCCAGGACAGTCCATGCAGCCCCTCATGTCCCCAGGACAGCTCTACCACCCCTTGTGCCTTTTGTCCTGATCCCCATCCCCACCTTCCCTGGCAGGAACAAGAAGGAGACGGTGGTCTGGCGGCTCTCGCCATAGCTGCCCACCAAGGTGATGGAGATGGAGTTGTTGGTCCCAGCTTCCACCATGTCACCTGTTGCCACTGTCACCTTGTAGGTGGCCATGACAAGCTGCAGTGATGTCCTGGAGATGCTGTCAGAGAAGAGTGAGGGGCTGTGGGGTGCAAGCCTGCTGTTTTGGGTGATCTGGGTGTCGCAACCCCCATGGCCGTTGTGTGAGTGGGTGACAGGTCCTTCCTCCTCAGGGAGGTGTTATCAGATCACTGCTACTGGCCAGCATCGAGTACATCTGATCTCAACTGGTGTGGCCATGGGGACATTACCCAAGTGATAACTCTGGGGATGGCTGTGGGGACATTACCCAAGAAATGGCCCTGGGGATGGCTGTGGGGACATTACCCAAGTGATGGCCCTGTGGGTGGCTCTGGGGACATTACCCAAGTGATGGCCCTGGGGATGGCTGCAGAGACATTACCCAAGTGATGGCCCTGTGGGTGGCTGCAGGGACATTACCCAAGTGATGGCCCCAGGGGTGACTGTGGGCACGTTACCCAAGAAACCGTCCCATGTTCCTGGCTATGGGAATGTGACCCAAGCGATGGCCCCAGGGGTGGTGTGAGCCAAAGGAGGGGCATTCACTGTGGGCCAGGAGCTTCACGTGCCCCCACCCAGGGTCTCCTGTGTCACATCCCCAGCTGCCAGTGGCAGGCAGGAAACAGCGACGCCAGTCGCGGGCCTGGAGGCAGCTCTGGGGGCCAGGCTGCAGCGGAGCAGCTCCACCTGTGGTTCCAGTGCTGGCTCTGGGGGCACTCCTGGGGGGTGGGACCCCTGGCACTAGCACACCCCTGAACCGGCATTCCTGGGAATCGGAATTGCCTGAAACCGTGACCCCCATGAGCCCCACATTCCTGTGCGTCGAGACCCCCCTGCACCCCATTGCCTGGTCCTGGCACCACTCTCCATCCTCTTTCCCAGCCATCTCACCTCTCCCAGCCCCCAGCCTCTTCCTTTCCCTTGAACCTGGCACCTCGTGCCCATTCCTGCCTTTCCCAGTCCCCAAACCCTCCTTTCCTCAACACTGGCGATGCCCTGAAGCCTTCTTCCTGGAAATCTCGCCTCTTCCCACCCTTATCTCCGCCTTTCCTTACCCTGGGAACCCCCCAAACTGCAATTCCCAGCACTGGGAACCCTGAACCACAATTCAAGAGCACCAAGATGGCCTGATCCACTGTTCCACGCAGAGAGCGACCCTGAACCCTCTTTCCCGGCCACCCCGTCTCTCCAGCCTCCAGACCCTCCTTTTCCTTTGTCCTGGGACCCCCTGCACCCCCATTCCTGCCCTTGTCCTTTCCTTAACACTGGGGACTGTCACAATCTGCTAGTGCAAGCGGGGGTCATGATGGTTTGTTAACTGATCTCAGAGTGCAAAACACAACACAGGGGATTTCATAACTGTGTATAGGTTCAGTGAGGGGTTCAGCAACTAATTTACGTTATTGTAACATCATCACCTCGTGTTACCATAAAGGGAAGGAAAACATTATTTTTGTCATCCAACACTAGTGTTATCATGGTTTATCAGGTCTTCATGTCCCTTGGAGTTCTTCTGTGAAAAAGTAAACACAACAGAATCTGCCACCAAGAGGTAGGAAATTAAAATGATGGAATTATCCGGCGTGTATTTATCCAATGCTCTTTCCCCAGAGCATCAGGGGCTACCCCTGCATATTTATTCAGAGAGGATTTTAGCACAAGTGGTACTTGCCCTGTAGTAAGGGAGAACAGGTTGTCCTGGGTAATGTTCTGGATTATTAGGATCATTTGGTACTCAGCACAGGAGTCAGTGTAGATACAGACAAGAGAGGTATTCTGTATCTTACGCTGGAAAACACTCCAAACAGCTATCAGCTCCCCAGCCTGAGCACTGCTTTCTCACTCAGTAATAATTTGTTAAAAACACCCCATGTCCCCAGTACCCACTGGCTTCTTGTTCTGACAAATGAATTTGATCTCCCCTGGTGAGAGACACTCAAAATACGTATTCTGTCTCAGATTTGTGAGGAAGATGCCCATAACTCCTTTTTTATGAGCAGATCAAAATCGTCATCATTGATATAGTTGTATTCTGTTTTAATTAGAGGTCTCATGCTACAACAGCAGTGTTCCCCACAATTTTTCATCAGAGTTAATTCTTTTTGAGGGTATTTTTAATTAATGTGAGGAGTTTCCTTCTCCTCTGCCCCTGCTGAGGAATCAGCATTCTGTGAATTTTTAATGTGTTCCTCTCTCTCAGAAGGCAGTGTGTAATAAATTATTTTACTTTCTTTCTTCATCTAATTGTTTTTGCAAAACTTGGTGGATGAATAGACAAAATCTGCCTGGGAGGTTCTGCTTAGTTACTCCAAGTTGTCCCTTCGCTTCCCAGACAGTCCAGATTCACACATGCACAAAAAACAGTTTTCCCTCTTGCACTTAGAGATCTTTTGTGAAATTCTGAAGACAGAACCCTCAGTTGAGTATGGGGGTGCTTTTCACCTCGGTGTGTGCAGTTTGCGGGAAATTCGAGTCACCCCTCTTGTGGAGTGAAACGTCCTTCCCCTGTTACAGACTATACACAACCCGCAAACCCCTCTGTCTATCACAATCCTGTCCGTGATGCAAATTTAATGTCACTATCTGCTCGTACAAGCGGGGGTTGTGATGTGTGATGGTTCGTTAACTGGTCTCAGAGTGCAAAAAACAACATGGAGGGGATTTCAGTATTGATCAAAACAAATGCACCTTTTATTGAGTGGCCGCAGGAAATGCGATAGAAGGAATAGAAAGGAGATAAAGGATAGAGAGAGAGAAAGAGGGGGAGAGGAATATAGCTACCAATGGAGAGACAAAATCCTCATGGTCTGGCCAATAGATCCATCTTGTCACGTTGGGGAGAATCTAAAAGTCTTGGTTAACTCAGGGGTCTATTATAGTCCTCTACCGAGGGGGGAACAGGTAAAAGAAATGGAGAATGAGTCAGTAGAGAACAAGTACAGACAGTCTAACCTGGGGCCCATTGTTTCAGGACTGGTTTCTATGGGAAACCAGTCTTGGTCCAGCGAACACATCTGCAGGCAGCTCTTGGCAAACATCCTGCTTCAGTCAGGCCGGCGCCCCTGCGTCAGAATTATAAGGGTCTCAGTCCTCGGGAGGGGGCTTCAGTCTCTATCCCTCACGGTGGTCGTGAGGCAGATGAGGGATTTTCCGTGGGGGATCACCAAAGTTACCTCAGAAAGTTCATTTGGCCAAGAGGTGGGGAAATTCCTGGGCTGGTGTGATGAGCAGGGATCGTGAAGCAGGTGTAAGCGCGCAGAGCAGGCCGCTCCTGGCCAGTCCCTGCTGGAAGCCGTGTACCACGGCGGCACAGCCAAGAGCTGCAAACAATCCCTTGCTGAGCACCCACCTCAGCCAGGCCACAGCTCCAGCCAGGCTCTTCAGGGTCTCTGTCCTCGCGACAGTTGTGAGGCAAATGAGAGAAATTTCAGACCATCTCTTACAGGGTCTCCCTTAGCTCCCCTCCCCAGCTGTCCTGGCTCTCCCTAACCCTGATTCACCTTTGCTTGATACCCCTTGAACCTCCCATCCTACTCTCCCAGTCCCTGTACACCTTATTTCTGTGACCTTGGGACTGGTCTGAGTCCTCATTCCTGCGCACTGGATCCATCCCCTTGCACCCCCAACCTCGGTACTGACACCCCCTTCACCAACTTCTCCACACCGGGTCCTCCTGAATCCCCTTATATGGCACCAGGATCCCTATCCTGCACCCTTATCCTCCACTAACACCCCCCTGCACTCCCTTTCCTGGCCATCCCATCGTCACCAGTCCCCAGCCTTCCCCTTTTCCTTGACTCTGGGACCTGGATCCTCGTTCCTGCCTTTCCTGACCTCCAGATCCCCTGTCTTTCACACTGACCACTTCCACACCATCTATTTCCGGCTAAGCTGGGTCTCCCCACCCTGTGACTCCCCTTTCCTTGAAACTGTGGAATACTGGGCAGCCTTTCCTGGGCACAAGAACACCCTGGAATCCCCTCTACAAGGCCCTGCACCCCTTTGTGAGAAACAACGCTCACTTTTAAAATTTTAAAGGTCTATTAAACCTTAACAAACCACAACAAAGGACAGAATAAGGGAAAAGGACTGCACTGAAAGCATATGACTATCTCCGTGTGCTCATCTGCAAAATGCCTGCTCCCCATTTTGTACCCCTGGGGTTTGCATCACCAACGCTGCCCCCTCCCAAAGTCTGTCAGTCAGCTCTTCTTTGCTGCCCATTGCTGGAGACTGCTTTCTTGCAGCTTGATTGCAGAGTCAGGTGTTGCCATGGCATGCCCCCCCAGCAACAAGCCTTCCCTATTCCCAGCTGCCCCATGCCAGGGGCACGTGTATGTGCCCTCCCTCCACAAGTCTTTCACAGCCGAGGCTGTCTGGCTTCAACAATACCGAGGGGAGGAAGGGGACCATGGGGGAAAGAGAGGATGTCTAGACAACAAATCACAATAACATAATTATACATTAATAACATATACATAATATTAATCTCTTAATTGCGAGAGCCAACTATTGTGTTACTCATCTATAACACCCTTGAAACTGTCTTCCCCAGCAACGTGTACACCGTGCACTCCCTTATCCTGCACCAATCCCCCCTGGCACCTTCTTTCCCAATCATCCAAACTCTCCCCACCCCAGCCCCCCCTTTCCTTGGCTCGCTCTGGGACCCCCAGACCTCCTAAGTCCCTGCGTTCCCCCAGTTCTCCACTCCTGGCACCTCCTGGGGTGAGGCTGGGAATGTGGGAAGTGGGAATCTGGGAGAGGAATTCGGAACTGTGGAGCACCAGGATGGGGTTTCTCCTTCCCCTCCTCACCATCTTGTGCTTCCCAAAGCCAGAATCCAGCTGGAATCTCAAGGTGGTGTTGGATCACTGTGTCTGTCATCACTGCCAGCATCATCATCCTAATCGGATTTGGTGTCCTAGTAACACCCTGAGGGTTGGAAAGGCAGCACAGCAGCATTCTGAGGATCCCTCACCATATGTGCTGGTCCCACTTCAGGTTTTCTATCCTTGTTCAAGCCCCACGAATTGCCAGCCCAGCCCCACAGATTCCTATCCCTGTCCCATGGATGCTCAGCACAGCCCAACGAATTCCATCCCATTCCCACAGACCCCTGTCAGAGACTGAAATATTATAATTTATGACTTAAACATTTTCATAAAGGACTTTTGCCTGCCATAGCAAAACTATTACAAAAGCTGCAGAGATGACCACCACACCCTGAGGCCTCCTGACTTAAGCCCTGTGGCAGCTCACTCATGAAGAAAAGATAAAGTAAGTACTCAGGGCTGGGGACATTCACAGAGCACAAGCTCAGGGCAGAGATCACAGCCCCAGGGCTACAAGCTGTCAGACTGGAACAGACCCTTGTACCACAGTGATATAAGGAACTGTCCCAGATTGCAAGGCAAGATATATTCTATTTGCCATCTGTTAGAGGTGTGGCAGTTGTCTTCTGTGAATTGGGCAGTTTTCCTGATCTCTTCCACAACCAATCCTCCCTCCAGGGAGATATCTTCTGTTAATGGGCCATTGAATGGCACTGCATGACTGAGAAGAATTACAGCATCCCGTTATGAGACGCTCCTCCCAGAGGGAGGAGCCAAGCATTCCTGACTGGATATGAGATCCTGGGGCAGCAAGAACAGCGTTTCTACTGGATTCCCAGAGGAGCAGCTGCCTCTTCCACTGGATCTTCAGAGGAAGACTACACCTTTCCACAGGATCACTGCTTCAACAGAACCACACCTGCTACTCCAGGAGGAATGCAGCCACCATTCCAATTGGACTGCTACCAACAGCCTGACCCACAGGGTGCCAGGTTGTATTCTGACTCTGTCAGTGTTGTTTTGTTTTACTGCACTGTTTATTTCATTTTTATTTTCTTCCCTAATAAAGAACTGTTATTCCTGCTCCCATATCTTTGCCTCAGAGCCCCCCTTAATTTAAAATTTATAGCAATTTGGAGAGAGGGGGTTTACATTTTCCCTTTCAGGGAAGGCTTCTGCCTTCCTTAGGAGACACCTGTCTTTTCAACCCAGGACAGGAACTTATAATTAAATTTATAATTTGCTGTATAGTCAAGTATGTTAAAAACAGATAGTTCTTGCTTCATCACAAGAGGACTTTGCTTCTTTGCTACCATAAGCAAGATCTGTGTATTCGTTTAAAACTGATAAGCGAGAAAAAACTGGATCTGTAGTTTGGACTATGGTCAGAAGCTTGGAAAACAACCAGCTACCCAGAGAGCATATGCAAAGACTAGGGTCATCCAAAGTGCACACCGAGGAAGACTGCTTTTACCCCATTTACTTCATCTGACGACCCCTGCTCAAGACCAGCAGAAGGCAGTACTTAAGCACAGAGGGATAAGAAGCTGATTACCATATGAAGAGAGGGATTTATTAACATAGTCTGCTGTTTGGATAAGCGTGCTTGGTGAAAATATTCCCTGTGTGTCCAGAGCTGTAACAAACATACCTGCTTCACAACAATTTATTAGCTGGGGAGTTCTTATTCCACATGTCAATAGGGTGGTGGGGGAAAAGGCTTTGGCTGTGTGTTGGAAAAACCTCTGGCCAGAGGCACAGTGACCGCCCACCCTGCACTGTGCAGAGAAGCCCAGCTGAGGTTCACAGGGTGGAGAGACCTGCAATCACTGGGAAGGGAAGTGCAGGGGGTCCCTGGTGTGAAGGAAATGAGGTCCAGGAAAGGTAGGATCTGGTGGATCTTTGCATGTTGCAAAGGAGAGGGAATTGCCCCTTGAATGTGGTGCAAATACAAGTTTCAGGGGCAAGCTCCAGGCAAGCTCATTGTCCTGGCACAATTCTCTGTGCCAGATGTAGCCGAGAAGCTTTCTGTTTGGATTCAGATGACGAGAGAGGCTGAACGTGGTGGTACCGTGCTTAGAAGGAAAGTGCATGGCCCAGGTCAGTTTTGGCAGAAGTAATGCTTAGGAGCATTCCCTGCTGGCAGAGTGTTCCGTGCCAGAACAGATGAGGATTCGCCTCTGCAAGAATGAAAACGTGACAGTTCCAAGAGGTGAAGAACGAGGCTGCAGAGCAGTGGGCTGGTGTGTGCAGCATACTGGCTGCCAGGGGAGCACAGCTGCCACTTGTTTGCCTGCTAAATTCACGTTGGCAGTCGTAAGGGGGAAGTTCAAAGACAAAGCTTGTTCAAAAACAAGTGCTCTCCTGGCTTGGCTCCATTCGTGTTGGGAGCAGTTCGGGGAAGAGCTCCACTGTGGATCCCGTCTCTTGGAGACTGACAGAAGGTGATCCTGCATGTAGCAGGGAAGGAAGAGGAGTCATTGCATCATTGGCTATGCAGTTTATAGGCTGAAAAAGAAAAGGCAATTGCTGCACAGCCTCTTTTTTTTGGAACTTCTTCTGTGCAATCAGCCACTCAACATGTAACACACCCACTGAACTGCATCCTCCTTCCTGGAGATATGCACTTTCCCTCAAGCTCTGTGTACCATCTCTGTACCTCTCACTGTCAGATTCAAAACCCCTTCAAAATGTACAGCAGCTGCTTGCAAAGTAAAAGTCCCAGAACAAAAAGCCAGTGCTGGCTTTCACAGTCCCTTTGCAGTCTGTAAACTACACAAAATGCACCAGTGATTTCGCACTTTCCTTTTCAACTATATGTATAGCATCAGCACATTCAAAGTGAAAGAGTCCATTATTACAGTGAAGCATTTCCAGCTGCAGTTACTAGTGAGAGATGTGCCAGAACAGAAAGCATTTTCTGCACTTCCCTCTTCCCTGGGAAACCTGATATTCAAGCGCAATCACTTTCATACACCTTCAGTGTTCTTGAGTGCAAGCAGCTAGAGGTCACAGAGAAGGAAGGAAATGTCAGGGCAGACTAAAGAAGCCATTTTTCCTAGCAGCATTTAAATTGTGCACTACACATTT
This sequence comes from Montifringilla adamsi, assembly GCA_017590115.1. NCBI lineage: Eukaryota > Metazoa > Chordata > Aves > Passeriformes > Passeridae > Montifringilla > Montifringilla adamsi. The sequence continues at coordinate 23,531 of JAGGNK010008537.1, read as the reverse complement.
GGAACCTTCTACCTCCTTTTAACATATATGGACGTTTTTCACTCTTGCAGTTTTGTTGCCAACTTTCAGCAGCTCATCCCGTCAAACAGACTGTAGAAGACAAAGCCATTGCTGGGCTGCCCCTTCCCCTAGCCTCACATAAACCACATCAAACTCACTGGTGCACTCTGTATATCCATTCTCTGCTGTGTCTACTGTCGTTATGTCTGCATCTCAGGACCTAAAGATAAGGGCAATAGTTTTCTGATAGGGCTGGAAGAGAAAGAGGTAGCAGCACAAGCTGCTCTTGTTAAACTTCCCACTTGACAACTGCTGATGTGAATTTGGCTGACATGCTCCTCTGGCAGCCAGTATGCTGCGCACACCAGCCCGGTGCTCTGTGGCCTTGTTCTTCGCCTTTTGGGACCTGTCCTGCTTTCATTCTTGCAGAGGCGAATCCTCATCTGTTCTGGCACGGAACACTCTGCCAGCAGGGAATGCTCCTAAGCATTACTTCTGCCAAAACTGACCTGGGCCATGCACTTTCCTTCTAAGCACGGTACCACCACGTTCAGCCTCTCTCGTCATCTGAATCCAAACCGAAAGCTTCTCGGCTACATTGGCACAGAGAACTGTGCCAGGACAATGGGCTTGCCTGGAGCTTGCCCCTGAAACTTGTATTTGCACCACATTCGAGGGGCAATCCTCTTTCTTTTGAAACGTGCAAAGTGCCACCAGATCTCCATGCTCTCTGCACAGTCCTTCTCATCTTGAAATACTACTGCACACATTACAGCCTCACAAGGACTAAAGCTCCAGAGAGACATCTTGCACAGAAAAATGTGCTGGGACAAAACCTTGTTTTTCCTGTCCCCTTCTCATTGCTCAGATTGTGGTTCTGTGTCAAATGTCTTGGACACAGAGCAACTAATCCAGCAAGTCCTTCTCTCCCAGCACATTTCACTGAATGAAAGCTCCATGGACAATTTGGATTTGGCGAAACAAAAAGGATATGAGTATACCTAAAGCTGAGGAGAAACTGTGCGTAGCACACTGTGGGTGCATGCAGTACACACAGGGAAAAGCAGCAAAGCTGAATGCCATCACTGGGCTTCAGTCCTGTCTGGATCACATAAGGTAAAGAATGAAGTGGCAGAGCACCGGGCTTGGTTGCACAGTGAATGGAATTGCAAAAGACTCCTGAATTTGAGTCTGCTGAGAATGCTCTTGTTGCTTGAAAAGTTACATGAAGCCATTAGACTTTATCACAAAATGTGGAGATTAGCTCTTTTTCACACTCTCAATGTTGCAGAGTCTATGATAACCAAGTCCATAGATCACCTAGATGCACAGGTCAAAACAGAAGGCGTTCTTTATGTACCCCTTCTCCAAGCAGCCCTGAAACTGCACACAACACACTGCATCTCTGTACTTTCTTTCTCAGATAGATATGCCATCACATTTTCCACTCTCGCAGCTCCGTTGCCAACTGTCAGCAGATGCTGTTACAGAAAAAAGCTCTGTATGTCAAAACAAGTGCAGGGCTGCACCATCCGCTTGCCACACTGTCCTAGGGTGAGGTTATGATGCTTGTATCCCCACTGGTGTGTTCTGTTGGTGCTGGATGTTATGTTCTGTGCCTAAGACTGGCTCTGAAGAGCAAGGTTAGTTTTGGTTTGTTATCAGCCTGCTCCCCCACGGCTGGCAGGACAGAGAGACGGGGCAGTACATAGTGCAGCTTTTGCTTTTGGCTTTGCTTTTTGCTGCTTTGCTTTGCTCTTGCTCCTGCTTCGCTCCTGCTTTGCTCCCGCTCTGCTTTTGCTTCTTACTTCTGTTAGCTTAGCTAAGCAGTCCAGATTTTTCCCTGGACTGTTTTTTCCCTTCCCTTTCTGAGACCATTCAAACCTGCTCCGGACTGGGACCTGGGAAACACCGAGAGTTTACATCTTGTGGCTGCAGCAGCCATCCCCAGCGCCGGAGGGAGCAACAACAGAGCGACCACTCCCAGGAAAGACTTTCTGAATTTGTCATCCTTTTCAGATCGGTGAAAGCGTTGTCATCTGGTATTGTTCATTTTGTGTGCTGGGGGTGTTTTGCGTGTTAAATAAACAGGTTCTTTCCACTTCTCTCCGAGGGGGGTTTTTCAAACCGGTGGGGGGAAGGGGCTGTGTGGGTTTGCTTTCTGTGGGAGCCCCCTTTGGAGGTTTTCTCCCAGATTTGCCCTAATCCAGGACACACACCTCAGTCACATCAAACTCACCGGTGCACTGGGTCCTTTCCTTCTCCGCTGCAACTGTAATTGTGTTGTCTGGATCTTGGAACCGAGATGAAAGCGCAATTGTTTCCACAGACGGCTGAAAGAAAAATTGATAGCAGCAAGAAGAGCTGTCCTTAAGATTCTTGCTTAAGACTGTAATGTGAATTCAGCAGGCAAGAAAGTGGCAGCCACCAGCTTTTTGCAAGTCTTTACGCTACCGGGGGAGCTGGACTCGAGCAACTGGGACACGTGAGGGGATGTCCTCTGCTTCCAATGCCCCCTCCCAGTGCTTCCAGTGCCTCACCTCAGTGCTCCCAGTTCTCTTCAGAGTTCCCTGTAGCACCCCCTGGTTCTCCTTCCTGCCCCCACTTCCAACCAGTGCTCCCAGCTGACTCAGTTCACTCCTGGTGGGCTCAGTGTTGCTCTCTGCAGCACCATCCGTATCTTACCCAGTGCTTCCAGTGCCATCCCCATGTCACTCCCAAACTTCCCCGCTGCTCCCAGGGTCACCCCCCAGCTCCCTCCACATCTTTTCAATCTCTCTTGTGTCTTTGGCTCACCCCAAACTGACTCCAGCTCTTTCGGATTCATCGAGGCCAGAGCAAAGGGGAATTTTTGTGGAAGAGGCAGAACCCCTGACAGCACTGAAATTCCCAATGTTTCACCCACTGTCCCAAGGCAACACCTAAATCCGTCTTCTCCCACCTAAACCCAGCTTTTCCCACCAACAGCTCTGGGAAATCATGTGTGCCAAGGACCCGAGATCCCGGACACGGCACCAAAGTGGAGACAAAAGATTTCCTGCAGAGCCCAACCTCCAAATCCTGCAGCTGCTCTGGCTGTTCCCAACCTGGAGACAACCCAAGATCACCTAGAGCACAGAGATGGGGCACGAGGACACCCCAAAACCCTCAGATTCCCTGGGGGGAGGTGGGGAGTACAGACACCAAGACCCTCCAGGCCTGGAGGTGATGAAGAGGTGCCTGCAGTGGTCCCTGATGGGATCCCCCCAAGATCAAACCCCCACATGGCTCCCCCTGAATTTTCTTGACCAGTGTTTATTGATTGGGCTTTTCCTAGTTTTCCTTTGTTTCCAGGAAAGGTTTCTCCACGGTGATTAATAACCCACCTTTCTCCCACCCCTGTGTTAAGAATTCACCCAGATGCGTCACAAATGACCTCCACTTCTTTCAAATAGTAAAAAATGCCACCTTTTCCCTGCCCTGGTCTGTCCTCACAGGGAGGACTTCTGTGTCTGTGCCAAGGGCTGTGCAGCCACTTTGGGCTGGAGCAGGGGCTGAGGTGGGTGGGTGTGGAGCAGAGATCCTCCCACCTGCAGAACTTGCTCTGCCCATCCCAAATACACACTTCAGTCATTTTGACCCATTTAACCATTTCTCCAGTTTCCTACACCGTTCAGTATCAGCCACTGTCAGAAAATCTTGCTGTTTTCAATGGCTGCAGCTTTAGGTGAGAAAGTTCAACATGGCAAAAGTTCGGAGTGCTGAAGACAGCAGGTATTTCCTGTGTGTTCCATACTTTGTCTAAAAGCCTATTGGTATCTGGATGCTTAGACACTTTTTTAGACACTGAGTTACATTTATCATCTGAAGATGTAAAAATCTTAATCTCCACAGCACACCCATAGGCCACATCCATCCCACTCAGCTAATCCCAGACCAATTCCTGCCCTCTGCCTGAAGCCCCCAGTCCCAGCCCAGTTTAGGCTGTTCTAATTCAGCACTGCCAGTCCCACCCTGATAGACTGAAGTGCCTGCAGTCCATTTCATGAGGCTCAAAACTAACAGGAAGTTCTCAGCTTTAATTTTCAGCTGGCTTAGCCCTGAAGCAGGTCACCAGAGTCTCCTAAATCCCCAGAAATGTCCCAAGGAAGGACAAAATTGCCCAGCCAAGGCTGTGCCAGTGGTGCTGAAGTGGTGACTTCCACTGTCCCAAGAGCAGCCCAGGGACTGCAGCCTGGGATCCCTGAGGAGCCACATTTCCTCAGGAGCAGGAGCAGCAGCCTGATGGATGTTTAAAACTCGAGCAATTCAGATGGACTCTTCTTTCCTGTGCCTCCATGGTAGCCTTCAAAAAAGAGCAAACCCACTGATTTCAGGACATGAAAGATCCCTGCAGGAGGAACTCTACACAAGCTCCCAGATGTGTCCCCAGTGATTCCCCCACTGTTGTGAGCTTTAGGACAGCACCCAGAGCCCCTGTGCTCGTGGCAGGTGGCCGCAGCTCAGCTGGCAGCGAGACTGTGTGTGGTGGCTCCCAGGCTCCCATTCTGGGCAGCCCAGTGCTGTGGTGGCTCGTGGTGGGTCACGATGGCCACAGACTTGGCTGCTTGCCCACGGGTCTGTGTTGTTCCAGGATTCACAGCAAAATCTCTTTTTCCCACCCTGTCAGAGAGAGCAAAGTCCCAGCACCTGCTGCAAGGTTAAAAATCTCCATGCCCAGGATTTGTGCCAGGGACAAGGGGACACTCAGCCTCCCCCAGGCAGCACCTGCTGCTCTGTTAAACATCACAGCTGATGCCATTCTGGGGCTGGAGCGGCAGCAAGTTCAGGCTGAGGAGAAAGTTCTTATTGGAATCCTTGGACTTCACACCGGTGTTCCCAGTGACACCCAGAAGGTCATGGCTTGGTTACCACGGGAGGAATCATTAGCACCTGCTGGGTTTGATGCCTTAGGATTTTAGCTTTCATATTTTTCATGTATTTGTGAACCTGCAATTCTTTAGTGTATAAGTCTAAATTCCATATGCAGTGTGAGCTGCTGTTTTCCCATTTTGTTCAGATACAACAATTCCTCTCTAGGCCTGGGAATCAAGGACACCTCACTGCCTCAGGCCCCAAGAGATGTAAACAAAAGTGAATTGGGGGGGAGAAAACTTGGGGTTAATGACTTCATTACCTGAAGCTGTAA
>JAGGNK010008537.1:3116-17964 GCA_017590115.1 Montifringilla adamsi | reverse complement strand
GGATGGGGCAAGGGGGGTGGATTCCTTTTCTCTCAGCCAACAAATTTTCCCAAAATCTCTCAGTCTCAGTCCATGTAGATGCCCCTTCTGAGGTTAGCAGCCTGCTTTGTGGCTCACTTCACCATTTGTAGTTGAAGCTTTAAGGAACACAGGAAAATGTGATCCTAACTCTTATGAGGATGCAAATAAATCCTACTAGAAAGAATAACATGAGAGACATTAATAAACTGGAGAGATGAAAGAGGAATGCAACTGAGTAATGATGTGCATTCCATCAATATAATTTCCCTTTTTTTCTTCTTTAACAGTAAAGTAAAATAACTGTGACATTTGTATCAAATTTCTTGTCTTATGCTTTATGCTGTAATACAACTGTCTCTTTAATGATCATAGCTTTTGTGACAGAAGTATAAAACCCTCTGTGAAAACTAATTTCTGTATAAACAGAGAAGACAAGATATTTAGCTACCACATACATAGAATGTATTCTAAACCCTAAAAATTTAAGAGACACTGCACAACACAGTGTATTTAGCCAAAGAAAAAGGAAAGGGATTTCTCCAACTAGTTTAAATTAGGAGTCATACCAAATTCAAAGTTGTCTTTAGTTTTGTCATATTGCTTTCAGACTTCTAGGGAATATAAAGAGAATATATGAAACTATATTACGACACTTGTGGAATCTTGAACTCCCACTACACCCTACATTATCACTCCTTTACATAAAAAAAAATCAGTGTGCTTTCTGTAGGTAGTCTTAATATATGGCACACTATGTACAGAAAGAGTGAATGCTCTGGGAGCTGGCAAAATTTTGGCTAGATGATGAAAAGGTAGTGGTTTGAAATTTACCATCAACAATTGGTCATTTTTCATCTCAGACCTTGTCCTAGGGTGAGGTTATGATGCTTGTATCCCCAGTCGTGTGTTCTGTTGGTGCTGGATGTTATGTTCTGTGTCTTCATGACTGGCTCTGAAGAGCAAGGTTTGTTTTGGTTTGTTATCAGGCTGCTCCCCCACGGCTGGCGGGACACAGAGACGGGGCAGTACATAGTGCAGCTTTTGCTTTTGGCTTTGCTTTTTGCTGCTTTGCTTTGCTCTTGCTCCTGCTTCGCTCCTGCTTTGCTCCCGCTCTGCTTTTGCTTCTTACTTCTGTTAGCTTAGCTAAGCAGTCCAGATTTTTCCCTGGACTGTTTTTTCCCTTCCCTTTCTGAGACCATTCAAACCTGCTCCGGACTGGGACCTGGGAAACACCGAGAGTTTACATCTTGTGGCTGCAGCAGCCATCCCCAGCGCCGGAGGGAGCAACAACAGAGCGACCACTCCCAGGAAAGACTTTCTGAATTTGTCATCCTTTTCAGATGGGTGACAGTGTTGTCATCTGGTATTGTTCATTTTGTGTGCTGGGGGTGCTTTGCCTGTTAAATAAACAGGTTCTTTCCACTTCTCTCCGAGAAATCCTTCCCAAACCGGTGGGGGGAAGGGGCTGTGTGGGTTTGCTTTCTGCGGGAGCCCCCTTTGGAGGTTTTCTCCCAGATTTGCCCTAATCCAGGACACACACCTCAGTCACATCAAACTCACCGGTGCACTGGGTCCTTTCCTTCTCCGCTGCAACTGTAATTGTGTTGTCTGGATCTTGGAACCGAGATGAAAGCGCAATTGTTTCCACAGACGGCTGAAAGAAAAATTGATAGCAGCAAGAAGAGCTGTCCTTAAGATTCTTGCTTAAGACTGTAATGTGAATTCAGCAGGCAAGAAAGTGGCAGCCACCAGCTTTTTGCAAGTCTTTACGCTACCGGGGGAGCTGGACTCGAGCAACTGGGACACGTGAGGGGATGTCCTCTGCTTCCAATGCCCCCTCCCAGTGCTTCCAGTGCCTCACCTCAGTGCTCCCAGTTCTCTTCAGAGTTCCCTGTAGCACCCCCTGGTTCTCCTTCCTGCCCCCACTTCCAACCAGTGCTCCCAGCTGACTCAGTTCACTCCTGGTGGGCTCAGTGTTGCTCTCTGCAGCACCATCCGTATCTTACCCAGTGCTTCCAGTGCCATCCCCATGTCACTCCCAAACTTCCCCGCTGCTCCCAGGGTCACCCCCCAGCTCCCTCCACATCTTTTCAATCTCTCTTGTGTCTTTGGCTCACCCCAAACTGACTCCAGCTCTTTCGGATTCATCGAGGCCAGAGCAAAGGGGAATTTTTGTGGAAGAGGCAGAACCCCTGACAGCACTGAAATTCCCAATGTTTCACCCACTGTCCCAAGGCAACACCTAAATCCGTCTTCTCCCACCTAAACCCAGCTTTTCCCACCAACAGCTCTGGGAAATCATGTGTGCCAAGGACCCGAGATCCCGGACACGGCACCAAAGTGGAGACAAAAGATTTCCTGCAGAGCCCAACCTCCAAATCCTGCAGCTGCTCTGGCTGTTCCCAACCTGGAGACAACCCAAGATCACCTAGAGCACAGAGATGGGGCACGAGGACACCCCAAAACCCTCAGATTCCCTGGGGGGAGGTGGGGAGTACAGACACCAAGACCCTCCAGGCCTGGAGGTGATGAAGAGGTGCCTGCAGTGGTCCCTGATGGGATCCCCCCAAGATCAAACCCCCACATGGCTCCCCCTGAATTTTCTTGACCAGTGTTTATTGATTGGGCTTTTCCTAGTTTTCCTTTGTTTCCAGGAAAGGTTTCTCCACGGTGATTAATAACCCACCTTTCTCCCACCCCTGTGTTAAGAATTCACCCAGATGCGTCACAAATGACCTCCACTTCTTTCAAATAGTAAAAAATGCCACCTTTTCCCTGCCCTGGTCTGTCCTCACAGGGAGGACTTCTGTGTCTGTGCCAAGGGCTGTGCAGCCACTTTGGGCTGGAGCAGGGGCTGAGGTGGGTGGGTGTGGAGCAGAGATCCTCCCACCTGCAGAACTTGCTCTGCCCATCCCAAATACACACTTCAGTCATTTTGACCCATTTAACCATTTCTCCAGTTTCCTACACCGTTCAGTATCAGCCACTGTCAGAAAATCTTGCTGTTTTCAATGGCTGCAGCTTTAGGTGAGAAAGTTCAACATGGCAAAAGTTCGGAGTGCTGAAGACAGCAGGTATTTCCTGTGTGTTCCATACTTTGTCTAAAAGCCTATTGGTATCTGGATGCTTAGACACTTTTTTAGACACTGAGTTACATTTATCATCTGAAGATGTAAAAATCTTAATCTCCACAGCACACCCATAGGCCACATCCATCCCACTCAGCTAATCCCAGACCAATTCCTGCCCTCTGCCTGAAGCCCCCAGTCCCAGCCCAGTTTAGGCTGTTCTAATTCAGCACTGCCAGTCCCACCCTGATGGACTGAAGTGCCTGCAGTCCATTTCATGAGGCTCAAAACTAGCAGGAAGTTCTCAGCTTTAATTTTCAGCTGGCTTAGCCCTGAAGCAGGTCACCAGAGTCTCCTAAATCCCCAGAAATGTCCCAAGGAAGGACAAAATTGCCCAGCCAAGGCTGTGCCAGTGGTGCTGAAGTGGTGACTTCCACTGTCCCAAGAGCAGCCCAGGGACTGCAGCCTGGGATCCCTGAGGAGCCACATTTCCTCAGGAGCAGGAGCAGCAGCCTGATGGATGTTTAAAACTCGAGCAATTCAGATGGACTCTTCTTTCCTGTGCCTCCATGGTAGCCTTCAAAAAAGAGCAAACCCACTGATTTCAGGACATGAAAGATCCCTGCAGGAGGAACTCTACACAAGCTCCCAGATGTGTCCCCAGTGATTCCCCCACTGTTGTGAGCTTTAGGACAGCACCCAGAGCCCCTGTGCTCGTGGCAGGTGGCCGCAGCTCAGCTGGCAGCGAGACTGTGTGTGGTGGCTCCCAGGCTCCCATTCTGGGCAGCCCAGTGCTGTGGTGGCTCGTGGTGGGTCACGATGGCCACAGACTTGGCTGCTTGCCCACGGGTCTGTGTTGTTCCAGGATTCACAGCAAAATCTCTTTTTCCCACCCTGTCAGAGAGAGCAAAGTCCCAGCACCTGCTGCAAGGTTAAAAATCTCCATGCCCAGGATTTGTGCCAGGGACAAGGGGACACTCAGCCTCCCCCAGGCAGCACCTGCTGCTCTGTTAAACATCACAGCTGATGCCATTCTGGGGCTGGAGCGGCAGCAAGTTCAGGCTGAGGAGAAAGTTCTTATTGGAATCCTTGGACTTCACACCGGTGTTCCCAGTGACACCCAGAAGGTCATGGCTTGGTTACCACGGGAGGAATCATTAGCACCTGCTGGGTTTGATGCCTTAGGATTTTAGCTTTCATATTTTTCATGTATTTGTGAACCTGCAATTCTTTAGTGTATAAGTCTAAATTCCATATGCAGTGTGAGCTGCTGTTTTCCCATTTTGTTCAGATACAACAATTCCTCTCTAGGCCTGGGAATCAAGGACACCTCACTGCCTCAGGCCCCAAGAGATGTAAACAAAAGTGAATTGGGGGGGAGAAAACTTGGGGTTAATGACTTCATTACCTGAAGCTGTAATTGGAAGATTAACCCCCAATATGCAAATGGACCAAACTTATAAAAGTGTGAAAATCACTACATTTTTGGCTGTAGCCCCCTGGGGGGCTTAATCTACCCAAAATACACCTGAAGGCCCTTCAATAAATCCAACTGCTTTTTATTCCCTCAATTTTGTCTGGCCTCCGTTTTTAGGTGGACCCAGAAAAGGCATCAGGTTAATACAATGTTAATTTTTAAAAACCCATTTGTCTATAGAACTTATTCTGTAGGAAAAAGAACTGGAAAGCAACCAGCCCAGTTGTGGCAACTTTTACCAGTTCAGGTATAACTTTGGGGTTGCCAACTACCAGAGACCACCAAAGAGACCCCCAGGACAGAAGAATCCGTGTATAAAGGGAAGAGAAAAAATCTTAATGATTTTGGGGAAAATTATTATCATATGTATGTTTACTCCAGGAAAATCAATGAATATGTATATAAAATAGAGTATAGAAACAGAAGCAGTTTCTATAATCAGTATGTACTTGGTGGAGTTACACCCCACACATCCAGCCAAATAAAGAAAGCCTGCTTTCTGCAGGAAAATATGAGATAGTTCCTCAAACATAAAACTAAAATGCACAAAAAAGAAAATGCTCACAAAATGTCACTAAACTGTTTCCAAGCCACCAAAATCCATTAAATGGAATCAGACAATTTAATTTAAACAGCAGAATGTGACAGGCTCCTTATCTTTGCTTTGCAAAGAGCAATAAGTACAGTATGTCCACTGTCCTGGTTTGAAAAGACAGGTGTCTGCTAAGGAAGGCAGCAGCCTCCCTTGAAATGGAAAATGTAAACCCCCTCCCTCTGAATTATTATAATTTTGAAATTAAGGGGCTCTCAGGCAAAGATATGGGAATAGGAATAACAGCTCTTTACTAGGAAAATTAAAAATACAAACGCAATAGTACAAACAAACAAAAAAATTCCTCTGAGAGAGTCAGAATATGACCTGACACCCTGTGGGTCAGGGGGGTGGTAGCAGTCCTGTTGAATGGTGGCTGCATTCCTCCTGCAGTGCCAGGTGTGGTTCTGTTGAGGCAGGGATCCTGTAGAAGGGTGGAGTTTTCCTCTGAAGGTCCAGTGGTGGTGTAGATGGGCCCGGACTTCCTTGGGAACCCAGTGTAGAAGAAAGTGGCTCCTGTAGGAATCCAGTGGGAAAAGGCTGATCTGGTGTTCCAAAATCTCAGAGTGTATCCAGGTAGGAATGCTTGGCTCGTCCCTATGGGTGGAGCATCTCACAATGGGATGCTGTAATTTTTATCAGTCCAGCAGTGAGACTCAATGGCCCATGAACAGAAGATATTTCCTGGAGGGAGGATTGGCTGTGGAAGAGATAAAGAAAACTGCCCACTTAACAGAAGATAAATGCCCCTCCTCTGACAGATGGGAATAGAATACACACCCCCAGCTACATCTTTCAACCTAAGACATCCACTAATGACAATTCCTTTTGGAATAACACATTATTCCTCAACTTCTCTTGAAGCTGGGAATTTGTGCTAAATACAGACGGGTTAGGGAGCCCTGACAAGCAGGCTCTGATGTTAGAAAATGTCTTGATGTGTGGACAGGAGCTGCACCACTCACTGTAAAGTGAAATGAGTCTTGAAGGAGCATGGTGGGCCCCAGGGAACTCTGATCCCTGCAGAACCTCATCTGACATGGATGGGCCAACCCAGCTGCCCTGGGGTCACAGATCACTGCACTTCCAACTGCCAGGTCAAACATCACCTCATCAGCTTCCTACTGAATGCTTATCACTGCTTGCTGTGAATGACAGGGGAATCGGGTGGGGAGTAGCAGCAAATTGGGATTTATTTACTTTCTGAAGTATTGAAAGGAAATATAATCAATTGTCACATGAGCATTTATTGCTAATTCTACGCAATTAAGTAGTTTCATTAGATGTACTACTTACCATGCCTACAAAGACATTTCCTTCAGAGGAAAAGGAGAGTGCTTCAAACTGTGCCATAGATGAGCCCTCATTTAAGCAAGGCTTCTACAGTTTCCTTTCTGTAAACCATGACAAATTCACAATTGACTTTATTTTCAAACCTTTCATGACCTTTCACTTGTGCACTGTGAGTCCCACTTTAAAAAGCTTTTAAAGAGATTGTTTTATCTGCAATGACTTTGTGCCTGTAATCAGAAAGTATTTTTAATTGTTCTTTTAACCATTATTGCCCTCAAAGTGGGTTTGCCTGAGAAGAATAGAAGCTCAAATATGCAGATGTGAGCAGGCTGCTTCCCCTGGAGAAATCAGAGCAAACATAGAGTTCAGATCTGGGATTGGAGGAGTCCCAGCTGACTGGAAGCTGGCAAATGTTGTCCCGATTTTCAAGGGCGAGGAGGATCCCAGACACTACAGGCCTGTCAGTCTCACTCTGATACCCGATAAAATCATGGAAAAGTTTGTTCTGGGAAGTATTGAAAATCACCTGGAGGACAATGCAGGCATGAGTCAGAGTCAGCACAGCTTCACGAGGGGAAAGTCCTGCTTGTGAAATCTGATTTCCTTCTGTGACAGGGGAACCCACTTGGTAGAACCAGGAAAGCCAGTAGATGGAATCTTCCTGGATTTCAGGAAAGCTTTTGATACCGTGTCTCCCAGAATGCTTCTAGACAAAACATCCAGCACACAGCTGGATAAACACATTGTGGAATGGGTCGGGCGCTGAGGGTGGCAGTGACTGGGGTGGCACTGTGCTGGCAGTGGTCACCAGAGGGTTCTGCAGGGCTCCACTGGCAGCCCCGGTCTCCAACGCCCTTGTTAACAAGGTGAACACAGCACTTGAAGGGATAAGCAGCACATTTACCGATGGCACCAGACTGGGAGGAGCTGTCACTGCCTGGGGGGCAGAGAGGCTCCGCAGAGAGACCTCCCAAACAGAGATGGGCGATGTCCAGCGGTGCGGAGTTTAACAAGGGAAGGATCAGGTTCTGCCCCTGGGATGGGCACCCCAGGGGAAGGAGGGGCTGCAGGGCAGCTGCAGGGAGGGACCCGGGGGTCCTGGCCAAGGGCAGGTTGAACACGAGTCAGCAGTGGCCTGGCAGTCCAAAGTGCCACCGTGTCCTGGGGCAGCAGGCCCAGCAGCTGGCCTCTGGGGATTGTCACACTCTGACGCTGGGGTGGCCTCACCTTGAGCTACACCACAATGTGAAAAAGACATAAAGCCATTGCAGAGTGTCCAGAGGAGGTCACAAGGATGGGGAAGGGTCTCAAAGGGCTCTGGGCAGAACTGCTGAGTACACTTGGTTTGTTCAGCTGGAGAAGAGGAGACTCGGGTCAGACCTCACTGAGCTCTTCCACATCCTCCCGAGGGGCAGTGCAGGGGCCAGCACCAATCTCTTCACTCATGAGAAGGGACAGGACTCAAGGAAATGGCTGGAGCTGAGTCAGGGGAGAATAGGTTGGATATCAGGAGAAAGTTTTTCACCTAGAGGGGGGTTGAGCACTGGAACAGGGTCCCCAGGGAAGTGGTACCAGCCCCAAGTCTGTCTTGGGACAGGAAGCGTTTGGACAATGCTCTCAGGCCCATGGTGGAATTGTTGTGGTGTTCTGTGCAGGGCAGGAGTTGGACTCGATGACCCTGATGAGTCCCTTTCAACTCAGCACATTCTGTGCTGCTCTGAAATTACTTCAGCATCCAGCACTCAGCTTTCACTCCAGAATGAAGCTGTTCCAGCCTGGTGAACACAGACATTCCACCCCTCCTAAGTACAGCACCTACAATATTCCTTAATTTCTTTGGATGGAAGAAAGAAAGAAACTGCATTTAAGTGTCACTGTAACAATTCCATGCCCTTCCTCACTGGCTGCTTGTAAGGGGGACCATTTACAGAGCAGCTTGGCAGGGGCCGTGACTTGCCCTGGCCATGGGAGGGGACAGAACAGGCTGTGGGTGCCCTCCGTGCCCCTGTCACTCATGGGGGCTGTAACAGTGATGGGGGACAGGTGACCTGGTCATGCCACCAGGAGTGCCAGGATGGGGCACAGGTGGCCAAGGAAATGCCACCAGGGGTGTTGGGACACCAGGGCACACAAGGCCATGGAGACGCCACTGTGGGTATGGTGACACCAAGGGATGTGTGGCCTTGGAGGTGCCACCGCAGGTCCCGGGGTGCTCATGGAGATGCCACCAGGGGACAGGTGGCTGTGGGGTGGCAATGCCAGTGGGTGTGGCAGTGTGACAGTGACAGGCCATGTGCAGGGCCAGGCTGGGGTGGCTCCATGCCTGCCCTGTGGGTGGCCTCCCTGCTACTGAGCTGATTTGGCCGGGTCCCAGTGCTGGTGCTGCAGGGCCTGGCCCGGTGCTACTGTCAGTGCCAGTCCTTTTTTCTGGAGAAAAGGAGACTCAGAGGTGACCTTATCACTCTCTTCAACTTCCTGAAGGGTGGCTGTGGTGAGCTGGGGGTCGGTCTCTTTCTCCGGGCAACAAAAGATAGAACAAGAGGACACAGTCTCAAGCTGCGCCAAGGGAGATTCAGGCTAGATTTAAGGAGGAAGTTTTTCACAGAAAGAGTGGTCAAATACTGGAATCATCTGCCCAGGGATGTGGTGGAGTCACCATCCCTGAATGTGTTTAAAAAAAGACTGGATGTGGCACTTGGTGCAATGACCTAGTTGAGGTGTTAGAACATGGGTTGGACTCGATGATCTTAAAGGTCCCTTCCAACCTAGAAATTCAGTGATTCTGTGATTCTGTGATTCTGTGATTCTGTGATTCTGTGAACATTGGGACAGGGACACGTGGGGTGGGAAGAGACCCTGGGGATAGGGGAGACTGGGCATCCAGGGGGGCTGTGCCAGGCCAACACCTCCCACCCCACACCCCAAAATTCATCACTCCCCACCCATCATAATCACCCCAAAAGTCATCACCCCCCGCAAACCATGACACCCAAACCATCCCCATCACCCCCCCACCCATCATAATCACCCCAAAAGTCATCACCCCCCACCCATCACCTCAAAATTCCCCCCACCCCTCACCACCACTCTCCCAGCCCTGTGCTCCCCTCACCTGCCCCATCCTGTGCCCCCAGCGCTGCCCTGCCTCTGCTGTCGCCGTGTCGCCTCCTCCTGTCCTCGGAATGCAGGTACTGCTGCAGGGGTGGCCTCGTCCCCTCGTGTCCCCCCTCGGGTCCCCTGTGCCCTTGGGCGCCTTGGAGGGGGCGAAAAACGCCATTTGGAACAGGGACCCGCACGCGCTGGCCTTGGGGACACCCCTGTCGCCAGCCTGTCGGTGCCAGGGTTGCTGTAGGAGCGTTTCCAGCCCTGCAGCCGCTCCCAGCGGCGGCTCCTGGGGACCTCCAGCCCCTTTCGGGGTCGCCGCCGGCCGACCCCCGGGGGCAGTCGTGGTCTCCATTTGTAGTTCTTCAGTAGGGCGGGGGGCTCGGGGGTGGTCGGGTGGGCTTCCCCCTCCATCTGTGGGTGGGAGAGTAGAGTTTGGGGGGTCTGCAGGGTAGCTGTGGGGGCGCTGGGATGAGGGGAGTCACTTTGGGGCGCCCAGGGGCTAAATTTGGAAGTGGTGGGATGGGGGAAGTAATTTTGTGAGCTGGAATTGCGGGTGGTGGGATGGGGGAAATAATTTTGGGGGGTTCATGGGCTGGACTTGGGGTTAGTGAGATGGAGGGAGGCATTTTGGGGGTCCCTGGGCAGGCGTGGGTGGGGTTGGGATGGGGAGAATCACTCAGGGGAGCCCAGGGGCTGCATTTGGGCGTCGTGGGGTGGGCATCCCCAACCCGGCATCCCAACTTTGAAGGGTCCCCAGTTTTTGGGATTTTACCCCCCTGGGATACCCCTGCCCATCCAGGGGACCCAAAGTTTTGGGCTCTTCTGCCCACTCAGGGGGTCTCCACCCAGTGGGTGCCCACGCCAGCCCCTCGCAGCCCCCACCCCTGCCGGGGGCAGGGTGCCGGGTGATGGGTGCCCCGCCATCCCCGTGTCTCGGGCGCAGGCGGGACCAGAGGCGTTTCCATCGCGCCCCGGCCGCGCTTCCCCTGCGCCCTGCCATGCACCCTGGGGACCCCCCGATCCCCCCTTTGTCACCCGCTCAGCGCGGGGCGCGCGGTGGCACCGCAGGACCCCCCCTCTGTGACATCCCCGAGGTGGGGATGCGCTTTTGATCACCACCACCCGCCAGTTTGTCACCAGCGCCCCAAAGCGGGGAGTGCCCCACATCCTACAAGGGGGGTGACAGCATTTTTGGCGTCCCCCCACGCCACTTCCAGCCCGCCGCATCCCCCCGAGGATGCCGCGCGACCCCGTATCCCCCACGCTGTCCCGGCCACAGCATCCCCCGAGGGTACCTTGGGGACTTTGGGAATTGTCCCCAGTCCCCACCGCCCCGTCCCCACGGTACAGCCACTGCTGCTCCCGCGCTCGGTGCCCGTTCCTGTCGCGGCTTCCCCATGTGAGCGGGCAGGAATTACAGTCACCCCGTCACCTCCTCCTCCTTCTCCGCCGCTGCCTCGGGAGGTGATGCCGCTGCTCCCGCTGGGGACGCGTTGGCGACACTCGGAGGACACCGCGGGTCACCTCTCGAAGAGACTGCAGGGTCACGGTGGCTCCTAGAGTCCCCCTGACATGACAGCTGCAGGTGCCAGTTTGGGGACTGGGTGCTCGTTTTGGGGAGGGGGGGGGCGGTTTGGGGTCTCCAGGGTGGCTTCCAAAGTCCCTTCCCATCACCCCAAAGTCATCCCCAGCCTGTGCCTCAGTTTCCCACCTTGCTCTGCAGGGACCACCTGGAGCCGATGTCCTGGAATTGGATTTATTTTGGGGGGTTTTGAGGTTGGGGCTACTGGGATGGGCTGGTGGGCCAGGGGGCTGGGTCAGGGTGTGGCTGGGCCAGTGGTCATCTGGGCTGGGAGCTGTCCAGGCTGGGGGGCTGCAGACCAGAGTCCAGCTGGGATCCATGGGTCTGGTGTTCATCTGGACCAATGTCCAGCTGGGATCCATCAGACCAACATCTGCTGGACCAGTGTCCATCCAGACTGGGCCGGTGTCCATCTGGACTGCCCTCCAACCTCTCCTGCCTCCATCCAGCCCAGGCTCCCCGGCTGGGGCCGCTCCTCACTGCAGAGTGGACAAGACCCACGGTCAGTCACAAGATGACCCTAAACCCCTTCCCACCAACCCCACCAGGCCACCCACCCCAAGTCCCTGTGCCACTGGTGTCCCCTGGAAGCCAGGCCAGCTCTGGATCTCCTGGAAGAGGGCATTGCCGGGGCAGTCGGTGTGGCCGAGCTGGCGGTGGCCGCGCAGGATGAAGTCCGGCCGGATGTGGCCAAAGCGGATGGCGCAGGGCAGGAGCTCATCCCGCACCAGGGCCAGCGTGTCAGGGTCCGGCAGGGTGGCCGTGAAGTCCCCAACGATGCCAACGCCGAATCCTTGGGTGTTGTAGCCCTTGGTGTGGGCACCCACCCAGTGCCACCCCCGGCCCTCGTACAGGTACCCATCTGAGCCCACCACAAAGCTGCAAGGACATGATGGCAGTGAGGGGACAGTGGTGGGGACTGTGGGGGGACAATGGTGGGGACTGCAAAGGGAAGGGATGGGGATAGTGGAGAGACAGTGATGGGGACAATGCGGTGACAATGGTGAGGGCTATGGGGGCTTATGGGGACAGAAGGGGAAATGGGAATGGGAACTGTGGGTCAACAGGGATGGGGACTGTGAGGGAACAGTGATGGGGACTGGAAAGGGACAGGGAGGGGGATTGTGGGCGTTATGAGGACAGTGTGGGAACAGGGATTGGGACTGGGAGGGGACAGTGGTGGGAACCATGAAGGGACAGTGGTAGGGACTCTGGGGGGACAATGGCGGGGGCCATGGGGGGACAGTGATGGGGACTGTGAGAGGACAATGGTGAAGTCTGTGAGGGGACAATGACATGGACTGCAGGGGGACAGTGATGGGGACCACAGGGGATGACAGTGACCATGTGGGTAGACAGGGGCCATGGGGAGACAATGACCGGCCCCACAGAGGGTGGCAGGAACCAGTGGAGGTGACAGTGCCCACAGGGGTACAATGACAGAGCCCATGGGAGGGGATTGTGAGAGTGACAATGCCCACAGGGGTACAATGACAGGAACCAGGGGGGTGACAGGGACTGTGGTGGGTGGCAGGGACTGAAGGAGATGATGGGGACCACAGGGGATGACATGGACTCGGGAAGGTGGGAACCAATGGAGGTGACAGTCCCCACAGAGGAACAATGACTGCTCCCACAGGGGGTGCCAGGGCCCGTGGCAGGCGCCATCACCCCAGGGCGGTGACAGTGACCTGTAGCCAATGTCGTCCCAGCCGCGGGTGTCCTGGTGGAAGCGCTGCATGGCCCTCATGGCGCGGGCGCAGGCGCTGAAGGTCCGGCAGGGCTGCGACGGCTCCAGGGTGTGGTGCAGGAACACCGAGCCCAGCGGGGGCTGCAGCGGGGCCGGGGTGCCCCGGTAGGGACGGGCACCCCACAGGCAGCGCGGCATGATGGCGGGGCACTCTGTGGGGTCAACAGGGCGGTGTTCCCTGAGATCTTGGGGACATGGCAGAGGCCATGGGGGGACATGGGGTTTGATGGGGACACAGTAGAGTCCGCATGGGGACAAGGGGCTTGATGGGTCCTTGGGGACACGGTGGTGTCCACATGGGAACATGGGACTCCTTGGGGACATGGTAGAGTCCACCAGGGGATGAGGGGCTTGGGGGGGGACACAGTAGAGTCCACATAGGGACAAGGGGCTCTGTGGGCCCCTGGGGACATGGCAGAGGCCATATGGGTACAAGGAGCTCCTTGGGGACATGATAGAGTCCACCAGGGGATGAAGGACTTGACAGGTCCTTGGGAACATGGCAGAGGCCATGTGGGGACATGAGGCTTGAAGGCGACACAGTAGAGTTCACCAGGGAACAAGGGGATCCTTGGAGATGTGGTGGTGTCCATGTGGGGACAAGGGGCTGGATATGTCCCCTGAGCCACTGGGGACATGGCGGAGGCCATGTGGGGACAAGGAGCTCCTTGGGGACATGGCAGAGGCCATGTGGGGACAAGGGGCTGGGTATGTCCCCTGAGCTACTGGGGACATGGCAGAGGCTGTGTGGATACACAGGGGGTGACAACACCAATTTAGGGGGTGACAATTCCTGTTTGAGGGGTGACACCCCCGTTTAGGGGGTAACAATCCCTGTCTGGGAGATGACAACTACTGTTTAGTAGTGACAACTATGGGGGTGACAACTCCATCTGGGGGGGACAACGCCTATTTGAGCAGTGACAATCCATATTTGGGAGGTCACAATGCCCATTTGTGCAGTGGCAATCCCTGTTTAGGGGGTGACAACCCCTGTCTGGGAGGTGACAACTCCCGTTAGGGAGGTGTCATCCCCATTTACGAGATGCCATCCCACCCGTACCCACGTAGCGCTCGCTGAACTCCTGCGACGCCCTATGAGCCACGGCCGCCACCTCCTGTGTCCCCACGTCCCTCAGGAGCTCCGAGGTGGGCGACAGCGTCCTCAGCAGCCCCAAAACCGCCGCCACCTCCTTCTCCAGCCGTCCCTGTCCCGCCAGGGCCCCAAAATCCCGGCGCCGGTAACTGCTGGGGGGTCTCCCCGCTTCCGAGCCATTCCCGGTCCCGTAGTAGTCCCGAAGCAGTTCGGCCACCGGGAGGGGTCCCCGGGCCAGCCGCGCCCCCAGGACCGCCCCATCCATGGCCCCGATGGCCACAGGGTCGGGGACAGGGGACGGGGGACCCCTCAAGGTGTAATTCTGGGGGTTCTCCACATCGTCCCAGCAGCCTCCGGGTCCCAACGCGGTGGCGTTGTTGTCACCCCGCTGCGCCAGCAGGAAGGATGTCCCCAAAGCCTCGGCGATGGTGACAGCCAAGAGGGGGTCGGCGGGCGGGTTGAGGGTGGGGAGGGGTTGTCCAAACCCGCCGGATCTCAGCCCAGCCTCGATGCCGGCCAGGAGGGGGCCGAGGGCCACCGTGGAGCCATCGGGGGCCAGCACCGCCCCCAGCTCCGGTGTCGCCGGGTCGTGGTGGAGGAGCTCGGTCAGGAGCTGCCACTGGCCCGGGGTGAGAGCCGGGGGACGTTCGGGGGTCCCGAGGGGCTCGCCCAGCACCGCCCGGCACCCCGGGGTGCTGCAGACTCCCAGCCCCCTCCCCAAAGCCGCGGCGGTGCCGGGGGAGCCGCCCCGGGCCGGGGACTCGAGGGCGTCCAGGATGTCAACCACCGAGTCCATGTGGCGTGGGGGGACAGTTGGGGACACAGCTGGGGACACGCCTGGAGGGACAGGGGGTGGGGGGTGAG
>JAGGNK010008526.1:55228-71168 GCA_017590115.1 Montifringilla adamsi | reverse complement strand
GGGGGGGGCAAGGTGCCCAGCTGCCAGTAGAGCTTTCAACCCCTTTGGTGTTGAAACAATGGGAGCTGTAAGGAGGAAGAGTGTTTTGGAGGTGTTCCATTGTGGATTGTTGTGTGTATTTTCTTTTTTTCCCTTTTGTGTTGATGTTGTAGATTAATAAAGTGTTGTCTCTTCCCTCCATTCCCAAGTTGGAGCCTGCTTTGTTCTGTTTCTGGGTCACATCTCACAGTAACCATTTTGGAAATATACCTTTCATGGGGGCACTGGCACTGTGCCAGGGTCAATCCATGACAAGGTGTTACTGTGGGTGACTCGTCACTTGATTCGCTGTCTCTGCTAGGTAACAGAGGACACGACCTTGCAGATTGTTCATGCAGTTGAAAGGGGAGCAGGGGGGCAGATGGCTGGACTAGAGCAGAGGCAAGCGGGGGGGGCAGATGACTGGGTTTCTTTCTCTGCTAAAGACAGTTCAGCTACTGGCGTAGTGGTGTAGTATATGCAGGCACCATGGCGAGCTGCTGCGCAGGTGTGAGATAAAGACTTTTAGGAGTCTGATAAGGGGACACCGTGGCAGTTTGCCCAGAAGCATTGGCAGCCGGCCTAGAAACTCGTCTGTTTTCCATTGTTTCAATGCCTCAAAGAGCGATCCCCAGGTAACAGCTAAATTGACAACACTTTTATCTCCCGCTCGGATAACTTCCCATAGTCTGTCCCCAACTTTTTTCCATGCTTTAACACTAAATGCTATACCAGTGTCAGTGCCAAAACCCTGTGATTTAGCCCACAGCAATACACTTTGAAGGGCATAGTCTGAAGTAAAGATTCCCTTATTTCCTAACAAAACTTTCCATGTAGCTAAAACAGTCTCTTCCTCTTTAGATTAATTATTTCCCATTATTGCTAGTTGGTGGCTTGCCTAATTCCAGGTGTCTTGATAGGAGAAAATCAGGTCCGGACGTCCCTGTGGCTTTCACCAGCCACTCTCAGCTACACCAACGCCGCCTCCCCCACTACGTCCCAGTGGGTCACGGTTGTCAATTGCTAGGACCCCATATGGGTCCAAACTGAGTATCTCGTTAAGGGTCTTGTGTCACTCGTTGATCTCCAGATGTCGCTGTCGAGGCAGTCACGACACGAAGCAGAGACCACAAGCAGTCTCAGATGGCAACTCTTTATTATCGAACATGGCTGACCTTTTATACACTTTCTAATTGCTTATGCTTCTTCTACCCTAACTATTGGACACAATAAATCAACATAACACCATTGGTGAAAAGTTACAGTGACTTAACTAACTTTCTAAAAATACTTTGTGCAGATGTGAAGTTCTTATCTTTCTTCAGTTCCTCAGTTCTCTTGGTCTCCTTGGTTACAGCCGTGGAGAGAGCTCCTTATCAGCTTCTTCTTTCTTCTCAGCTTCTTCTCCCTCCTTTAGCTAACAGGCCCACTGTTAGCCCCTTCCACAGGGATGCTTTCTGGGGATGTGCACTTACAGAGCATAGTAAACAGTATTTTGCCTTTGAGTGGGAACAAGTGGGAGAAGAGGTTAATTTACTCCATTCCTAGGAATTAGGTTATTGCAGTATGTCAAGGACTTGCTCCTGTTTGGAGAACGGGAGGAGGTGGTAAGGGAAGCCACTGTGAAATTGTTCCGTTTTCTGTCTGGAGGGGAGGCTTGGAGTGTCTAAAGGGAAAGCACAAGTGATGGAGAGAAAGGTTGAATGTTTGGGGCATTAATTACAAGACCTGGATTAAGGACTTTTTATCCTGTGACTTTTTAACCCAGGATAGTCCCAATGTTGTTGTACAGACACCAGCAGGAAAGCAGAACTTGAAAAAATTAGGGGAAAGGTTGATTAATGCCCCAGCTTTAGCTCTAGCAGGCCTGGAAAAGGAATTGGAATATGTATATGGACTGATTGCAAACACTGATTTCTCCGATGTGAATCATTCATGAATGTTGAAATACTCTTTGGAAATACTGCTTTTCTGGTGATCCCATGCCCGGACTTAGAATGGTGAAGGAATTTGCTGAGCAGAGAAAATGCATAGGCTATTTCTGCTAACTTTAGGTTATGCTGAAAGTACCCAGAATTGTAGTAAGCAGGGTAGTCCTCTGGTACAGGGCTGTGTCAAAGGAATTCTAGTGCTAAAATGTTTGTGAAGTGAGGGTTTAACCCCATTGTTTGTTCTAACAGTAAATGAGGCTCTGTTGACTGCAGAGTTGTGAAGCCACAGCTTTTATGATAACTCATGGCAGGATTGTTAAAGTCTTTCACCAAGTTCTAGGTGGATGACTGGCACTACATTATTACAGTATGAAACCTGTTTAATGGAACAGGAGGGTTTAGATTTGAGAACCCAGCCTCCTGTTTAACTGGTCCCAAGAAATAACCTTAAAGGAGGCTCGTGACTGTATACAAGTACAGATCTCCAGACTTGAACTAGGGAAGATTTACAAAACCCCTCTGCCAAATGGCGAAAAGGTGTTTATTAATGCATATTCAAGGATAGTCGGAGGAAAATGAGTTATCTGATATATTATAGTAAAGGGAAGGAAATTGCAAGAAGGGGGGAAGCTACCATGCACATGGTCAGAACAAACCACAGAATTGTATGCCTTTATAAAAGCCTGCAAAGTGTATCAAGGAAAGATAGTGAATATTTACAGATTCCAAGTATGAATATGGGGTAGTACATGTGTTTGGAAAGCTGATGATGCCTTGGAGTGGCTACCTAAAACAGAGGCTAGACAAAATTAAGATAATAAAAGCCAGTATTTATTGAAGGCCTTCAATAGGTACACCTTGGGCAGTCAAAAGCCTCCCAGGGGCTACACCCGATGGAAGACAGTCACAAGTTTTCCAGACAATTATGTTTGTCGATTTACATATCAGGGGTTAATCCTCCAATTACAGTTTCAGGTAATGAAGTCATTTACTCCAAGTTTGCCCCAATTCACTGTTGTTTACATCTATCGGGGCCTGAGACAATAAGGTGTCCTTGAGTTTCGGGCCTAGAGAGAAATTGTTTTGTCTGAATAAAATGGGAGAACAGTAGCTGGTAGGCCATAGAGTTTTAGAGTTATACACTAAAGCAGTACAGGATCTGAACAATTTATAAGCTAAATCCTGAGGCACCACTGGGAGGAGACACATTTGTTAACTTGTAGGGAAAAACATTCACTCATGAGAGCTCAATTAGTCACCTGTTGGAGGTGGTGAATTTAGCAAAAGAGGTAGAAATAATACATGTTCCGGGGACATCAGGCAGGGTACTCAGAATAAACAATAGGTAATCAACTGGCTAATGGAGAGGTTCAGAAAACAGCACTTTTGCCAGAGGTCTCCGTGATCCTCCTTTTAACATAATATATCTGATTATCAGGATGCCTTAGCAAGAACAAAGAGCTTTGAAGAATAAATCAAGACTGGCTGACAGGAAAGAAGATTGAATCAACTTCTACAAGCAAGAGATGTTACAAAATGTATGTTTGTTTATGTGATGATTAACCCAATCATTGTAGTAAAAAAAATACTAGCCTTTCTAAAATGGTATATAAGTATATGTAGCCCACAGTAAAATCGGATTCTGATCACCAGTCAGTCTCCCTGTCTCTTCATTGCCGAGAATGCTGGTGGTTCTGTCTTTTCCACCAGGGGGATTGGATATAATTAAAAGTGGTGGAGCAGAAGAAAGAGGGGAGAATTGATTTACAAAGGACAGTAAACAATGGATGCCAGGAGCTTTGAGCCTGCAAATATTGAAACAACTCCATGGAGGGAGTCATTGTGGCTCTTGAAGATTGGCAGTAGCCTTCCTCAAGATGTATTACATTGGATCTTTTTGTTTTAGCAAAATGAGCTATTGAGGGGTGCCTGGCTAATGTTAATAGCCAAACTACAAAGGAGATTGCAAGGGAGGAGAGTGACCCTGGGCTATACGTCCTTTGCAAGGATGCTGGGTGTATTTTGTTGAGATGCCCCCAGCAAGAGGGCATCTGGTAGGGGTATGCCATCTGGCAGAGTGGCCCGAGGCATTTTTGGTCACTTCAGCAACTATTGCATCAGTTATTAAAGTATTTTTGGAACAAATAATTCTAGGATATGGTATTGTGGAGGCGAAAACTCATTTTACAGGGGGATCCTTCAAGTGATTATGGCTGCTTTGAGAATTCAGTGGGACCTCCATACCCCCTGGCACCCTCAGAGTTCAGGTCAAGTGGAAAGGATGAATGGAGAAATGAAGAAACACCTTTTGAAGTTGGTGACAGAAACTAAGATGCCATGGTGTCTCAGTTTAGAGACAAGTTCAGTAGAAAACCACTCTGGAATGAGTGTTTCCTCAAAAAGAAAAGGTTCCAACAACCCTTTTCTGCCAATAAGCAAATGAATACTAGTGGATGAAACTGAAAAAACACCAACTGTTTATTGACAGAGTGCCCACGTGGCATGGGAAAAAAAAAAGGTGAACAAATGCTAGATATTGGATTGTCAGACTTTACCCCCCCTCCCCCCCCCCCAACCCCCCCCCCACCAGCGCAAACAAACCAACNCAACCCCCCTCAAACTGGAACAAAGAAACCCAAAATGCCAGGGAAATAAAAAAAAACCAACACAATGGCTGGCAATGTGGTGGGGAGAAAAAAAAAATGGCACTGGCTCCTGTCTCAAGTGTCGCAGTTGAAACGGACACAACATGACACTCCAAGGTTCATGCAGCAACAGCAATCTTTATTGTTCACAGCTCACATTTATATGGTTTTCAAAAACCACGTGTTTGATCCCAATTGGCTAGTAACTTGTTACCACCCAGCTCACTGGCCAATACCTGACTGTATATGTGTTCGCCAAAGATTGGTCAGCATCTGTTCCCTGCAGTTAAGTCCTTCCATTCCTCAGTGCTTTCTTCCTTAAAGATATTTACTTCCTTTCCTCATGGGTACAGGCTGATCAAGTCAAGGTCAAGGTTACTTGTGTCTGTGAGGCCTTCAGGCCAGCTGTTAGCCATCACAATTCCCCCTTTTTGTTTTTTGACTACAAGGCGGTCTTTATCATCCTCTGCAGGGCCCTTTGCAGACAAGATAACAAACATGGCACAATGAGTGAAATAATTATGAAAATACAAAAATTATAAGCCCAGTTTGAATGAGGCTCTTCACCCAGCTTGATAAGCTTAACCCTTCCAGCTAGTGATCTGTCTCAGAAAATCCTCCATATAACACATGCCATCAAATTCTTCACAACCATTTCCATGAGCTAACAAAAGAAAATCAATAGAAGCACGATTTTGCAAGGTAGCATGCCACAGGCTATCTACATCTATAGCCAAAGCATTCAAAATTAAGGAAGTTTAATTTACTCTTTTTACTACAAAGCAAGCCAATCTATCTAATTCAGAAACTATCAGGGGTAACATTTTGCTTTCCTGTTCCAATTCGGTCCTACATATCATGTCCTGGTGTATAATTAAAAATATACATCCTTCTGCTGATAATATCCCTAAAATGTCTAACTCTTGGGGTTTAAGTGAAATAACAGATATATTGTCATCCCAAAGACCCCATAGTTCCATACAGCGGGTTGCAGTATTACAATTATTCTGGGAAGAGCGTTGCATTTTGACAACATTTTGTATTACTTGTATACTTTGTGTGCCATTCAAGGGGTATCCCCACAAAGCAGGTGCTAAAAGGTTGTTCTGGTTGTGTGGTAGACACACAAAATCACGTCTAATTCCAGAGCAGAGCATAGAGCAGGGTACACACACTGGGCAGGTACCCATCAAATGCTGGCATTTGTAGAAATACAAGCATACCCGCACCCCCAAGTGACAAGGTCTCAAGAACCTTCCCAGTTGTTGGTAATGAGGTTCCGTACTAATACCTTAGTCTTGGGTAACTGGAGGTCACTAGAGGACTGCAGTGACAAAAAAAAATGATTTAAAATAACAGGGTTTTGGGAGTTTGCCAATACTGTGAGATGATTCAGCATATACAGAGCTTTGGCCACCTTACTCAGTAGGGTTTCACCACACATTCTCCCTTTTTGTTTTTTGAGGATGCACTTCAAAGTGCCATGGGCATGCACAACAATGGCTTAACCTGTAGGGGAATGAGGAATACCAATGAGGTGTGACACACCCCAGAGTTGCAGAAACTGTTGAGTGTTCTTCGAGACACGCAGGGTCATTATCAGTTTTTACAGTATGGGGAATGCCTAGGAGAGCAAAGGCTAATCACCAGTGTGCGATAACATCACAGTTTTTTTCTCCAGTATGAACTGAGGCCCATATAGCAGATGAAAAGGTATCTACTGAAATGTGGTAGATTTTTTTTCTGTTGTAATCTTAAGGTGTTCCTTATTGTGAGTTTATAGTGGTTTGTTCCATGTACCCCGTTCAGTTTCCCCAATGGTTTTGCCCTGAAGTTGTTTACTACTATTTTCCAGCCTGATCTTATGTCAGTCCACATGTCAATCTCCCTTGCACCTCCCTGATTTCCCGACCCTTCCTTGCCAATCCTGGAAGTACTGCCCTCTTCCCTTGTTCATCAAATGTAACCCCACCCCTTTCTCTATAACCTTCCTTTTCTATCACCCTTCCCTCGAAGTTCCATTGGTGTGCCAAGCTTGATTCCCTCCCATGTTATCCCCTATTGGTTACGTAGAATCTGATCCCTACCCTATGTTCCTCCCCTGCTGTTCTACTATTGGTTACCCTCCCCTGTTTTTAAGTTGCTGTTACCCTATTGGAGCTTTGTCACTTGTCCCTGGACCCTCTTGGAGATTAAACCCTCTTGAGAACTTATACAAGTGACCCCTCTCATCTCCTTTGTTCTAGCTTCCTCGACTCGGGATTCCTATCAGCAGCCCCACAGAGCAGCTTTGCTGTCTTTGGGAGTTAGGCAGCCCTGCTCTGTCGCTATAGAGCACCACACAGCACAAAGCACCCAGACTCCATCAGAAGACTGTATAAGAGAGATTTATTACAGCAGCATGTTGCTTTTATAGTTTTTCAAGATATTTACATTTACCTAACAGAAACATACATTGCCCATTGGTAATAAAAAAGAAACAAAGTTCCCAATAGGTAACCAGGGAGCCATGTCATTCTGTGAGCCAGCTAACGTCCGTATCTTTTAAGTTTCCCTCTTCCATCATGTTGCCATACTGATAGCCTTGATGTGTTCCTTGAGAGAGATACAGGGCTTTCCTTATCTCCAGGAAGCCTTTGCTGGCTCACAAGAACAGCACAAAATGTCTTTCCCACACTGCTCTACTGCCACCCAGACTGATCCGAGGGGCAGATAGGGGGCAGCCACTCTTGGCACAGGCCAGGAGGTGAGGGCTAGCCGGAGCATCACCAAGCGACTGCCCGTATCACTGAAACATGTAAATACTTTAGACAACCAAATTCAGAAGTGTGTGTAACATCCATCTGCGAAGCTTGTAAGGATCACAGACCACAGGGCTTAATGCCCATCTGCCGTGGTACAGTGTGGCCTTGACAATCAGCACAAGTATTAAAAATATTGCATGCCTTGGTATTTGTTAACAAAAAATTGTGGTTGTAGGGCTCGAACACCTTGGTGAAAAAAGGCATGTGATGCTCTCACTTGTGCCAGCATATCTGGCTGTGGTGCTGTCCAGGCAGGGCTGGCTAACCAATCAGCTTGGGCATTACCTTCTGCTATAAAGCCAGGCAAATTTGTATGACTCCGAACATGCAACACATAATAGGGACAAGTTCTGGCTTGGATTGCAGGCCACAAAGTTTTTAACAATTCAAATAGTGCAGCATTATCAATTTATTTTAACAATGTTCAGTCCAATCATTTTGTGATATCTGCAACATAAGCAGAATCAGTTACAATATTTAAGAGTACATGAGGGAAATGTTGAAAAGCCATGGCTACAGCACGTAATTCAACTGAGGTGATCCACTATTGCGACCCTCTAGTGTTTGCCATCCATTGTCATCTTTCCAGGTCACAATGGCATTTCCTGTTTTCTCAGACCCATCAGTTAAAACAGTGAGACCTTTCAAGGGTGTGCAATTGTTTTGCGGTTTTAAAGACAGCATAGTGGTCCTGCTTAGTTTGTGACTGGGTAAGTGATAGGTAATTTGCCCCATAAAGTTTTGTAAGGCACTTTGTAGTGCTGTGCTATTTGTAAAACACCATTCAAAATATTCTTTTTGGACTGGTATAATAATTTTTGAGGGATCTTTAGCATTCAGCTGCAAACACCTTTGATGGAATTTAATAATTAATTGTTCAATTAACTCGAAAATAGTAAGTGCTGTCTTTTTAGGTTGATGGGGCAAAAAAATCTCCTTCAAAATGTGTAGTGGGTCAGACCACTGAGTGTCCCATTGACCAATGATACCTGTAGGGTGTAAATCAACAATAAACACTAATACAAATTTCAGAACATGTCTGATAAACTTGTCAGTTTGTTATGGCCCACTTGACTGTTTCAAGTACAGTTTTCACTTCTGGAGTTAATTTCTTTGGAGAAGTTAAGTCAGGGTCACCTTTAAGAATATTAAACAAGGATGATAGTTGTGGGGTGGTTAACCTTAAAGAGGGTTGTACCCAGTTGATACCAAAAAGTTTTTGTGCATCATTCAGTGTTTGAATCTCGGTTGAAAATTGTGTTGTTTGTGGCTGTATTGTTTGATCTAATATTTCAACTCCCAGGTATTTTCATGGGGGATACTGCTGTACTTTTTCTGGTGCAATTTCAAATTCTGAATTCTTGAAGTGCTTGTATAAATTTTGGCTGAATCTGCAAAAGGCCTTCTTCAGTTGGGGTTGCTATTAAAATGTCATCCATATAATGATAACAGTATGCTCCTGGGAATTGTTCTCTCACTATTGAGAATGCCTGTGCAACATACCATTGGCAAATTGTTGGACTATTTTTTATACCCCGTGGCAGCACTTCCCATTTCTATTGTTTGACTGGTGCTGCATGATTGATAGAGGGCACTGTAAATGCAAACTTCGGGATATCATCAGGATGTAAAGGAAGAGTGAAAAAACAACCTTTCAAGTTGTGGTGGTTTCAGTTTGAAACTGTGTGGAAATGCTAATTTTGTGTAGTGGTTTTGGTTTGTTAATTTAAGATTTTTTAAAATTTTGAGATTTCTTAATGTGCTGATGAGTGTGGTGGGTTTGGTGTTGGTTAATCACTAATATACTCCTTGTTGTGAGGTGGGATTAGGAGAAAGGCAAAGTAGATTTAAAACTTTAAAAGGGTATAAAGAAGATTTTATTAAAAGTAACTAAAAGGAAAATGTTGTAAGAATCAAAATAAACTCTTTAGAATATTTCTCTTCCCCCACAACCTTTTTTTTCCAATGATAATGTAAATAATCAAAATTTAAAATTTCTAGTCAGTTTACTACTTCTAAAATAGTTTTTCTTCAGTTTACCTAGGGAGAGAAGTCCCTCTTGTTAATGTTATGGAGACTTTTCTATAAGATGAAGAAAAGCAGTTCTATAGTGGTTCTCTCACAAAAATAGCAGCCACCCAGGGAAATCTGCCATTGTGAAGCCCCTCATATTTTCTACAAGCCTTCCCAAAGGTTGTTTATGGGTTATGTTGACTTATGGGGTATTGTTTTAAAGATGAGCTGCTCAAAGGTAAAAGTTTTTATTATTTACTTTTAAAATTATCTTCATCCTTGAGAACAGAGATCTTCTTCTCCTGGGAGTACAGGACTACTTTTTTATCTTTCTCTGTTTAAACTTCTCATGGGATTACAGCTATTTTAATATCTGCTTTTTTTAGAATGGAGGCCTTTGCTCAATATTAATTTGAACCCTTAATCTCCCCATAGTTTCATGCATTATAGGGAAAAAGAGTCTTTTCTTCATAGTTTACAAGAGGATTTCAACTTCAAAATCAAGGCATCTTCTCATTCTTCCCATCTGGGACTTAACTTCTTCCTCACTGACTATGATGTTTTCATGTTGTTCTTTTATATGCTTGTATCTTGTTCCTGTCACTCAAGGGAGGATTGAAGCACTGAAAGAGTTAATATGTCTCCTGGGACCTTCAAATGGTCACCTGACCCGCTGGTAACTTGTGGTGGGAGTTTCGACTGGGGTTGTGTTAGGATCAGTTTTATGGTTGGTCTTTGGTTTTCTCTGCATTTAATTCCAGTTGCAGGGCCACTCTGCATGGGTTGAAGGGCTGCCTCTGGTCTCAGCCACTCTGGAGGGAGGGAACCTGACAGCAAAATCTTAACAGCTGCGGCTAGCCCTGCTCTGGCCAGGGCTCTGCAGCCTCCCCCACCTTCCTGCCTGGTAGCTTCTGGGGCCCAGCCCGGCCAGGACAGGGCTCGGAGTCCCCTGGACCCCCGGCGAGGGGCCCGGCCCCCTGCAGCAGAGCCTGCCTGGCCTGGCATGGGATGGGGCCCAGCAGGCTTCCCGGGCCCAGCCAGGATGTGACCCAGTGGGCCCAGGACGTGTTATCTTCTTGCCGGCTGGGAAAGAAAGTGCAAGTTCTCAGGTTTCTTTCAGCCTTAACATGTGTCTTTTACAGAGGCGTGTCCAGCTTCTCAGTGGTTCAACAGACTGTTAGTTACACAAAAAGCTTTTGCATCACTTCCCTAAATTCCTCCCATGTCAAACTGTGACACAAGTTGACAATCAAAATATCCCAGGTAGCAGGTATCATAGCTGGGGATGGCATTCCAGGCTGTAAAGCACCCATACTTTCCATAACTGCATTAATTTTTCTTAAGTCATGGAGTAACCTCCATTTACCTGATTTATTTTCAATCACAAACACAGGAGTGTTCCATGGACTTGTTGATGGCTCAATATGTCCTTAATTTAATTGTTCCTGAACTAACAATTTAAGGGCGTTCAGTTTTTCTTTTTCAAGGGGCCACTGATCAACCCACACAGGTCATTCAGTGAGCCACTTCAAGGTTAATGTAGGATACTTTACACCCTTCAGCACAGTGGCCGCTGTTAAAAATCTGTTCCCAACCAAAACTCCCCATGCTGACAAGACATCTCTTGCCCATAGGTTGAGTGGCACAGCAGCAACATAGGGACAGACCATGGCTGTCTGTCCTTCTTGATTCCCAACTAACACAGGTTTACTACTTAAGTAACTTTGTGTGGTACCTCCGATGCCAGCAACAACAGATCCTACAACTGTGGTAGGCCATGACTGAGGCCATGTGTTAGCAGATATGATAGTAATATCTGTTCCAGTATCTATCATCCCACTAACCTTGATGTGGGACAAATTTGCCTGAGGCATTGTAAGAGGACAAACCATGTTTGGTCTTCGAACAGATATGACCTGAGTCCAGTATACTTGAGGTTCTCCTGTCAATCTGGAGCCTCGGTTTTCTCGCAGCTTTGATTCTGTTTTAGGAACACAAGACTTAAAAGGTACAAGTTGAGCAATGAGACTTTTAGCTGGAATGGTTACAGGAGTAGGTGTTGATACCATAGCACATAGTCCAGTATAGTCTGCATCTGTAACTCCCAACATTAGGTTTTCGTGGGGGGTATATACCATCCCTGCACTCCCTCTTTTTTGTTTTAGCAACTATAACATGAACATATTTCAATCTATTAAATTCAGAATAGTGTTTAATATAACATGCACTTTTCTTACCATGAACAGTAAAACAATACATTTAATAAACCAACAAGCACTACTGAGTAAAAATCAGCAAGGTAATACTTACAACTGCCTAAATACTTTACCATTACCCAGAGTCTGCCATTGCTGGGGAGCCCCATTTCACAGTGAGGACCTGGGGAACTTTTTTTGAGAAAGGTCTCCAAGTTTACCTCAAAAGGGGGTCCAGCTTTTGTAAGACCAAATCAGCAAATCAAAGTGACTTGATTACACTTGTAATGCAGAAATACCTGGGTCTGATGGTATAATTCCCAGTCAGCCAGGGCTAGGGCTTGGCCAGAGCCTCAAGCCTTGACTGAGAGGGTTTCCCTAAAATACATACAAGCAAACCTTTATTAATATAAAAAAAAATGCATACAAGTAAGATTAAATAATTATCTTACAACTAAACCTCTTTATAAGAAAAGAAGTATTAATGCTATCTGGATCCAGAAATATACTACAATCACACAGCTAACCTTAAATTTCTCTAATGAACAGCCATTTAGTGAAAATATGAAGTTAGTTTTTAACTAAAGCAAAAAATGACTTAACAATACCTAAATTTGCCAATTTTCCTTCACAGAAGGTATATAAATCCAGGCCTGGGACATTACAATTATATAAACTCCCTAAGTGGTTTCAAAAGACAACAAGCCCTGAGTCAGAAGTTGCTGCAGGATGAGACAGTCTTTTACTCCAATGGTAACCTTTTCCACATCAGGGAAGTAGCAAGGTGTAGTGGTTTTGGTTTGCCAATTAATGTGATGGGTTCAGTGCTGGCTAAATGCCAGTGCACCTATTAGAATATACTTATTCATTTCCTGCTGTGAGATAGGATCAGGAGGAAGGCAAAGTCAGCTCAAAACATTAAAAGGGTATAAAGAAAGCCTTATTAACAGTAACTAAAAGAAAGAAAGAAAAAATCAGAATAACTTTTAAAACACTTCTCCCCCCCTACAACCTTTCTTTCTTACTAACAATGTACAGAAACAATTATGTCAGTTTATCACTCCTAGAATAGTCTTTCCTCAGTTCACTTAGGGGGAGAAGGCCCTCTTGT
The DNA here is from genome assembly GCA_017590115.1 of Montifringilla adamsi. Lineage (NCBI taxonomy): Eukaryota > Metazoa > Chordata > Aves > Passeriformes > Passeridae > Montifringilla > Montifringilla adamsi. The sequence goes on along the minus strand of JAGGNK010008526.1, from coordinate 58,451 downwards.
TAATTTATGGAGACTGCTCCACAAGAAAATAGTTCTCTCACAGTTTCTAGTTTTCACGAATAGCAGCTGCCCAGAAAATCTGCAATCGTGAAGTCCCTGCTATTTTTCACAGCTTTTCCTACAGCTGTGTTTATGGGCCATGTCAAGTTATGGGGTACTATTTTAAGGATGAGCTGTTCAAAAGCAAAGGTTCTCTTTCCCTATCTCTTAGAACAGAGGTCTTCTCTCCCTGGGGGCACAGGGTTTTCATCACTCTTCTCTCTCTCTGTTCGAACTTCTTATTAAATTCACAGCTATTTCAACATTTGCCTGCTTCAGCACAGGTTTGAACAATCCATCCCTCCATATTTCTTTACCAAGTTATAGGGAAAAAAGTCTGATGTATCAATTACATTCTTCTCCATAGTTTTATAAGAGGATTTCAGCCCCAAGATTAAGGCATCTCCTCATCCCTCCCATCTGGGATTTGACTTTCTGTTCACTGACCTCGGTGTCTGCACTCTATCCTTTTCTCTCACTCGAGGGAGGATTGAAGCATTGAAAGAGTTAATATCTTGTCTGGGGCCTGCAGATGGTCACATGACTCCAGCCGGGCTGGGTAGCTTGTGGCAGGAGTTTTGGTTGGGCTGGGGGGGGTGGTTAGGATCTCAGTAGCCAGGCCAAAACACAGCAGTAGCATGCCAGGGCGGGTACTGATGGCTACTCCTCCCCCCTGCCTGGTGGTTGTGGGCGAGCCTCAACATTGGTAGAATCTTGGCCCAGCCAGCCTGGCCCGGGGCTGCTCCTGAGTCTCAGCAGACCCTGGCTTGGCCTGGGCTAGCGGCGGGGCAGGGTTTAGTAGCAGCAAGATGTTAGCAGCTGCAGCTGCGGCCCGGCCTGGCCTTGGCCCCGCAACTTCCCCTCCCCCTGTCCAGCAGCCAATGGGCCCCGCGGGCTCCCAGGGAAGGGGCCAAGCCCGTGGCAGGAGCCACCCGGTCTGGCCGAGACAGCTACCTGCTTCCAGGCTGGAAGGAAAAGAGACCCTCCTGAGCTTTTTCGTCTTTAACATGTGTGTTCACAGAGGCATATCAGCTTTCTCAGTGGTTTAACAGATTGTTAATTCTCAAAGCTAATTACTGATTGGCTTTTGTCAGACACCAAAGAAACTGCTAGCAGCTTCTCTTAGAACATCACTTCTGTGAGTGCCTCTAATATAAAAGCACCACACAAGGTGGGAGCTGTTCTTCCAGTTTCTTCAAGTAGGAAAAGGGTACTTTGAAAAAACATATCAGTTAATTTCCGATTGAAAGGATAGCTTACAATTTAGAATTATTACAGGACCATCTATCACAAAAGCAATCAGAGCAATGCAGGGGGTCACAAGGTTACCCATCCAGCCAGGTTCTTTCTCTAGCACAGTGTCAGCTCACAAGGGTCAGCACACAACGGGACCCCTGGCTGCAGGCACACAAGATGGCATCTGAACCTCACTGGGCAAATCCTGCTGTGTGCAGGGAGCAGGGACGTGGCACTGCCCCTGCCGGTGTCCCTGGGTTGCTTCCTCACCGCCCACATGCAGAGAGCTGCGGCTGTCCTGCTGGACCCACTGAGAAGGTGGCCCACTGCTCGCTGCCATCCCCTGGCTGTGCCATGTGGTCGCCGTCACGGCATGGCCGTGTGCTCGCTGCCATGTGCTCAGTACAGCTGCCTGTGTATGTACTTGCCAAAGATTGGCCAGCATCTGTTCCCTACAGTTAAGTCCTGCTCCTCAGTGCTTTCTTCCTTAAAGATGTATACTTCCTTTCCTCACAGGTACAGACTGATCAAGGTCAAGGTTACTAGTGTCTGTGAGGCCTTCAGGCCAGCTGTTAGCCATCACACTCAAGGAAATAAACAAATCCAGAAGGTTCATTCAGCAGCTTGGGCAAACAGATCAGAATATGGTGAATCTCTGTTGTTGGTCCCCTCTTCACAGCAGTTTAAGCAGGTGGGCTTTCTCTTGTCAGATCGGCTTTTTGAGGTCTGGGGCTGAAAGGGAGTGGCCCTTTGCCTTTTCCTGTCTGTCCCAGCTGACCCTTCTCCTGCCGGTCATCCTCTCTGTTCTCGGACCAAAACCAAACTGAACAGTTCACTCTGAACTAAAAAAAAGCTGCCGAAGGATTGCTGCTGAAGTCTCCAAGGTCAGGGAAAGGAAAAAAACCTTCTTGCCTAGCTGACAAAACCCCAAGCTAGCTAAGCAAAAAAAGAACGCAGTCCACATGGAATGATGGATGCCTGGGGAGTGAGACGTTTTTTAAAAAGCTGGCAGGGGAACCCCAAGGCTTCCCCCTCCCCATGAACCTACTTTAAAGCTACAGCAACCATTTTTTGGGGCATAGACCTGATGATAAGGGAATAGACTAATCATCATTAAATCACCCCAAGACACATGGTTATTGCTTTTGCCATTAGCTTTGGCAAAAATAAGAGTCAAACCCTGAGGAGATATTAAATCATTGCCCTTTGAATTAATGTTTGGGATTCTTACCTTGTTAATTTTCAATGTGGCAGGGAGGTGAAGATGTATATTTAAACCAGTATGCAGCCAGGATACTGTGTCTTGTCAAATTTCTTTGACAGGAAGCCCAGTTAGCACAGACAATGCCTTTGGACTTTGCTGTTCATTGCATCCAACCAGGACCACAGGAACAGCAGTCGGGACAGCTGAACACAGGTGGACCCATTAAATTCGGGTCAAGGACTCTAAAGCCTCAGAGATTTGTACTTCTCAGTAGAAGGAAAAGGATGGGACACCTCGGCTACCAGTAGCCATGGATCATCTACAAGGACTTATAGGGATTAGTGGGATAATATGAACTGTCATTGTCTACTTTATGCTAAGGTGTTTCTCTGTATTTACTTGCCACACCTGGTACAGGGACCAGACATGGAAAAGTTGGGAGAGGGTGTTTCAAGTGTTCACCATGCCAGGCAGTTAAAAAAGTTAACTCCTCTCAGAAAATCACTTCCGTAGATGGCTTATTCCCTCTTCACCAAAAATCAATTAATGCAAAACCAGCACTAGAATTAGTACTCACTAGAGTTATTTCCTCTTTTCTGCTGCGAGATAGGATTAGGAGAAGAGCAAAGCAGGCTCAAACTTTAGAGAGTTCAAAGAAAACTTTATTAACAGAACTAAAAGAAAGAATTATAAGAATCAGAATAAAACTTTCAGAACACTTGTCCCATTCCCCCCCCCTCACCC
>JAGGNK010008526.1:20466-54076 GCA_017590115.1 Montifringilla adamsi | reverse complement strand
TGGGGTGGGGAGGAGGGGGGAGGGAGCAACCCGGCCAGTGCTGCAGCAGAGGTAGGGCCCAGCCTAGCCCATGGCCTGTTCAAGATCTGGAAGTAAGAGAACTTTTTCCAGGCTTGCCCATCTTTAAAATGTGAATCTCACAGAGGCAGATCTAGCTTTCTTAATGGTTTAATAAGTTGTCAATTCTCAGAGCTAGTCAGCTATTGGTTTTGTTAGGCACAGAGGAAGCTCTTAACAGCTTCTCTCAGAAAAAATCACTTCTGTGGTTGGCTCCAATGCAAAACCAGAACAGTTCCATACAAAATTTTCCACTTGGGACCCCTTTCTCCCAGTTCCCTTAGTAACACAATCTTCTCGGCTATCATTCTTGCACCAGTAACGTCCTTGTTACATTCTTTCGTCAAAGTGGTCAGAGTGAGCAGACATGATGTCTTCGCTTTTGTTCTCGCCTTGAGTTTATCTCTCTCACGACTTCCACTGTACTAGGGCCAGGAGGTCTGCGGCGCTACCCAGCTCAGCTTCTGTAGCTGTCTAGTCTTCCACAGAAAACAACTAGGAGATTGAGATAAAGCAGTTTATTACAGTGAAAGAAAGAAACAAGTGAGAGTTTATGTGGGCATAGGAGGGAAAAGTCAATCTCTATTTCCCATCAGTGAGCAATGTGCAGACACTTCCCAGGAGGCAGGGCTGCAGCACATGTAGTGGTTGCTCTGGAAGGCAAACATTGTAGAATCATGAATGCCCCCCTTCCTCCTCTCTCCCTTAGCTTTTATATCTGAGCTGATGTCATATGGTATGGCATTTCCCTTTGGTTAATTTGGGTCAGCTGACCTGGTTGTGTCCCTTCCCAGGACCTTGCCCACTCCCAGCCCCCTTGATGGGGGCAAGGCATGTTAGAGGGATAGTGCTGCTCAGCAGTAGCTAAAACACTGGTGTGTTGTCAGCACCCTTCCAGCTCCCAATGCAAAGCACAACACTGTGAGGGCTGCTAAGGAAAAAGAATGGACTCTATGTTTGTCAGACCCAATACAGAAAGTCACGCCTTAGGCAAGGTGGATAACTAGAACTCAGGTTCTGGGTATACTTTTCATTAGAAACAAGGCTGAAAAGAGCAGGCTGGGCACCATATTGAGCTGTGATGGCTGCACCATGAGTTGGCTCTACCACATGGCTGGTGGGAAGGCAGCATGACTCAATGGATTTGGGTTTGGATGATCTGAGCTCTGCCGCTGCTGAAGACAGATGAAAACCTTCAATTCTCAGCTTCAGTTTTCCTCCTTTGAAATGAGTACAGCTCTACTTATCCTGTTGGTAAAATACTTTGTGAGTCAGCTTTCACCAGGTGTAAATCACCCACCATCATCTTTAGAGCTGCCAGCAACCCCGGATTAGAAAGGACTAAGAAGGACTGTCTGAACATATGTCTCTAGTCCTCAGAACAAAGCCCTAGGAGAAAATACTCCTCTTCAGGAAAATGAAAAATATCTGTAGGTGTTACAGTCTTGTGCCTCATCTCCTTCAGGTGATGCCTTAAGTTTTAGCTTTCATATTTTTCAGATTCTGTACTGAATTAGTATATCATTCTGAACTTCATATAGAGTGTTAGCAAGTTCTCTTCACAGTTTAGTTAGACAAAACAATCCTTTTCCAGCCTGAGAACCAAGGACACCATTGTAGCTTCAAGTCCCAAAAGTATAAACAACAGCGAACTGGGGGGAGCAACTGGGAGAATGTGACTTCATAACCTGAAGTTGTAATTGGACAATTAACCTCAATATGCAAATGGACCAAAACTTATAAAAGTGTGAAAATTGGTGACCTGTCATCCATCTTGGGTGTAGCCTCAGCCGGGCTCTTGTACTGCCCAAGGTGTATCCTTTGAAGGCCTTAGGTCAATTCTTGCTTCTCCTGCTCCTGGGAGCCCACATCCCCTGCATTCACCTTCCTGCACCCTTTATTCTCTCCCACACATCTTCTAATTATGCCTTTTCTGGCTGTATTGGGTTTGTATGGCCTGGATTTGGTAGTGGGGGGGCTACAGGGGTGGCTTCTGGGAGAAGCTGCTAGAAGCTTCTACCATGTCTGGCAGAGCCAATCCTTGGTGGCTTCAAAGACAGATGTGCTGCTGGTCAAGGCTGGGCCAATAAGAAATGGTGGTAATGCCTTTGTGATAACATATTTAAGAAGAAAGAAAAAAAAGTGATTGCACAGTTGTAATTGTGGCCAGAGAAGAGCAGGGTGAGAACATGTGAAGGAAACAACTCTACAGACACCAAAGTCAGTGAAGAAGGAGGGAGAGGAGGTGCTCCAGGCACCGGAGCCAAGATTCCTCTGCAGCCCATGGCGAAGACCATGGTGAAGCAGCTGTTCCCCTGCAGCCCATGGAGGTCCATGGGGGATACAGAGATCCACCCACAGCCTGTGGACAAGCCCCATGCTGGAGCAGATGGATGTCAGAGAGGAGGCTGTGATGCTGCAGGAGGTCTGTAGAGAGAGGAATCCCCGCTGGAGCTGTCTGTCCTTGGCAGACTGCACCCTGTGGAAGAGTGACCCATGTGGCAGCAGTTTTGGGGGGACTGTTGCCTGTGAGATGGACTCACATTGCAGCAGCTTGCAGAGAACTGTTGCTCATAGGATGGACTCACATTGAAGTTCACGGAGAACTTTCTCCCATGGGACCCCACGGTGGTGCAGGGGAACAAATCCTCTCCCTGAGCGGCATGAGAAATAACACATTATGAACTTACCATAACCCTTATTCCTTGTCTCCCTGTGCCACTGATGTAGGAGGTAGGGCTGGGAAGGATGGAGGGGTGGGGGGAAGGTGTTTTTAAGGGCTTATTTTATTTTTCATTATTCTGCTCTAATTTTGTTAGCAATAAATTCAATTACTATCTCTAATTCAAGACTGTTTTTCCCATTATGGTATTTGGTGAGTGATCTGTCCCATTCCTTATCTCAACCCATGAATGTTTCATTATATTTTTTCTCCCTTGCCCTGCTGTGGATGGGAGTGATAGAGCAGCTTTGGTGGGTGCCTGGCATCCAGCCAGCATTAACCAGCTACAGTCCTTTGACTTACCTGCTGGCATGGAGATCCTCCCTTTCTCTCCAAATCTCTCATGTCCAACTACCAGCAGAGCTACCCCAAACAGGAAGGAGGGTTGGCAGCAAACAGTACTCCAGTATCCATCAAACATGGGTGAGCTTGGAACATATGCATAATATTGTTTATACATTATGTGCAATGGAGAAATCATCAGGGTTGCTCAGACTCCATTCCTTCAAGGAGAAGGACTCCCACACCTACCTCCACCAAGGAGATGTCATGTCTCAGAGCACCCGAGTCCTTCATTCTCTTTTTCCCACTGGGCTTCCTCACACTATGAAATGATATTCCTTAACCACAAGTTTCCACATGCTAGCAGGTCAGGCTGAGCAATGACAAGAGCCTAGGATTTATCCTTGGTCTGCTAAGAAAATAAACAAGCTTATCTTGACATGGGCTTTGTTTCTTATCACATTTCTTTGGTAAAAATATGCCTGGCTGAAGTCCTCCCCTCCCTTCCCCAGGAGCAGCTGAGGGCTGGTACCCCAATTTAGACCCTATTGCCTTCCCAGTAAAGTGACTGAGGAGGAAAGAGAAACATGTCCTGGATCAGGGCAAATCTGGGAGAAAACCTCCAAAGGGGGCCCCCCCAGAAAGCAAACCCACACAGCCCCTCCCCCCCTACCAGTTCGGGAAGGATTCCTCGGAGAGAAGTGGAAAGAACCTATTTATTTAACAGGCAAAACACCCCCCAGCACACAAAATGAATACCAGATGACAACACTCTTTCACCGATCTGAAAAGGATGACAAATTCAGAAAGTCTTTCCTGGGAGTGGTTGCTCTGTTGTCGCTCCTTCCAGCGCTGGGGATAGCTGCTGCAGCCACAAGATGCAAACTCTTGGTGTTTCCCAGGTCCCAGTCTGGAGCAGGTTTGAATGGTTCCAAAAAGGGAAAGGAAAAAAACAGTCCAGGGAAAAATCTGGACTGCTTAGCTGAACTAACTAACAAGCAGAAGCAAAAAGCAAAAGCAAAGCAGGAGCACAGCAAGTAGCAAGAGCAAAGCAAAAGCAAAAAGCAAGCCAAAAAAGCAAAAGCCGCAATATGTACTGCCCCGTCTCTTTGTCCCGCCAGCCATGGGGGAGCAGGCTGATAACAAACCAAAACAAACCTTGCTCTTCAGAGCCAGTCTTGAAGGCACGGAACAGAATATTCAGCATTAACAGAACACACGGCTGGGGATACAAGCATCATAACCTCACCCTAGGAAACCTGCTTGCTGCAAAAGCTGTTAGAACATAAGAATTTGACATGCTCTTTCTTTTGAAAGGAGAAGAAAAAAGATAACAGTATCAAACCATAAGCATGCCAGGTGTATGGTATTTCATCATGCTGTGGACTTCAGGAATCAGAGCAGGGCAGGTTTATATTAACCATGTTGGGACACAATATAGGCATGCTATAGATATCCTCATACCTACAAACAGACTAGCAGATACACAAGATGGAGATGTGAAGCTGCTGAATAACCAAATACGTGAAGGTACCTATTGACCTGCTCAACAGAAGATAGATATCCCCTCTAGGATAGGCACTGCTTTAAATGTGGACTGTTTGAGACCAAAACTTCTATTTATTTGCTCCAAAATACACAGCACATGACGTCTGAAATAACAGAAATAACAAAAGATCTTTTCACCTGGCTCCAACTGACACTTTTCTTCCCTGTGAGCTGAAGTGTGTGTTCCTGCAGCTCAGGGCACTGAGGGACCAGAGGTGTTGGGGGACCCGCCTGTCTCCCTCCCCATCACCTCTGGGTGCTGCTGGCCACCCACTGCTGCTTCCAGTGGCTTAGCATCACCCTGGCATCAGACTGGCACATAATTTTTTTTCCAAGCAGAGCAACACATCCCAGCTAACAGCCTCCTTCCCTCCCTTAGCATCCTTCACTACTCTTACCAGAGCTATCTTACTGGTCACCTTTCTTTATTCCTAGCTCTTCCCCCCCAAAGCCTAATTTGATCCCTGCATCATGACTAACACCTAGAAGGGAAATGGAGGTATTTACAACAGCCATTAAAAAGTACTACCTGGGGATCCCTGTGTCTCCAGGATGGCGGAGAGGTTTTACCTCAGACCCTCAGCAGTTCTTAAGCATATCACACTGCATGGTGAATATGTGCTTGTATTGGGTCTGACTGAGGTAGAGCTCATAGCCCTCACAGTGCTGTGCTTTGCATTTGGAGCTAGAAGGTTGTTGACAACATAACAGTGTTTTGGCTACTGCTCAGCAATGCTGTCCCTCTAACAGTCCTTCCCCCATCAAGGGGGCTGGGAGTGGGCAAGATCCTGGGAGGGGACTGTCCCAGTTTAGGGCAAATTTGGGAGAAAACCTCCAAAGGGGGCCCCTTTAGAAAGCAAACCCACATGGCCCCTCCCCCCAACCAGTTCAGGAAGGATTCCTCAGAGGGAAGTGGAAAGAACCTGTTTATTTAAGAGGCAAAGCACCCCCCAGCACACAAAATGAACAATACCAGATGGCAACACTCTTTCACCGCTCTGAAAAAGATGACAAATTCAGAAAGTCTCTCCTGAGAGTGGTTGCTCCGTTATCGGTCCTTCCGGTGCTGGGGATGGCTGCTGAAGGTCACAAAGTGCAAACTCTCGGTGTTTCCCAGGTCCTAGTCCGGAGCAGGTTTGAATGGTTCCAAGGAAAGGGAAAGAAAAGCAGTCCAGAGAAAATTCGAACTGCCTAGATAAACTAACTAACAAGAAAAGCAAAAAGCAAGAGCAAAAAGCAGGAGCAAGAGCAAAAGTGAAAGCAAGAGCAAAAAGCAAAAGCAGCCCTATGTACTGCACCGTCTGTGTCCCGCCGACTGTGGGGGAGTAAGCAGGCTGATAACAAAACAAAACTTTGCTTTTCAGAGCCAGTCTTGAAGGCACAGAACATAATATCCAGCATAAACAGAACAGACGACTGGGGATACAAGCATCATAACGTCACCCTAGGACAGGGACACAACCAGGTCAGCTGACCCAAATTAACCAAAGGGAAATGCCATACCATATGACATCAGCTCAGATATAAAAGCTAAGGGAGAGAGGAGGAAGGGGGGCATTCATGATTCTACAATGTTTGCCTTCCAGAGCAACCACTACATGTGCTGCAGCCCTGCCTCCTGGGAAGTGTCTGCACATTGCTCGCTGATGGGAAGTAGAGATTGACTTTTCCCTTCTCTTATGCACACGCAAACTCTTGCTTGTTTCTGTCTTTCACTGTAATAAACTGCCTTATCTTAATCTCCTAGTTGTTTTCCATCTTATTTTCTCACCTGCCTCGCTGTTAAAGGGAATAATAGAGCATCTTAGTGGGCACCTGGTACCCAGTCAAGGTCAGCCTGCTACAGTGCCTTAGCTAAATCAGGTTGTTTTACCATCCCGTTGTGCTAACTGGCAGAAGCAGGAGCTCTGTGCCTGGAGGTTGGGCTGATGATTCCCAAGAACACAATGATCTCCAGGAGCCTTGATCATCAGGAGGCCTGCAAGAGAGCTGGTGAGGAACTTCTGACAAGGGCATGTAGTGATAGGACAAGGGGCAATGGCTTCAACCTTACGGAGAACAGAGTTAGATTAGATATTGGGAAGAAATTCTTGACTGTGAAGGTGGTGAGGTACTGGCACAGGTTGTCCAGAGAAGTTGTGCATGCCCCATCCCTGGAAATGTTCAAGGCCAGGTTGGATGGGGCTTTAAGCAACCTGGTCTAGTGAAAGGTGTCCCTGCCCATGGCAGGGGGGTTGAAACTAGATGATCTTGAAGGTCCCTTCAAACTCAAACCTTTCTGGGATTCTAGTATAGAATCATTCAGTTGGAAGGGACCTACAGCAATCTAGTCCAGCTTCTCTCCTGCCCAAGTTCTGAGCATTTATGAAGCACTTAAAAATCCCACCAAATAAAAGCTTTTCTTAATTATATATTTGATCCATTTTTGGATTCTAGTTAATTTGAAGGAAAGGCACCAAATATTGCCAGTATCATGCTATAAATTGTGGGAGAGTAAGATGATGGGAAATTATTTTTTTCAGTTTTAAAGAAAAAAACCAGTCTGGTCCTCTCTCCTAAGTAAGGTATTCTTCTAGGGACTTTAGAAAGGGCTGAAATTTTCTACAAAGATAACACTGAATAAATCCTCCATTCATTCTCTCCAGGACAAAACAATTATAATTGGCAAGAAATTATCAAAAAATACAGGGATACATGGCAGGACATGAAAGCTGGACAAATTTAGGTTCAAGCATTTAACAGCAAAGGGAGTTAAGGGTGGGGCTGTGGTGGATCCCTCATCAGCTGGATTCTTTTATTAAAGTTGTTTCATTTTTGGGTGTATTTAATAGAGGCTTCTGTAGCTATAGAGCGTGACATGGCGCAAAGCACCCAGACTCCATCAGAAGACTGTATAAGAGAGATTTATTATAGCAACATGTTGCCTTTACAGTTTTTCAAGATATTTACATTTACTTAACAGAAACATACATTGCCCATTGGTCATAAGAAAGAAACAAAGTTCTCAATAGGTGAACAAGGAGCCACGTCTTTCTGAGAGCCAACTAAAGTCCGTATCTTTTAACTTTCTCTCTTCCATCACGTTGTAATGGTGATAGCCTTAGTGTCTTCCTTGAGAGAGATATGGGGCTTTCCTTATCTTCAGGAAGCCTTTGCTGGCTCACAAGAACAGCACAAAATGTCTTTCCTACAGGCTTCAAAAACAGTGTGCTAACGCCTAAAGAAATCAGTGGACATTGTATGGGGATTATTGTGTGTGGTCCTTTGGGCTGCGTAAGAAAGGGCATAAGAGGAGACTCTCCCTCCTGGCCTTGAGCTCAGCAAGTCTTCCTGCACACCTTAGTGTCATCCCTGGAGGGTCTTTATTGGTCAGCAAATGTATCTACCTTTGGTTTCCTCCCCCCCTTTAAATGTAACCTTGGCATTCCTTTCGGGTTACTCTGAGCAAGAGGCACACTGAGGTGTGGGGCCCCCTGAGGAGCTCCGAATAAACCTTGGACTGGCCCCTGCTGAGAGTCGGCCTTTTATCCTCTACCAATGTCTCCAGTGTCCCTTCTGATGCAAAGGCGACTCACCCTGCTGTCGGCCGCTTCGGGGCTGCCCCCCCCCCCGTCTGCCAACCCAGGGCTGGCCAGGGTTCCTGAGAGGCTCCCAGAGAGATGGAGACAGCTTTGAACATTTCCAGGGAACTCTATCTGGAGAGATAAGTTTTGTTTTTTAATTGATTTGAGTTTGTATGAATGAAACAGGCTATTTTGCCAAGAAAGGTTGAACCAAATGATCCTTGAGGTCCCTTCCAACCTTGTATTCTATGATTCTATGATCCCTGACACTGCTGCAAGCCTGAAGACCAGATAACACATCTGAAGGCTCCAAGTATCTAAAATACTTCCAGCATATACAAGGAGGTTTCTGTTTCCCATCTTCAGCATTAAATTATTGTTCTTGCATGCCTTCTCCTTCTGCTGCCTGACTCCTGTGGAGTCAGAGTTTGGCAGAGGGGTTGATAAACCACATCCATATAATATACGGTAATATATTCTTCCCTATAATAATGGGAATATATAATTCCTCATAATATATAGGAATTATAGGAGGACATCTCAGAGCAGCAAAGGTCCTTTGTGTCACTGGGGGCACAATACTTCACCAAGGACCAGACCGAGGAGCTCCTCCTTGGTCCCACTGGACTTGCTAACTAACTCCACATCAAACACATGTCTTTCAGACATATTTCCCCATCCCCCTCCTATTGTAGCACGATATCCCTGACGTGGTAATAATTAGTATTGATTCTATGATTTTAGAATACTGATCAATTGCTTTACTATACTATACTATACTATTAAGAAAAACTCATTGCTCCTGTAGACAGTCTGATACAGCTTTGACCAGATTGGTCAATTGAAATTTAAACACTATTACTAGTGACTAATTAAGAAATTACCCTTTGGTAAACAAATCTCTATAACACATTCCACATGTGCACAACAGGTGTAGCAAGTGAAGATAAGAATTTTTTATCATTCTTTTCTCTGATCTTTTCACAGCCTTCCCCAGGACAATGCCTGGGAAAGTTGTGCCTTTCTCTCTATGGCCAGAGAGCTGTGGCCACACCCTCCCTCCCTCCTCTTAACATCACAACCTATCTGAGACAAGAACAGGGAACTGATTAGCTCTCCTGCCCCAGCAGCATCACATCCTATACCACATCCAGCAGTAGCTCCAGTTTTGAACACTGGCAGAGATAAAGCAGGCATCAACTTTGGAAACTGTTGCTCTGAGCGCCTATTGCAGTTCATGGCAGGTGAAATGTGGCAGCAGAGTTTATATAAAGTGTAGTCAAACAGAGCTGTATTTCTGCCTCTGAGGTATTAACCAGAGCAGCTGATATTTTCTTGGCTTTCTATAGGTCTCATGCAATAGTTGGTCACATGGAGAAGAAATTGTAGGAATGCTTGTGACCCAGATGAGAATAGGTTCTCACTACCATGGCCCTCATACACCAATAGCCTACTCTTCCCAGCCCTTTTCCCACATCTGAGCTTTTTCCAGGAGCAGCCAAGCCCCCTGAGAAACCTGAGTCAGGTCCTGAACAATTATTGAGAGGAGAGGAGTTGGTCTTGTTCCCCTGCAGTTGTAGCACACAGCTTGTTCCAGCCTTGGATGTTAATGCTCATGAGCTGGAGGTGCTTGCTGACACAGGTTATTCCTGTTCACCATCCAGCCTGAGGACACTCATCAGAAATATAATTCCTGGTGCATTCACCTGGGTGTTCAAAAAACTAACCTGAAGCCACACTTCTCCATTAATGGACATGATTTATTAGACCATTTCTTTTAGATCATTAGACCATATCTCTCAAAAACTCTCACCCTCAGTATCCTGTCATGCAATAACATATGGTACTGCATCCCTGCCTGGTGCCCTTTTCACATAAAAATGTTCCTATCACTCCCATGCACATCCTCCGTCAGTTGAAGTCACCAGCAGCAGTGACATGGGGAGTGGCTATGTGGACATTTTTCTTTTGGATTTGGGAGAGCATGGAGGAAAATCTTTTTTGGCAAAAAAAAGAGGGTTTGTTTTACATTTAAACCTTTTCCTCCTGTTTAGAGTAAGCCTAGTAGAATCCCCCTTTACTGAGTTTAAAGTTTAACTTTTGTTTAGCACATACTTAAATATTCCTACATCTGCAGAATGGCACTTGCTGTTCCAGTGTGAGCCCTGGGGATTCTGGTTTCTATCCTAAATGGCATCAGCATTGCAAATAGAGAGGGCTCTGCTTAATTGCCCAAATACTGGTGTTTTATACAAGCAGAGACACCCCAAGACATCTGCATGAGTACAGGACCTCCAGTACCCACTATAAAAACCTAGTCCCAAATTTTAATGGCAGGGTCTTCTAACATATCCCTTCTTGGGCCGTATGTGTGGAGATTCCTCCCCTGAGTAGGGATTCCCCTCAAGATTACTCCTCAAGGCTGAGTGAAAGAGATTTGCCTACCATCATTGGTATGGGTGAGTAACATCAATGTCTACTTAATAACTGTTTTTGCTAACTTTAATACAATTGCTTTAAAACAATTGTTTATATATATGTTAGCATTCAGGAACACATAATCACGGAATGATTATATGCAGGTGCTTTTATTGAAGAGCTCTGGGTGTCAGGGGTACAGACCCAAATCTGACTCCAACATGGGTTTGGGATGAACATGTTTTTATACCCTTATCGTTATATATATATTGTTCTATTGTATACATTGATTTCATCCAAGCATGGATGTAATTTCCATCAAACTGCCCCAACATCGTTTCTCATGATTCTTGTTACGATTAAACAATAATTATATCCAATTACCAAACAATCATTTCATCTAACAATCATATCATTTATCATAGTTTTATCATAGTTATTAAATGATTATACAGGTGCAGCCTAACATTTTCCCAGGGCCTACCAGACCTGTCCTTCCTTTATAACTCCCCTGAATATTCCATGATTTTAGAAACATTTTATCCCTATACTATCATATATATATATATCTTCAATATTGCTTCATAGTGCACTATATTCTAATAGTTGTTACAGCTCCTATACTGTGTAGGAAATAATTCTGATTAAGATCTTTTTGTCTAATAATTATCATAATAAATCAAATATATTTATATAAATATATCTGGTTTGCCATCCATAATTCTGCAGGACAAAGCTGTATAAAGGTTCAATTACACCTATATAATCTTTTACACATAAACCGTTGACAAAATCTGGGGCTAAGATTGGATCCACCTGCACCCAGGCTCCTCTCTGAGAAGAAGTTGAAAAATCAAGGAGGTCCTTTCTGCACCTTGTGACTCAATGGGAGGGCTTCTGTAACAAACTTTGTCTGAAGCTCCCACTCTGCCCACAACATCAGGCTCTTGGTCATCTGCTGGGATCCGGTGATGGGGAGGACTGGAAGGTGTCAGAGCTCCCCTGACCTTGGATAAGAGTGGGGATCTCAGCCCTGTTTTTGCTGTCTGATGTTGGCCTGGCCATGGGCAGACAGCTTGCAGCACCGGAGTTGTATTTTTGGTGATTTTTGGTTTCTCAACTGCTTTTCCAAGAAAGTAATTTGAAGATGGTGTTATGAATAGAAAAGTTGTCCATTTTTTTAAGATGCAGAGTTAAGAAGTTAAACCAATTGCTGCTAAGTTGGAGTTTTAACTATTTGTTGTTAATAACTTCATGTTGTAATCACCTGTTGTTAATAGTTTTTCTTTAATTACCTGTTTATGGTTGCTAATCCCTCTCCCGTCGGGTGTCCCCCTGCTGCTTCCCAGAGGATGACACCTGAGACTGCGGGTAGGGGGGGGAGGTGACGTCAGAGCTGATATGCAGATGAGTCTCGGGTTTTCTCTGGTTGAGATGATCCCAAGGTATGTTGAAAGTCTTTTTCCCAACCCAGCTGTCGAAGAAGGAGTCGAGAGGTCTTTGGTTCATGTTCTCAAGGTTGTTTATTATTTTTTATCTAAAACATTTTCTGTCTGGCCTGCCGAGGTCTGTTCAGCAGGTCAGTTCAAGGCACACTCCCTGTCTCTCCGGCTGGTGCTATCTTTTTACAGATGAGGAAGCACCTCACCAAATGTAGCAATAAAAACCCCTAAAACAACGTGCCACCATGGAATTAAGAGATCTAAGTGATGTCTAAAGGTGAGGAACTGAATCCAGTATCTGCTAAGATCCTTTTTACCTTTCACCCTAACCTAAAAGGATGTCGGCTAGAAAGAGGACCTCGAATGTCAAACTGAAAAACCAGAATCTCCTGGTGCTCTCATGAGGATGGAAGCCCCAGCTCTGCCTGCATACCAGTGGACACAGCTGCACTCATCCTCCTCCTCTGTGCCACTCCTGGGAGCAGCGACAGTGTGGGTGCGACCCGTTGGTTCTCCCCACCCGAGCTGATTTTTAATAAAGGCATTAAAAAGGAGAAAGATCTCCTGCCCTATTTATTTCAGTGGGGATTGGGAGGGTTGGACAAGAGGGTTAAACCCATCTAACAGCATCACTGCTATACCATCCACCGCCGTATAACACCAGCTCTCTGCTATTTAAGTCTGACTGCAGCTATAACTGTAAGCTCTCTGTGTAGATACAGTTTATATCTTCACTGACAGCAGTTAATCAGCATAAAAAAGCACTAATTTTTTTGCTCTCCTTCCCCAGCTTTAGGAACACACCAGCAAGGTCACACTGAAACCTAAAAGACTGGTCCCTTAATGCTTGGCTCCAGGTGTCCACATCTATAAGGACCTCTTGGCCCTGCACAGCGGGCAAGAGGGTTCCCATCCTTCACAGGAACTTGCTGGTTTGACAGACAGTATTTAATCTCCCCTCTAGACCCTTCAGAGATGCTTCCCTGTCTTCTCCTCTTGCCAGGGAGCTGCTTGTGTGCTGCTTGTTGCATGCATGCTGCATCCTGACAGATACTCTTTCTTTATTCAAAGAACTTGCTGGATACTCCTTGGGCTTTGCTTACTTGTCTTCCTCTCTGCTTCCTTTCCTCTTGAAAGCTTCAGAGGAAGAAAACATTTCTTGGATTGCAATTATTAAAATATACCAATTTTAATTAGCATTTTGAAAGCTCAGTTACTGCTGCAGTGAGCACATAGCTGGAGAAACATGCTTGAGCAGAGGCATTGCATAAGGCACCTCACAAAGGCAAGGAAGAATCTGCTGAAGGAGCTCAGGATAGGGGACAACATCAAGCGTCATCTGGTTTGGGAGAGTCTTGGCTGGGGGAGGGGCACTAAGCTGAAGAGTGCCATTCCTAAATTGAGGACAGCCATTCCTAAACCACAGCATTACCAAAGCCGCTCTGCCAGTCCCCTCTGAAGTTGACAGGGTGTCCTCCTGGTTTTGCATGGGAGACATTTATGGAAGTGATGCAAAGCTTTTAGCCACTAGAAAGTTGTACACGCCTCTTTGAAAAAACATGTGTTAAAGATGAAAGACACCCGGGAACTTCCTTTTTCTCTTCCGGCCAGTAAAGAAGTAACATGGCCCGGCCCCCTGTCTCCTGTCTCGGCCAGGCTGGGCAGCCCCTGCGATGGGGCTTCCCCCAGGGTGCCCATCAGCCCCCCATCAGCTGCCAGGCAGGGGAGGGAAAGCTGGCCCAGGCCGGGCCATGGCTGCGATTTCTAACATCCTGCCACTAGCCTGGGGAGGAGCCGAGTCCGCCAGCCCCCAGGAGCAGCCCCAGGCCGAGCTGGCTCAGCCAAGATTCTACCACCCCAACCACTGCATGGGGAGAGGAGAAGCCACACACCCCCCCCTCCCCCCGGCATGCTGCTGCTGAGTTCTGACCTGGCTGATTTGATCCTAGCTGTCCCGCAGTTCCTGCCGTCTGTAGCACCCAGCCCGACTGGGGGCAGGTTGACAATCTGCAGGCTCCGGCCGAGATACTAACTTTTTAAGTGCTTCAATCCTCCCTCGAGTGAGAGAAAGGAACAAGATGTGTCATGGATTGATTCTGGCACAGTGCCAGTGTTTCTATGAAAGGTATATTTTTTAAATGGTTATTGTGAGATGTGACTTGGAAACAGAATAAAGCAGGTTCTAACTTGGGAATGGAGGGAAAAAAACCAACACTTTATTAATTTAGAACATAGAGACAAAAGGGAAAAAAAGAAAAAAACACACACAACAATCTACAATGGAATACCTCTAAAACATTTTTCTTCCCTCCACCCCTCTAACACTCAATCTTTAATTCAATACTATCCTCTATACAATCTCTTCCCAGTTCATCAGGAGAGAGGAGTCTCCCTCTTGCACCATGGGCCTCCCCAGGAAACACAGTTGGAACTTCCTGTGCTTCCGTGTCACACGTGGCAGCTGCCTAAAGAGAATCTGCTGTGGTGACCATCTTCCTTCCATGTCTAGTGCTTTCACTACTGTCTATGGATCCAAACTGCTTCTTAGGTCTTTTTAAGAATGCATTGCCCAGTTCCAAGAAGTGGCCGCCTCTCACTATTGGGATACCTGTCTCCTCCATATTTACTCCCCTGGGGCCTGGGGGTCTCAGGAACAGAGGTCTTTCTGCTGAAGGCAGAGGGCTCCACTACACTCTCATCAGTCTCTGTTCCTTCTACTTCTCATAACGGCTTTGTCACTCCTGGCTTCTGGCCAACCGCCTCCCCCAAGGTGCAGTCTCTGCATTACAGGAAGAAATTGGTTGCGTCCCGTGGCCATGTAAGAGAAAAGTCCAGCCTAAAAGGCCACTCCATCATTTCTTCCATCCAGGGCACTTCTCATCTGCTGACATTTCTTTACCTACTCAGGCCTTCTTCTTGCCCATTTTCCGTCCCCTCTCAATTCTCAGCTGGGGAGGATCAGTGTTTTTACAGCTTCTATTGTCTTAACATTAAAGGGGTTAAAACCTCAGCCGCGATCTGCCTGCGGCTGGGCACCTTGCCCCTCCCTTCTTCTCTTGGCCATGGTGCAGGCACAAAATATCAAATTTTAAGCCAGCACAGTCTCTATCATTCTCTCCCGGAGGGGGCTGCCCGAAACATCCCAGATCTCCTCCACCCCTGCACCTTGCAGGGTCTCCGGCCTCCCTTCCCACAGGCCGCATGGCTTCCCCTTCCCCCACCCAGACGCAGCTGGGCAGGGGAGCAGGTCAGATTAACTCACCAGCCGGACTCAAAAGAGAAAGTCTCTCTGGGAATCTTCTGCTTTTAACCCCTATGTGTTCTCAGAGGCGTATCCAGGTCCCCAGTGGCCACACCAGGTGCCAATTTTCAAATCTGGCCACTGATTGGTTTGACCATAACTTTCCCAGAAACTCACTTCCTGGTCAAGCCACGACAACATGAAGACATCGAGGTCAGTGAAGAAGAAGTCAAGTCCCAGACGGGAGGGATGAGGAGATGCCTTGATCTTGGGGCTGAAATCCTCTTGTAAAGCTATGGAGAAAGACTCTTTTTCCCTATAACGTATGAAGGTATGGGGAGATGAAAGTGTTCAAATTGTAAATATTGAGCAAAGGCCTCCATGCCAAAGTAAGCAGATGTTAAAGTAGCTGTGATCCTATGAGAAATTTGAACAGAGAAGGAGAGAAGGTGATGAAAATCCTGTGCCCCCAAGAAGAGAAGATCTCTGTTCCCAGGGATGAAGATGATTTTAGAGATAGATAATGAGAACTTTTGCCTTTGAACAGCTCATCTTTAAAACAGTACCCCATAAGTTGACATGGCCCATAAAAACAGCTGTGGGAAAAGCTTGTGGAAAATGGAAGGGACTTCGTGACTGCAGATTTCCCTGGGTGGCTGCTATTCATGAGAGAGACACGAGAGAACTGTTTTTTTCCTTGTGGAGAAGTCTGCATAACATTAACAAGAGGGACTTCTCTCCCTAAGTGAACTGAAGAAAAGACTGTTCTAGAGGTGATAAACTGACTGAAATTTTAGGGGTTTTTTTCTTTACATTATCAGTGGGAAGAAAAGGTTGTGGGGGGAGGAGAAGTGTTCTGAAGGTTTTGTTCTGATTTTTGTTGCTCTTTCTTTTAGTTACTGTTAATAAATTTTTTTTATACCCTTTTAAAGTTTTGAGCCTGCTTTGCCTTTCTCCTAATCCTACCTCACAGCAGGAAGTGAGTGCACTGGTGATTGGCCAGCACTGAAACCCACCACACTCATTGGTGCACTGCCCAGGAAATCTCAAAATTGGTGAAGTCTCAAATTGGTGAACCAAAACCACTACACAAAATTGGTGTTTCCGCCCAGTTTCAAACTGAAACTGCCACACAGGGGAGAGAAAATAAAACAAAAGGTTCATGAGTTAAGGACAAGGAGACAGTGTAGAGGCCCAGAGAAGTTGGCTTTAGTTACCACCCTTAAGGGTGAGTTCTCACAGAAATCACTCACCAGATACCATCACAGGCAAAAGAGAGTTGACTTGGGAATGTTAATTGAATTTATTACCAACCAAAATCAGAGCAGGACAATGAGAAGTAAAACAAATCTTAAAAACACTTTCTCCCCACCCCTCCCTCCTTTCTGAGCTCTACCTCTTCCCCCCTCCCCCCCAGTGGTGCAGGAACTCAGGGAATGGGGCTTATAGTCAGTTTATCACATGTCGTTTCTGCTGCTGCTCAGGGAGAAGAGTCCTTCCCCTGCTCCAGCTTGGGGTCCATCCCATGGGAAGCAGTTCTTCACAAACTGCTTCAACGTGGGTCCCTTTACACTGTGTGCAGTCCTTCAAGAACAGGCTGCTCCAGAGTGGGTTCCTCACAGGGTCACAAGTCTTACCAGCAAACCTGCTCCAGCATGGGCTCCTCTCTCCATAGATCCACAGGTCCTTACCAGGAACCTGTTCCAGCGCAGGCTTCCCATGGGGTTACAGCCTTCTTTTGAGCATTCACCTGCTCTGGCATGGGTCTCCTACACAGGTTGTGGGTGGGTCTCTGTATCCCCTGTGGACCTCCATGGGCAGCAGGGGCACAGGTGCTTCACCATGGTCTTCACCACAGGCTGCAGAGAAATCTCTACTCTGGTGCCTGAAGCACCTCCTCCCCCTCCTTCTCCACTGACCTTGGTATCTGCAGAGTTGTTCTTCTCACATATTCTTGTTCCTCTCTTCTCTGGTTGCAATTCCATCTGCCCAATAACATTTTTTTCCTTCTTAACTATGTTATTGCAGAGGCTTTACTGCCATCTCCAATTGGCTCGGCCCTGGCTAGCAGCATGTCTGTCCTGGAGCCAGCTGGTATTGGCTCTACTGGACATGGTGGAAGCTTCTAGAAGCTTCTCACAGAAGCCACTTCTGTAAGTCCCACCCTCAACAAAACCTTGCCATGCAAACCCAATACACAGGGGTTTGCACCTCCATTCCAATGCACAGGCACTTAGCTCACATGCAAAGCCTCAGATCAAGGCTAAATTATGCCACAAGTGAACCTTAAACACCAGGTTTGGAGATCATGCTATGAGGTTGTGGCAGGGTACCACAGCCATGAGCAGGGACTATCAGGAGGAGGTGGAGACAGTGGTCAGCGAGAGCATGATGAGCTGTGAAGAAGTTACTGAGTGCAGACTAGGTATCTGCATAGGGTATGGCTCAGAGCCAGATGATTAGATCTGGAGATGCAAGTCTCCTAATGCTACTGTGTGAGTTGTTTTGATGACCCAAGGCAGTGTCCTGGTTCTGTCCAGGACAGGGTTAATTTTTGCAGTATCCAGGAGGGGACATGGCTAGGACACAGAGGTTTTTCTATAACACCTGATGTCATTTTCTGGGAACTGGGGGGAAGGGCTCAATTCTAGATCAGGGTAGTGTGGCTGTGGTTGGGTCAGACTCCACGGTGAGCATTTTCTATGTGAATCACTTGCCTCTCTCTTGCACACTTTTGTTATTAATATTGTTGCTGTTGCTGTTTGTTTTCTTATCTCATTGCTGCTTCCAGTAAATTGTTCTTATCTCAACCCATGATCTTTACCTTTTGTGCCTCCAATTCTCCTCTCCAGCCCACAGAAGGGGAGTGGAGAGTGAGTGGCACATGGTTTCAGTGGGAACACTAAATTGGAGAATACCATTCCTAAACCATGACAGGCAGCTAAAATTAAAAGCAAGTAGACAAAACATCACCTGCTCTACTGACAAAGCACATTAGTAACTAAGAGTGGCCTCAGAGAAACAGATTAGTGTGACACAGATGGATTCTCTGAAGCCTGCTCAGTGCTCATTCTGCAGTCAAGGACTTCCATAACACTGCTCTCCTTTATCCATGTTTGAGGGACCTCCCTTGACAACTTTCCCCTTGTTGGGGCACTGAGAAAGTCTTTCACTTCTACCTAACACTTTATTTCTTCTAAGGCATAAGGGTATCTTTGGGACTCCTAACCCTTTGCCAGCTTGAAATATATCTAATAGCTTTAGGGGGGGAGAGAGGCAAAAGATGAAGTTTCTTTAAGAAGGTAAGTTTAATCCTCACCTTCTGCCTCACCATAAATAATCACAAGAAAACATAGAACAAGGATGTTTCCAGCATCCTTTCAAATACGACATTTATCAGGATTAAGTGGGACCTCAGCACAAGTCTTGGTCACTGAGCCTAGAAAGATGAAGAGCTAATTTATAGCAACCTGCTCCTTTTTTACCGCAGACTTTGCCCTTTGCCTGCTTGTGGGAGCACAGGGCTCTCCACTGCAGAAATGGGGAAGCTGTCCCAGACTTAAAGGACTTCTAAACCCCACTGAAAGATGAGTAAAACCTCCTACTACTTTTTTTGCCAGGCTCATAAATTGGCCTCTTCTGAGCCCTATTCTCAGCCAGAGCAGCCTGTCTCTTTCTTTGCTCTCTGAAATTATGCATCTCTTCTTTATTCCTCTCTCTTTTCACTCCTCCCAGGTCTCCTCCTCTAGTCCAGGGCTGCAATTAAAAGTCAAGGTCTTTTCTATTTGCCATGGAGAAAGTCATAGAGTCACTCCTGTAATAGGGGAGATTTCAAACCTTCTTTTGTGATGTGTCTCACCTCCAGTCCTTGGCATTGCCTAAACTTTCCCAGCCCTTTCTTGTGGCTAGGTGGAGAGATCTGCTTGAGTCACTGCTTGGTACTAGACAGCACCCTCCGGGGGAATAAAAGGAAAGCAGACTAACAGGTGCTATGACCACTCAAATTGCAGCTGAACCAAAAGAACAATCCGAGCTAGTAGCAGTTGCCCCTATACAGAAGAAGAAATTCAAGACCAAATCATTTTGCTAAGTGATGGATGAAGAGGAAGACGGGCACTCGCAACAGGAAGAACAGCAAGGATCAGAGATAATCACCCCATCCCTATCTCCAGGTGAGCTGTGAGATGCGAAAAGACGTCAACCACCAGCGAGGTGAGCACATTGTGACCAGTCTGCTCTGATGCTTGGATAGTGAGGCCCACAAATGGAAACTAGAAGGTAGTGAAGCCAAGCAACTGGGATCCCTGTCCTGGGATGTGGGCACTGCCCAGAAGATTGGGAAAAGAACAGCAATTCTCAGCCTCTGGAGGCGACTCCTCTGAAACATGATGGAAAGGTATCTTTTCAAGGATGATTTATCAGTGCACTGAGGCAAGTAGAACACCATGAAGAAAAGTATCCAGTACCTGACAGAATTAGCTGTGCTGGAGGTAATCTATAGGGTTTCAAATAATGAGCAATCCTCTGTAGATCCAGTTGAGGTCCAGTGTACACAACCCATGTGATGGAAGTTCACACAGAGCACACCATCATCATATACCAACTCATTGGCAGTGATGTCACGGAAAGAAGGAGAACAAACAGTGGATAATTGGTTTACCCAACTCAGGCAATATGAAGAAAGTCTCCCTTCCCTGCTATGGGCCTGTGTCTCAGCTGTGTAGACTGTCCAAGGACTACCAGCAATTGAAAGACGACCTTAAGCAAGTAAAAAAGGAAATGTCCCATGCTCTACCACTACAGACCAGAGTCTCTGCTAGAAGAAACAAGTTCCCCTCTGTTCAAGGGAGAAGGTACACACCATGAGGTAACCTGTAGTTTTACCTGCATGACCATGGAGACGACATGAAGAAGTGGGATGGAAAACCCATCTCAGCCCTAGCAGCATGGGTGCATGTGTTGAAAGGGAAAACAACCATTACAGGAAGTTCTTCAAGGATATATGCTGCTTTAGTTTCCAGTGAGCAAGTCCTCAGATAAAATAGAAGGGCTGATGTTACTTCTGATCCTCTTGAAGGGACCTCCAGTTCATATTTACAAGAAGTGAGTGTTGAGTACTATGACCAGAGCTAGAGGGGCCCCGCCTCTGGTCATGTAGAAGAGAGGGGCAATCAGATCTTTTGGACTGTGTGGATCTGATGGCCTGGCAAATCAGACTCACAAGAGTATAAGGCTTTAGTTGACACCAGTGCACAATACCCTGATACCATCAAGATATGTAGGGGAAGAACCCATCTCTATTTTTGGGGTGATAGGGATCCCAACAGGTGGCTGTACTGGAAGCTGAAGTGAACCTGACTGGGAATGAGTGGCAGAAACACACCATTGTGACTGGCCCAGAGGCCCTGTGCATCCTTGCCATAGATTGCCTCAGGAGAGGGTGTTCCAAAGATTCAAAAGGGCATAGTTGGGCTTTAAGGATATCTGCTGTGGAGATGGAAGAAATTCGACAGCTGAATACCTTCCCTGGTGTCTCAGAGGACTCTTCTGCTGTGGGACTGCTGAAGGTCAAGCAACACCACAACAATGCACCATTGACAATATTGCACCAACCTGGACTCTGTAATCCCCATCCTTAAGATGATTGGTATACTGGAGAGCCAGGGAGTGGTCAGCAAGACTCGCGCACCCTTCAGTAGTCCTGTATGGCCTGTGTGTAAGTCCAATGGAGAGTGGAGACTGACAGTGGACCATCACAGTGTGGAGGGGGCTGACAGCTGGTCTGTGAACGAAAAGACTGAGTTAGCAGAAGAAGAAGTTGATAAAATTCTTGTTTACCATGGAAAGGAAGAAGACAAGGTCGTTTTCATGGGAACCGAGAGAACAGAGATAAACAAGGGATATTTGCAGTTAGACAAACAGAACAAATATGTGCCTTAAAGATTTTTGTAAATGCTTGCCATATATGTTCACACAAATTGCTTTGCACCAATGAACACAATGAGCAGTTTTATTGTGACCAATGATTTAATTGCATGCTTTGTTAAGAAACACGCTTTGTTAAGAAATGTAAAAACAGAGAACATGCAGCAATAAAAAAAAAAACCTTTGATATATTGTTCGGTGTATGTCATGTCCATCTCTACAACAACATCACAGCCTGAACGAAGTCACACCACCACTGAGTGCTGCTGTGCTGGACATGCTGGAACTTCAGTACGAACTGGAGTCCAAGGCAGCAAAGTGGTGCCACCATCTACAATGCTAATGCATTTTTCTCTATTCCTTTAGCAGCAGAGTGCAGGCCATGGTTTGCTTTCACCTGAAAGGGCATCCAGTACACGTGGAACCAACTTCTCCAGGGTGGGAGACACAGCCTCACTATTTGCCATGAACTAATACAGACTGCACTGGAAACAGTGTGGCTCGAGAACACTTGCAATACATTGATGACATCATCGTGTGGGGAACATAGCAGAGGAAATTTTTGAGAAAGTGAAGAAGATAATCTGCATCCTCCTGAAAGCTGGTTTTACCATAAAATAAAGTGAGGTTAAGGGACCTGACCAGGGAATTCAGTTTTTAGAAGTAAAATGGCAAGATGGACATTGTCAGATTCCAATGGACATGGTTTACAAAATAGCAGCTATGTCCCCACCAACCAGTATGAAGGAAACACAGGGTTTCCTAGGCACTGTAGGTTTCTGGAGGACACATATTCCAGAGTACAGCCAGATTGTAAATCCTCTCTACCTTGTGACATGGAAGAATGATTTCAAGCGGGGTCCCCAACAACAACAAACTTTTGAACAAAATAGGAGATTGTTCATGAAGTAGCTCTTGGGCCAGTCAGGACAGGACGAGATATAAAAAACCTGCTCTACACCACAGCTGGGGAGTACTGTTCTTCCTGGAGCCTCTGGCAGAAGGGACCTGGAGAGACTTGAGAATGACCCCTGGTGTTCTGGAGTTAGGGATACAAAGGATCCAGGGCCTGTTACAACCCAGCTGAAAAAGAGATACTGGCAGCTTATGAAAGGGTTTGAGCCCTTTCAGAAGTGATTGGCACTGAAGTACCGCTACTCCTGGCACCCTGACTGCCACTGCTGACCTCATGTTCAAAGGGAAAGTCCCTTCTACACACCATGCTACTGATGCTACATGGAGTAAGGGGGTTGTGGTGATCACATAGTGAGCTCAAGTAGGAAATCTCAGTTGCCCAGGGATCTTGGAAATCATCACAAACGGGCTTGAAGGTGAAAACTTTGGACTATCATTAGAGGAGGAAAAGCTGATATGTGCTGAGGAGGCCATACCATATAACCAGCTACCAGAAAATGAAAAACTATATGCTCTTTTTACTGATGGTTACTGCCATGCTGTAGGGCTACACTGAAAATGGAAAGCTGTCACATGAATTCTTATGTGACGAGTCACAGAAGCTATTGAGGGACAAGGTAGACAAAGTCAGATTACAGAACTGAAAGTCATCCAAATGGCTTTAGATGTCACTGAATGAGAGAAATGGCCAATGTTCTACCTTAACAATGACTCGTGGATGGTAGCAAATGCTCTATGGGAATGGCTAGACTGATGGAAAAAGACCAATTGGCAGTGCAGAAGTAAACCCATCTGGGCTGCTGAATTCTCATAAGACATCAATGCCCAGGTAGAGAAGCTGGTTGTAAAAGTATGCCATGTAGATGCATGCATACAAAATTGAGTTGTGGAATAAGGACTTTACAATTAAAAATTGTAAAGCAGGTATGTTTTATTCCAGCTGGGATGCATGGGGGATATTTCCACCAAAAACATGTGTAAGTGGTGAGACAGGTCTTAAATACACATTGATCCCAAAAAACCACACCTCCCTGCCTGCCCATTCCCTGCCCAGAGTCTTTGGTGGTGCCATGCCTCCCGGTGGTCATGGGTGAGTATCAGTTTCTGGGCCTCAAGCTGGGCCCCTCCCTGGGGCTCCCCTGTTGGGGGAAACCCTCCTGGAGCGGTTCTGTATCAGGAAAAGGAGATGCACAGGACTTTTTCAGTCTTCAGCTCCTTGTTTACTATTTTATCTAAAGTTTTACACGCCATCTATACCAGACTCTTCACACTGGAAAAGCATCACAAAAATATCTAACAATCTCTTGTTACAAAGTGTTTTAAGACTAAACTATCCAATTAAGAAATGACACCTAGATTATTTTCCCTTTTAACCCAATAACTGATCCCTCGAAGCCTGCAATGTAGACTTTTCTATCCAATTACAGAACATCACCCAAACCCATGAAGAAGAAGGAAGAAAAAGCAAGAAGGAGCTTGGGACAACACCCTATGCCCTCCATCTTGTTCCCATCTACAACATACTAAAAATCCCAAAACTTAAATTTCTCACCCAAGTGACATACTACACTACTCTCTATAATCTATTTCACACTTTTGTGGACTCTAGTCTATCTTGAAGTCTTGGAAGCTTTCTCCATGAATGAGGGTCAAAGTCAGTGTTTCTCTGGGGGTCAGGACCCCTCAGAGCAGACAGTGAAATATTCTCTGTGCCCTGGGTTCCCACATCTCCCCCTTCTGTTTGAACAAAAACACTCCTTTGACAGCCTCATCCATCATCCGTTGGATACACTAAAGTAGACATGGCACAAATATTAAAAGGACTGCCACACCAATCAGTAGGTACACACCTATCTTCAAAAGTTCTTTCCATGCTGGTGCAAGATCAAACCAACTGAACACACCATCCAGCCATGACCCATTCTCTTCCCCGAGTTTGGCCACTCCATCCTCCAATTGTTGTATGCTTTCATGAATAGATTTTGATTGATCAGACAAATTCATGCAACACATTTCCTCAAATTCCTCACATCTGTGTCCATGCACTAACAAAAGATAATCAATTGCTGCGCTGTTTTGCAGAGTCGCCTCTCTTACACCTAGAACATCAGCTAACAAATTGCTCAGTGCGAGAGAGGTAGCACGAGAGTACTTACTCAAACAACACCCTATTTGATCCAATTGCTTCAAAGCCACTCCTGCAACTGCCTGTGACAGAAGCAGAGCTGTTATAAATCTATGGCTTTTTTTCCATGTACTAAAGTTGTCATCACAATTGGAGTCATATTGACTGAAAAATCTTTTTCCTCTACATCTTTGCTCTCTTATCATTGTTATGTTGGGTGTCAGTAAAGAAAGCCTCCCAATGCTGCATGGACCACCTTTAACATTGGATGGGATGGTGGGCCAAATTCTGTCCCCACAAATGAAAAAGATTCCTTGCGGTAATTGCAATGGAACCTTGCTGGACAGCGTGACCACCACTGTTGTGAAATTGCACCAAGATGTCGCATTTCTATATATAATGTGATTTGGGGTTACATCTGTTATTTTATCCTTATTTTGTTGTGACCCAGGAAAGCAAAATACTTTACAAAAATCCATCTTCACTGAGCCAAGAATTTCCAATTCTTGAAGTTCATAAGGAGCCTCAGGAAGAAATTTGGTCCAAACACCCCAACCGTCCGCTGGATTCAAAATGAATTATTGTAGTTTTGAAGGGATGCTTTCTGAAATTGGCCATTTGTCTACCGGTAAACCTACTAAACGTTGAGAATGGCTTCCTCAGCCTTGAGTGAGTCAAGAAAATGGTGTCCAGACCCGACACATTGGCCAGAGTTTCCTAGGTATTTTCCCTTGGTTGGCTCACTGGCAAGGTCGCATTGCTTAAAGCAACCAGTGAAGAGATAAGGCAGAAGCATAATATCTAATGGAGCTTCATGCAAACCTCAACATAACCCTCCCTCACAAAACCCAGTCCACAAATTTTGCACGCAAGATGAAAAAATGACTGCTGTCTGTGATGTTAACAGCAACCTTGACACTGGTTCACGTCTGCGTGCTTGCTTCTCTGCTCCCGGGGTCACCCCCTGCTTGTTGCTGGACTTGATATGGTTTCACATATTTTGCTGGAATCCACTTCGGTCCTGCACCTGTGGAGACACAAGCATACTCTTCCTCCCAGGTTATTAGTTGGAATGGGCCTTCAATCTGCCCTGTCTCTAGGTTTCTGATCAAAACTAAAGGATTCTGCCTTAGTTTCACCTGGGTACTATTCAAAAAATGCCTGACAATTGGTGGAGCAGGTTCTGTGAAGGAGCTGTTCAAAAAGTTTAAAACATACAAAGCTTTGTTCAGCCGCATCTGAGGCATCCATTAAACAGAAATGGTTCCCGGAGGGAGTTATCTCTTAGTCATGGGGCAAGGCATTGATGGGCCCATTAACAGGCGATAAGGAAAAGAATGCCCCTCCTGGTTTCAACAGCTCTTGAAGATGGGAATAGAATGCATCTTTATATTGTAACCTAGGATATAATCCACCCCTTATTCTATTACCATCTACATCATACCCAAACCAATACCCTCTTACAGATATATATGTATATATAATACAGAATGAAACTTTACACACAGTTCTTGCTTAAAATTAGGTCTCCTTGTGGTATACAATGGGTTTCCCCATCCTTCTGCATTACACACCAAGTGTAACCAGGTCCTTGAGCAAAAACATTCCCATGGATGGGTTTGCCCCTGCCTGCGGTGGGATTAATTCAAACAGTCTTTCCTAAAATACCTTTCATGTGTATCATAGGAACTTTGTCTCCATCCACTGTGTGCCAGGGTTCAGACTCTGGGCAGGACCAGCTTGATTGATGGACCCTCAGGTGTTGACTATCCAGGTGGATTTTGCTAAGTTCAATTCCCAATTTCTGAAGGTTTCCCCCCCAAGTGCCTTCAGGGTTAGTCTTAAGTAGTCCATTGCATTGTTCAACTTTCCCGGCAGCTGGTGTATGATAAGGGATATGATATATCCATTCAATACCATGTTCTCTGGCCCAGGTGTTTATAAGGCCGTTCTTGAAATGTGTTCCCTTGTCCAACAGACAATTCTCTCAGGGGTGCCATGTCTCCACAGGACTTGCTTTTCTAGGCCCAAGATGGTGTTCCGAGCAGTAGCATGAGGCACAGGGTAGGTTTCCAACCATCCTGTGGTAGCTTCTACCATGGTCAGCACGTAGCGCTTCCCTTGGCGAGTATGGGGAAACGTGATGTAGTCAATTTGCCAGGCTTCCCCATACCTGTACTTCAACCATCGTCCACCATACCACAGAGGCTTCACCTGCTTGGCCTGTTTGATCGCAGTGCAGGTCTCACAGTTGTGGATGACCTGTGAGATGTTGTCCACAGTAAGGTCCAGCCTTTGGTCACTGGCCCATCTCTCCCCTGATGACCAGAGGTATCATGGACCCAACCATCTAGGAATGATTCTCTCTTGTGTTACCAGTCTAGATTCACCTGTGATACTTTCATCTTGGCAGTTCGGTCCACCTGCTCATTTTTTGATGCTCTTCATTAGCCCAACTCTTGGGTACGTGCACATCCACATGTTGAATCTTCACAGTCAGCCTCTCTACTCAGGTGGCAATGTCATAACCAAATATTGGCAGCCCAGATGGGTTTCCCTCTGTGCTGCCAGTTGGCCTTTTTCCAGAGATCCAGCCATCCCCACAGAGCATCAGCTACCATCCATGCATCGGTGTAGAGATAGAGCCTAGGCCACTTCTCTCGTTCAGCAATATCCAAAGCCAGCTGGACAGCTTTAAGCTCTGCAACCTGACTCGATCCACCTTGTCCCTTGGTAACTTGTGCAACTTGTCATGTGGGGCTCCATACTGCAGCTTTCCATTTCTTGTTAGTGCCTACAATTCGGCAGGAACCATCAGTGAAGAGGGCATATTGTCTTTCAGTCTCTGGTAGCTCATATATGATGGGGCTTTCTCGGCACGTGCCACTTGCTCCTCTTCTTCAAAAGATAATCCAAAAGTCTCCCCTTCAGGCCAGTTTGTTACAATTTCCAGAATCCCAGGGTGATTCACATTTCCAATACGGGTGCGCTGGGTGATGAGGGCAATCCATTTGCTCCATGTGGTGTCAGTGGTGTGATGTGTGGAAGGAACCTTTCCTTTAAACATCTACCCCAGCACTGGTAGCCAAGGTGCCAGGAGCAGCTGCGTTTCAGTGCCAATTACTTCTGAGGCAGATTGAACTCCTTTATAGGCGGCCAAGATTTTCTTCTCTGTGGGAGTGTAGTTCACTTCAGAGCCTTTGTATCTCCGTCTCCAGAATCCCAGTGGTCGACCCTGAGTCTCACCAGGCACCTTCTGCCAAAGGCTCCAGGACAGACCATGGTTCCTGGCTGCAGAGTAGAGCACATTCTTCACATCTGGTCCCGTTCTGACTGGACCCCCAAGGGCCCCAGTGGAAATCATTCTTCTTGTGGGTGACCAGGTAGAGAGGGCTCACAATCTGGCTGTACTCGGGAATGTGCATTCTCCAAAAGCCTATGGCACCTAGGAAAGCTTGTGTTTCCTTCTTGTTGGTAGGTGGAGACATAGCAGTGATCTTGTTGATTACCTCTGTCAGGATCTGACAACATCCATCTTGCCACTTGACTCCTAGAAACTGAATTTCTTGAGCTGGTCCCTTAACCTTGCTTCGCTTAATGGCAAAACCAGATTTCAGCAGCATCTAGATAATCTTCTCTCCTTTTTTGAAGACTTCCCCTGCTGTGCTTCCCCATACAATGATGTCATAAATATACTGCAGATGTTCTGGACCCTCACCCTTTTCAAGTGTGGTCTGGATGAATCCATGGCAGATGGTGGGACTGTGCTTCCACCCCTGGGGCAGTCAGTTCCAGGCGTACTGCACGCCCCTCCAAGTGAAGGCAAACTGAGGTGTAGCTATAGGACACGAGACAACACGGCGCAGACACGCTGCTGCTCTCAAGGCAGGAAAAAGGGAAGTTTATTTTCTGACTCCAACATTTATAGATTTCCAAAGGTGACAGTGGATTGGAGGGGAAAAGTGCCACCTCTCCAGGGACACTGGACAAACCAACAGTCCATCAAGTTTCTCCTCCTCCATAAAAGAATGCAAAACAATAAGTTGTTTACAGAAAGTGTGTGAGAAAGTTTGCTTCAAGAATGCAAACATCAGAAGGCTTAGAAAGTCTTAAAAAATCAGGGCGACACTGAGGCCTGCATTCTGCTGCCAAAGGAATGGAGAAGTCTTTGGCAATATCGATGGTCGCATAACACTTTGCTGCCTTGGACTCCAGCTTGTACTGAAGCTCCAACATGTCTGGCATGGCAGCACTCAGTGGTGGTGTGACTTCATTCAGGCCATGGTAATCCACTGTCAGTCTCCATTCTCTACTGGACTTACTCACTGGCCATATAGGGCTGTTGAAAGGTGAACGAGCCTTGCTGACCACCCCTTGGCTCTCCAGTTTATGAATCATCTCATGGATGGAAATCACAGAGTCTCTGTTGGTATGGTATTGCCAATGGTGTACTGTTGCTGTGGCGATTGGTACCTGTTGTTCTTCAACTCTCAGCAGTCCCACAGCATACGGCTCGTTTGAGCCACCCGGAATGGCATTCAGTTTTCTGATGTCTTCTGTCTCTACAGCAGCTATCCCGAAAGCCCAATGATGTCCTTTTGGGTCTTTGAAATATCCATTTCTGAGATAGTCTATGCCAAGGATGCATGGGGCCTCTGGGCCAGTCACGATGGGGTGTTTCTGCCACCCATTCCCAGTTAAATTCACTTTGGCCTCCAATACAGTCAGCTGCTGGGATCCTGCTCTTACCCCAGAAAAAGAAATGGCTTCTGCTCCTACGTACCTTGATGGCATCCAGGTACATTGGGCACCAGTGTCAAACAAAGCCGTATATTTTTGTGGGTCAGATGTGCCAGGCCACTAGATCCACACAGTCCAATAGATCTAATTGTCCCTGTCTTCTACCTGGCTAGAGGCAGGGCCCCTCTATTCCTGGTCGTGGCACTCGTTGCTCTCTTCCTGTAAATAGGTTCCTGAGGTTCCTTCAAGAGGATCAGTCATATCATCATTCCTATATTGTCAGGAATTCTGTGTGCAAGAGACTGGAGCAGCATTGACTCTAGATGAGCTTCTTGTGTTAGGTGTTCCTCTTTTCAGTTCATGTACCCAGGCTGCTAAGGAGGAGGTGGGTTTTCCATCCCACTTCCTCATGTCTTCTCCATGCTCCTGAAGGAAAAAACAGAGGTTACCTCGTGGAGTGTATCCTCTCTCCTTGGCTGGGGGACGCCAGCTCCTAATGGCAGAGACTCTTGTTGGTTCTGGTGAGATGTGGTAGTCTTCTTCCTTAAGTTCCTTTTTTAGTTTCTGATGGCCTTCTTCAATCAAGCTCCAGACTTGCTCAACCAGCCTTGTTTCCACAGACGAGACATGGGTACAAAATGGGGTGGTGGTAGTGTCCTCATAAATTCTTAGTTTATTGGCCAAGATGCCCACCCTGTCCTCGCCTTCCCTCTATTGCAGTGTTGCCAGGTAATGGGAGTTCAACTCTGGTCCAAGCCATGCAAATCTCAACCACATTTGTGATGTGCACTGGACACAATCTGGGCTCTTATGAAATCTCTCGTCTTCTGAGAAAATTATCTCCAGCACAGCCAATTCCCTCCAGCATCGGATACCTTGTTCCATTGTGCTCCATTTTCCTTGGTGCACCTGGAGGTCTTCTTTACAAAGGTATCTGTCCCTCGCACTCATCAGCAGTCGCCGTCAGAGGCTGAGTGTTTCTTGGGTCCTCCTGATCCCCTGGTCAATGACCACATCCCTGTTGCCTGGCCTCATTTCCATCCAGAATGGTGTCATTGGCTGCAGCATCCCAGATGCAAAGCAGCCAGGTCAGGATGGACTTGTTCATCTGGCGAGTGAATTCCCTCCGCAGGTCACGCAGCTCACCCAGGGATAGAGAGCGAATGATGATTTCTGGCTCTCTTTTCCACTGGGTGCAAGGGTCCTACCGCATCCTCATCAGTCACTCTGCAGACTGATTTGCTCTTTGATTTCTTCTGAACAAGGACAACTGCTGCTGGTTCAGGCTGTTCTGATTTGGTGACAGTCTGTGTGGAGATGCTGACGGCGCTTTTGGTTTCTTCCTCCTCTGTGACAGTCTGCGTAGACATGGATGCTGTTGTTTGGCGTCTGGTTCTTTGCTGTGGCATTCTATGCAGACATGGACGCTGTTGCTTTGCTTCTCCTTTCCTCTTCCTCAAGAAAACGCTGCACCACACCATGTAGTGCTTTGTTTCTAAGCATGTTGCAGGTTGCGCAGAGAAGACAAAGCGGAACTAACAACAACACTATGCTGTCCTTGGCATCCAGAGAGAACTCAACATTTTCAAAAACTGCTGTGTCAAGCCTGAAAGGCTGGAAAAAGTAATTCTTTACTGCTCCCCCCAGGGGCTGGGTGCAATTGTTGAGGCCCCAGACATAGCAGCCTAGATTAGGACAAGCCAACAAAATTGAGTACATATTCTAAATTATGTTCATTGCCTCGGAGGTTATCATGCAATAGACATAAAAGACATTGATGGGCCCATTAACAGGAGAAAAAGAAAAAACAATGCCCTATGGTCGGTGCCCTGTGTGAGGAGACACGAATCTTGACTCCATGTTTCAGAAGGCTGATTTATTATATTATGATATATATTATATTAAATTATATACTAAAACTAGAGAGTCTGAGCCAGCAGATTGTGATTGGCCATTAATTAGAAACAACCAACATGCACCAATCACAGATGCACCTGTTGGTAAACAATGTCCAGACCACATTCCACAGCCATCAGATAGTTAATTGTTTACATTTCTTTTCTGAGGCTTCTCAGCTAGAATAGGAGAAAAATCCTAGCAAAGAATTTTTCATAAAATAGCATGGCTACAATGCCCCACCTGGTTTCAACAGCTCTTGAGGATGGGAATAGAATACATCTATATATTGTAACCTAGGACAGCACCCCAGTGTCAGCCAGTGCAAGTGGCCGCAAACGGAGAGCATTTTCAATGGGAAAAAGAAGTCATTTCACCAGGGTCTGGCTATCAGCTCAGTGTTGGCATTTGGGGTTGTAAGGGAATGCTTGGACCTAGTTGCTGTCAGCTTTAGTTTTGGAGAAATCCAGCAAAGTTTGCAACTTTTTAGGTTGGCACCCCGCTGTTGGCCAGTGTGATTGGCCGCAAATGGAAGCCATTTTCCATAGGAAAAAGAAGTAATTTCCTCAGGGTCTGGGTATTGTGGGAATCCTTAAAATGAGAGGGTTTTGAGAAAGCTGCAAAAGACAGGCCTCAGAGACAGCAGAACTGTGATTAGAGCTAAGCAGTAGCCATAAGACTGGTCAGCAGAAAAATTATGTAAGAAGTAGAAAGGGACAAATGGAACAATGGTCTGTGTATTAACGCTTGTCTAGAATAACTCCTTAAGCTGCAGAAAAGTATATCTAGCAAGATATTAGGGAGTTCTATGCTTAATAATGGAGCTCTGTGCATTGTGTTTGAAGGCTTACAAGTAGGTATTGTATTCAAAATAAGCAAGCATTGTTTTAACCGAAGGTACATGTGCTTATAGTGGTTGGTTGGAACTACTGTCAATATGCTTTTGTTTTGTGTGATTGGTCAAAAAACTTTTGAAGTAAGTTGTAACATTAAGTTCTTTTTCTGCTGCCAGCTTCCCATTGTCATAACAATGTAATGAGACTGATGCTGGAAAATACAACAGCTTGTACAACAGCTTCCGTTCCTAGCAGTCCCGTCCTGTTTGTGATTTGTACATAGCCCCCCGGCCGGCGATAAATGGTGCCCTGTATAAGGAGGACTGTTAGACTAGAGGAATTAAAAAGAGGATTGTGGACAGTGCGGTCGCCGGAGGCCCAGGTTGTTAATAGGAGGAATGGATCATCCACTTTGTCATCTATTGCTGATATCCTTGTAAGTAATAAGTAGCAACTTTAGGGGCTCCTGGGCAACAAGATGGGAAATCATTTATCTAAAACAGAATGGGACATTTTTTACCAGCTTGAGACTATTTTACAGGATAAAGGACATTCAGACATCTCAAAACATGAACTGAAAGACTTATTAATCTGGGTAAAAGCGAATACTCAAAATATAGATTTGAAGTCTGCTTTTGCCTTTGATTTTTGGGACCAGATAAACTGGAAAATTTATAATCTAGTCTCTCTCAAAAAGGAAGAGACTTTGGTGAAAATAATGCCTGTCTCCAGCACTTTAATGGAGAGTTTTAAATAGAATGATTATAATAGAGACTTTCTTGAATACCAAAACAGAACACCTGGTTCTGAGACTTTAATTCTGAATGGTGCTGGGCCTTCCTTCTCTTCTGGGGGGATCTTGGGTTTTGTTCAGGGTTCCTTCCCTTCTCCTGGCATGTCCTGGGTTTCCCCAGGCAGTGTGGACAGCACCCCGAACCCTGGGAAGGGCGAATCAGATCAGCTTCCAGCTTCGGTCATGTCCTCTCTTTCTTCTTGGATTACCTGCGTCACTGATGCTGCGACAGGCCATCCTCCCATTCCTCCACGGAATCATCCACCCCCGGATTTCCCAGGAAAGTGTTCGGGATTTTCGTTGTGTTCCGAGAATTTGGGGGGTCAGGGGTCATCTTCTGGGGAGGTTGGGAGTCAAACGGGTCCAGGAGATGAGAGTTTGGGGAAGCTTTGCAAAACAGGGGCTGCTGTTTCTGTGCCCTGTTCCTCTTCCAAACAAGTTGCAGCCGGATCTTGTTCTGAAGTTGTGCAGGGGAGGTCTGCCATGGGGGACTCCAGATCTGCTCTGCCTGGCTGAAGGACTGTGGGTGTCACCCCTGCCACAGTTTCCCCTTCCCAGGAAGTCACCCCCTCGGATCAGGTTCAAGCGGGTAGATTGCTTTGCAGTTCTGAGAATTCTTTTTGTATATATTCCTCCCCCAAGCATCTTCCAGGATTTTCACTGCTTTTAATTCCCCAGCCTCCAGTTACAGGTGGTGGGGGGGCTTTGGATTTGGCTCTGCCTGCAGAGGAGTGGACGGGGGAGGACAGGGGCCAAGCAGGGCCAGGATGGCTCTGCCCAGAGAGGTGCATGACGTGGAGGCGGGAGAGCTCAGGAAAGTTTCTGTGGAGACACAGACAGATCATTTAGAAGCCTTGAAGCCTGTCTCATTCGCTGCTGACAGGGGGAAAACAGCATGTCAAAATCACAGCTTGGAGCTAAGAGTTTTCCAGCTGTATCCCCACGGGCGGGGATACGGTGTGGAACCTGTAACAGTTCATTGGAAAGTGGCACAAATACAAATTTGGGATCTGCAGCTCAAGAGCAGCCCAATTTGTATGATTCTAATAAAACCCAATTTAGTGAATTGAGACATGATTTAGGAGGCTCTGACTTTCTTCTTGTAAC
>JAGGNK010008526.1:0-20434 GCA_017590115.1 Montifringilla adamsi | reverse complement strand
GGTTGTTAGGGATGTGGAGCTCTCCTCCTCTGCCTTTCCTGGCAGGGCTCCCAGGAAAGTTTGCTGCTGCAACAACACTTCTGCCAAGAAGAACTTGGAGCTTCTTGGCAGGGTTCCTGGGACAGCTCATGGCTGTGACAATACTACCTGTTCTTCTGCATCAGACACAGGAGTGATGAGAGGGAAAAACAAAACACAATCTAAATCAGAGGTAAACCCTCCATTGCAATTACCTAACTGGTCTAATATTAATCAAAATTTATAAAAAGATTTGAATTCAAAGAAAAAATTCCTTGCCTTACCTGTAAGATATCGTCATAATAATGTAAATCCATGACATGAAACTCTTTCTCACCATGATATAAAAGAACTCCGTCAAGCTTTGAAAGAAAGTGGGTTCTCTTCCCCTTATTTCAATAATGTGTTGAAAAGTATATTTGATTCCTATTACTTAGTCCCTGCTGATTGTTGAAATGTGGCTTCCCTGATTTTAACCAATTCACAGTTTCTTTTATGGGAATTACAATGGAAAAAACTTCTTAATAAATTGGTTGAAAGATATGAAAATGCTCCTAATGAGAATATAGATATTACCCAACTAGCAGGTGATCCACCTTTCCATAGACCAGAAATTCAGGCAGTAGAACTCCCTCTGCCTGTACTAACAGATATTCAAGATGCTGCTAGAAAAGCTTTCTTTTCAGTTGAGCCAGCTGGTACCCATGTAAATACTTATACTACTATCAGACAAGGTGAAACAGAGTCCTTTGGTTCTTTCCTAGATAGATTAACCCAAGCAGTTGAAAAACAATGTCCAGATGAACAAGCTCATTCCTATATTATTCAAAACCTTGCTTTTGTAAATGCTAATAAGGAATATAGAAAAAATATTTTAACTTTATCTGATCAGCCTCCAACTGTAACAAAGATGCTAACAACTTGCGGTAAGCTCACATCTCCACAACATCTTGCTAATGTGCAAGTCAATGCTTTTGGAAAGCAGATTGCAGAATCTCAAGAAAAGATAGGAAAAACATTGGGAAATAATTTGGCAAAAGCTTTGGGAGAAAATTTGGGACAACAAATGGAAAAATTTGAAAAGGCCCTGGAAGCACGAACAAAAATTTTGGAAAAATCTGTCGGTACTGTACAGTTGGACTCTGATAAAAAGGATTGTTGCTTTGCTTGTGGTAAACCAGGACACATTAAAAAGAATTGCCTTACAAAAACAATCCAACCTAAACAACTTTCTATTTGCCCTCAATGTCAGAAAGGGAAGCATCTTGCTCGGTACTGTCACTCTCAATTTGACATCGATGGCAAACCTTTGTCGTTAAACTCAAAAAAGAGGGCAGATTACCACCGCGCCTCAACACAAGTAGTGGTACTTCCTTACAGTCAATTGCCCAGTCAAATGGTATTGGTACCTCAATCATTTATCCCTCAGTCAACCATTCCTCAAATGGTCCCAGCTCAATACCCTCAAGTACAAGGTTCAAATTTGCCTCCTCAAAATTGATACACCTTTTAAGTAATTTTTGTTATGAAAACATTCCTACAGAATTGTCCATTTTTTTCAACAAAGACAAGATTTTTTTTATTCTAAACAAAGCCAGCAACAAAATTCTTGGACTTTCAATCCTTCCCTCTGTTGTTTCAGTAAATTGTAAGGAAGAGCTAGTAATTTTAGCTCTTGCATTTAATGTTCCTATGGTAATTCCACCAAAAACACCTATAGCTATTCCATTTCTTTTACCCATGAATACACCCAAGCAAAACAACTTTCCAGAGAATTCAGTTATGTCTGTGCCATTTGGTACCTCAGGTCCTGAAGTCTTTTGGGTGCAATGTTTGGACCACAAACAACCAAAATTGACTTGCAGCCTGACTCACCGTGTTAAAACAATTTACATTACAGGCATGACGGATACTGGTGCAGATGTCACTGTAATTTCTCACATATTTTGGCCCAGTGATTGGGATTTGGTAGCGCCTGCAGGTTCTCTCACAGGGATTGGAGGTGCTACTGTGTGTTTGCAAAATGCATCCATGATTAACATTACAAGTCCTGAAGGAAAGAGCAACAGTGTGTCCTTTTGTTGCTCAGAAGCCTCTCATCGTCTGGGGTAGAGACGTCCTGTCCCAATGAGGACCAAAACTGGAAGTGGGCCTGTGATGGAAACCACGTCGAAACCTGCCACTTTAAAGCTGAACTGGAAAACTGATCATCCTATATGGATTGATCAATGGCTTTTAACAGAGAAAAAATTACATATCCTTAGAAGATTGGAAAAGGAACAATTACAGCAAGGTCACATCACCCCCACGAACAGTCCCTGGAATTCACCAGTATTCATAATCCACAAGAAGACATCGGACTCCTGGAGGTTGCTTCATGACCTGAGGAAGATCAATGAAGTGATCGAAGACATAGGACCTCTTCAACCTGGACTCCCTTCATTATCAGTGATCCCAAAACGCTGGCCTCTCGTTATCATTGATTTAAAGGACTGTTTTTCCACATCCCACTTCATCCTGATGATGCTCCAAGATTTGCCTTTTCAGTTCCCGTCATCAATCAAAGCCCATGCAGAGATATCACTGGAAATCATTGCCCCAAGGAATGAAGAATTGGCCTATAATTTACCAATAATTTGTTGCACAAACTTTGTCTCCAGTTTGACAGAAGTATCCAAGATCCACGACTCTACACTACATGGATGATTTACTCATCGCCACTCTAATGCAGCCAGAGATGGAGCAAACCCATGCTAGTGTTGTTACTGAAATCCAAAATGCTGGACTTTAAATTTCTAGAACCAAAATCCAAGAAGTTCCACCCTGGAAATATCTGGCATGGAAGATGACTGAAAAAACAATTACACTGCAGAAGATACAGCTCCGGACCAATGTCAACAATCTACAAGATTTACAACAGCTTCTAGGAGAAATCAATTGGGTCAGACCTATTTTGGGAATTACCAACGATGAACTGGGTCCTCTTTTCAATGTATTGAGAGGAAGCTGCAACATCAACTCTCCTAGAACTCTAACATCTGAAGCTTGTGCAACCCTTGACAAGGTCATGGAAGCTCTCCAAAGACAACAAGCTCATTGCTGTATTCCAGAAATACCTTTCTTTTTTGCAATTTTAGGAGAAAAAATGCAACTTTGTGGTCTCATTTTTCAGTGGGACCCTTCTGAGAGAGATCCTTTGTTGATAATAGAATGGGATTTTCTAGCCTACAGGTTTCCAAAGACTATTTTTACAGTTTTAGAGATGATAGCACAAATTGTAATTAAGGCCAGAAAAAGATGGTTAAGTTTAGCAGGTCAAAAATTTACAGTTATCTCTTTACCATTGAAAAAATATTATCTTGATTGGGCAATGCAAAATTCTGATGATTTGCAGTATGCATTGTTGAACTTCCCAGGTGTTTGTTCTGTTCATTACCCAGCTCACAAATTATTGCAAGCAAAATTGAGTTTTACAGAGAAACCTATGTTAAGTGAAGAACTTTTAAATGCAATAACTCTCTTCACTGATGAATCTGGCAAAAGTCACAAATCAATCATAACTTGGTTCAACCAAACAACTAAAACTTGTGAGTAAGATATTCAAATAGTAGAAGGATCTCCTCAGATTGTTGAGCTTGCTGCTGTGGTTTGGGCTTTTCAGCTCTTTCCACAACCTTTTAATTTAATCACAGATTCTGCTTATGTTGCTAATGTGGTTAAAAGGTTAGAAGGATCAGTTTTAAAGGATGTTAGTAATGACACTTTATATTGTTGGCTTTCATGTCTCTATACAACTTTGCAATATATAACTAATCCATATTTTGTTTCTCACATTTGGGCTCATTCTTCGCTTCTTGCATTTTTAGTGGAAGGAAACGCGAGAGCAGACAAACTGACAATGGTTATTTCAAACACTTTGCCAAATGTTTTTGAACAAGCAAAACTGAGTCATGCCTTTTTTCACCAAAATGCTCAAGCACTTGTGCGAATGTTTCAAATTTCCAAAAGTCAAGCTAGAGGCTATCGTCTGTACTTGCCCTGACTGTCAGCTTGTGCAGCCTCCTGTTTCTACAGGAGCGGTCAACCCACAAGGCTTGCAAAGCCTGCAGTTATGGCAAACGGATATGACTAAATACCCTTCCTGTGGTAAATTTAAAAATATTAATGTCTCAGAGGACACATTCTCTGGTGCAGTTTTTGCTTCTCTTCACACAGGTGAAACAGGTAATCATGCCTGTCACCATTTTTTGCAAGCTTTTGCTTCATTGCATGTGCCCCAAGAAGTAAAAACTGACAATGGTCCTGCATATATATCTCAAAAATTGGCCACATTTTAAAAAGAATGGGGTGTTCGTCACATTTCTGGTATTCCTCACTCTCCCACAAGTCAAGGAATTGTTGACAGGGCACATCAGACATTAAAACGTATTCTTGATCAACAGAAGGGGGGAATAGAGGTCACACCACAGATGAGGTTGAACAAAGCTTTGTATGTTTTTAATTTTTTTAAACAGCTCTGTTGCAGAACCCACATCCACCAATTTTTAGGCATTTTTCAAATAACACACAGGCGAAACTGAAAGAAAATCCCCCTGTTATAATTAAAAACCCTGAGACTGGAAAAATTGAAGGTCCTTTCCAATTAATCACTTGGGGCAAAGAGTATGCTTCTGTCTCTACAGGTGAAGAAATTAAGAGGGTCCCAGCAAAAAACATCAAACCATATCGCACCCCAGAACATGTTGACAAGTTCAAGACCGTAGAAGCAAGTGCGCAGACGTGAGCTGAACAGAGGGATCATGGGTCATGCCTGACATTCCTTGTTCATTGGTGGAACCTGCAAACTCTGATTTTATGCTATTTTTAAATGTGTCAATTGTTGGTTTCATAGAACTGATTTTTGGCAAAAGCGTAGTTTCTGTTTTGTTGCATCATAGATCCCCTCTATTGGACTTTCAAAGGTGAAATTTTATTTTAAGGTCAAAAGCAAGGTTTTTAAATTTATATATATGGGAGGATTTTTTGCCAAAAATTAGCCCATGAAAAGGATGGAGCAAAATCAAATCATATGCTGGTGTTGGTTGGTTTTAATTGCTTCTTGTAGTGCAGATTTGCCTGTGGAACTACCAAAAACAAATGTTTGGGTGACCTTAGGCAAGGCAGCAGGCTCGGATACCATATGTTTGTCTAATTCAGAACCAGAAAAGCCTTTCTCAACCTGTCTAGCTGGTGTGCCAGTAAAGAATTTGTCTTTGATCAAAAAGCAATCCAATAGTAAGCCTGGTGAAATTGACAATGGGAGCAATCCTGTATTGAATTGGAACATTTGGGCCAAAGAACTTCCAAAAGCAGTATCTGAACCCCAAGAATTAGAAATCCTTGGTTCTTTAACAATGGATTTTTGCCTTACGTTAACAGCTAATGATTGGCGAGAAGGTGATCCTCCAAAGTACAATGTTACTCCCCATTATTTTGCATACAGAAATTTAAGTTTTTGGTGTAATTATTCAAACAGTTGGGATGTGCTTTCCGAGACTGACCAATATCCATGAAAATTGCCAAAAGGATATTGGTTCATTTGTGGAGATAGGGCTTGGCAGGGCATTCCATCACGCCTTGAAGGTGGCCCATGTAGCATTGGCATGCTCACTGTGATAGCACCTACTGCTAAAGCAGTCATTGAGAAGAAACATAGGAGAACAAGATCTG
Organism: Montifringilla adamsi; assembly: GCA_017590115.1. NCBI lineage: Eukaryota > Metazoa > Chordata > Aves > Passeriformes > Passeridae > Montifringilla > Montifringilla adamsi. The sequence continues at coordinate 14,707 of JAGGNK010008526.1, read as the reverse complement.
CTCATCATTATGATGAAAACTGTAAGTGATTTCATGCCTTGGAATGCTGCAAAAAGGGTTTTAGCAGGTTTGTTTTTACCCCAACTGGCTTCAGCAATGGCAGTGAAACAATTAGATCGTGTTGGATGTTGGCTGAGTAAACAAACTAATGCCACATCCACTGCAATCAGTGGTATGTTGACAGATGTTAATAGTGTTAGACATGCTACCCTTCAAAATAGAGCAGCAATTGATCATGCTATCCTTCAAAACAGAGCAGCAATTGATTTTCTTTTACTGGCACATGGACATGGTTGTGGGGAATTTGAAGGATTGTGTGTTGTATGAACCTGTCTGATCACTCTGAATCCATCCACAAAAGCATACAAAAGCTGAAAGATTTGACAGCTCAAATTAAAGAAGATGGTGGGTCCTGGTTAGGTGATTTGTTCCAAGGATGGAGCTGTGCACCTTGGCTAAGGGAACTTTGTAAGATAGGTCTAAATGTGTTGGGTGTTTTGGTAGTTATATTAGTAGTAATACCTTGCATACTTCTGTGTGTGCAACAATTGATGGACAAAACTATCAAATAAGTTTTTATCATATGAGAGAAAGGTAGGAAATGGATTCACAGAGAGTTCTCAAAATCTCACAGAGATGGTGGATGAAGGTATAGACATGGAGGAAGGTTTTGAATTAAGACCTTGGAATCTACGAGAATTTTTTGAACAATAACTTGTAATTGTTATCAGACATGACTTATGCCCTTTGAACTGACTGGACTTCCACAGCATTAAAATTGCTGTGTTGTAATATAGCAACACTTAGTGCAAGCAAAAAGACACTTAGTGAGTAATAAGCAGATATGTTATAGTAGAGCTACAAAATGCAAAGTAGTTAATAAACGACATGGTTACAAAGGTTTCTTTTTACGTGAACTGAGAGGGGGAATTGTGGGAACCCATAAAATCAAAGAGTTTTGGGAAAGCTGCAAAAGGCAGGCCTCAGGGACAACAGAACTGTGATTAGAGCTAAGCAGTAGCCATAAGATTGGTCAGCAGAAAAATTATGTAAAAAGTTGAAAAGGACAAATAGAACAATGGTCTGTGTATTAACGCTTGTCTAGAATAACTCCCTAAGCTGCAGAAAAGTATACCTAGCAAGATATTAGGAAGTTCTAAGTTTAATAATGGAGCTCTGTGCATTGTGTTTTAAGGATTACAAACAGGTATTGTATTCGAAATTAGCAAGCATTGTTTTAACTGAAGGTACGTGTGCTTATAGTGGTTGGTTGGAACTACTGTCAATATGCTTTTGCTTAGTGTGATTGGTCAAAATACTTTTAAAGTAAGTTGTAACATTAAGTTCTTGGTCTGCTGCCTGTAATGCGAGCTGCTGGCAGCTTCCCATTGTCATAACAATGTAATGAGACTGATGCTGGAAAATGAAACAGCTCAAGGCACGTTCCTAGCAGTCCCGTTCCGTTCGTGATTTGCACATAACCCCTGGTCGGCTATACCCGGAGTTTGGGTATCAGCTCAAAAATGGCACTTGGGGCTCTAAGGGCATGCTCAGCCCTAGTTGCTGGCTGCTTTAGTTTTGGAGAAATCCAGCAAAGTTTGCAAATTCCTAGCTTGGCACTATATTATTGGCCAGTGCGGGTGGCTGTAAAGGGAGACCATTTCCTGTGGGAAAAAGAAATAATTTCCCCGGGGTCTGGGTATCAGCTCAGAGGTGGCACTTGGACCTCTAAGGGCATGCTCCATCCTCCTTGGTGGCAGCTTTAGTTTAGGACAAACCAAGAAAAGTTTGCAAATTTTCAGGATGGTACCCGAGTGCCAGCCATTGCATGTGGCTACCGAGTGAGACAATTTTCCATGGAAAAGAACAGTCATTTCCCCAGGGTTTGGGTGTCAGATTAGAGGTGGCATTTAAGGTTCTAAGGGCAGGCTCAGACCTCCTCACTGGCAGCTTTAGTTTTGGAGAAATCCAGCAAAGTTTGCAAATTTCCTGGATGGCACTCTATTATTTCCAGGGCAAGAGGCCACAAAGAGACAACATTTTCTGTGGGAAAAAGAAATCATTCTCCCAGGGTCTGGGTATCAGCTCAGAGGTAGCCTTTAGGGCTCTAAGGGCAGGCAGGGTCCTCATTGCTGCCAGCTTCAGTTTTGGAACAATCCAGCAGAGATTGGAAATTTTCAGCTTGGTACGCCAGTGACAGCTGGTGAGTGTGGCTGCAAAGGCAGACAATTATCCATGGGAAAAAAAATAATCTTTCCCCAGAGTCTGGGTATCAGATTAAAGGTGGCATTTGTGGCTCGAAGGGCTTGCAGGGTCCTAGTTGCTGGCAGGTTTAGTTTTCGGGAAATCCAGTAAAGTCTGCAAATTTCTAGCTTGGTACCACACGGTCTGCCAGGGCGAGTGGCAGCAAATGGAGGCCATTTTCCATGTGAAATAGAAGACAGTTCCCCAGGGTCTGGATATCAGCTTAAAGGTGGCTTTTAGGTCACTTGGGACTTCCAGGCTCCTAGTTGCTGGCAGCTTTAGTTTTGGAGAAATCCCGCAAAGTTTGCAAATTTCTAGCTTGGCACAACACGGTCTTCTAGTGTGAGTGGCCACCAATGGCCGCCATTTTCCATGGGAAAGAGAAGTTGTTTCTCCAGAGTTTCTGTATAAGATGAAAAGTGGTGTTTGGGGCTCTAAGGACATGCAGGGTCCTAGCTGCTGGCAACTTTAATTTTGCAGAAATCCAGCAAAGTTTGCAAATTACTAGCTTGGCACCACACAGGGTCTGCCCATGTGAGTGGTGGCACATGGAGGCCATTTTCCATGGGAAAAAGAAGTCATTTTCTCAGAGTCTGGGTATAAGATTAAAGGCGGTGTGTGGGACTGTAAGGACTTGCAGGGTCCTAGTGGCTGGAAGATTTAGTTTTAGAGAAATCCAGCAAAATTTTCAAATTTCTAGCTTGGAACCTCAAGTTCTTCCTGGGCGTCTGGCCAGAAATGAATGCCATTTTGCATTGGAAAAAGAAGTCATTTCCTCGAAGTCTGGGTATCAGATTAAAGGTGGCCTTTGGGACTCTGAAGACTTGCGGGGTCCTAGTTCCTGGCAGGTTTAATTTTGGACAAATCCAGCAATGTTTCAGAATTTGTAGCTTAGCACCACACGGTCTGCCAGGGCAAGGGGCCAGAAACGGAGACCGTTTTCCATGGGAAAAAGAAGTCATTTCCCCAGGCTCTGGGTATCAGCACAGTGGTGGCCTTTGAGACTGTAAGGACTTGCAGGGTCCTAGTGGCTGGCAGCTGGAATGTTGGTGAAATCCAGCAAAATTTGCAAATGTCTAGATTGGCACCACACTTTCTGACAGGGTGAGTGGCTACAAATGGAGAACATTTTCCATGGGAAAATGTCCTAGGGTGAGGTTATGATGCTTGTACCCCCAGTCGTGTGTTCTGTTAATGCTGGATATTATGTTCTGTGCCTTCAAGACTGGCTCTGAAGAGCAAGGTTTGTTTTGGTTTTTTATCAGCCTGCTCCTCCACAGCTGGCAGGACAGAGAGATGGGGCAATACATAGTGTGGCTTTTGCTTTTTGCCTTGCTTTTTGCTGCTTGCTTTGCTCTTGCTTCTTGCTGTGCTCCTGCTTTGCTTTTGCTTTTTGCTTCTGCTTGTTAGTTAGTTCAGCTAAGCAGTCCAGATTTTTCCCTGGAATGTTTTTCTCCTTTCCCTTTATGGAACCATTCAAACCTGCTCCGGACTGGGACCTGGGAAACACCAAGAGTTTGCATCTTGTGGCTGCAGCAGCTATCCCCAGTGCCGGAGGGAGTGACAACAGAGCGACCACTCCCAGGAAAGACTTTCTGAATTTGTCATCCTTTTCAGATGGGTGAAAGAGTGTTGTCATCTGGTATTCATTTTGTGTGCTGGGGGGTGCTTTGCCTGTTAAATAAATAGGTTCTTTCCACTTCTCTCCGAGGACTCCTTCCTGAACTGGTAGGGGGGAGGGGCCTTGTGGGTTTACTTTCTGGGGGGGCCCCCTTTGGAGGTTTTCTCCCAGATTTGCCCCAATCCAGGACAGGCAGTTTTTGTGAGCACAGCAAAACTAGCAGACTAAACAGGTTCACTTATGCTAGCAAGCTACAGAGTTAATTCAAAACAGCACATTTCACCTAAATCCAAGATGGATTTCCACGCTGGAAAATTTCCACTCTGTTTCACTGCATCTTTCTTTAACGAGCTCCACAGCGACATCTGGTGGACCCCGATGTGCGGAATGGGAGGCTGCAGCCGAGCTTTCCCGTGCCTGCGAGCGGGCAAGGCCAGCCCTGGGCAGTGAACGCCGAGTGGCAAGAAGGCATGAGCCTCGGCCAGCAATAGATGAAACCCAAAGATAGTCAGTTTATGAGTGTCCTCTGAGACGTGGGGGAATGGCAGACAGGAGCCACGGTGAGAAACTGGTCATGACCCAGAGGGAGCATTCCGTCCACTGAGGCGGGGGAGAATGGTCACGAACGAGAGAATATATCATGCCGCCAAGCATGGGGGTACGGTTGAAGAACTGTGGAAGAACAAGCCAAAGAAGTCTAAACTGTAAGTTGCATAAAGATTGAAACAGAGGAGGAAAGATGGGTCAGCTTGTTTTGGCCCAAGAAAAAAACATAATTAATATATGGACCGGCATGCTGGGGAGAAAAGGGAAAAAACGCAATAAGCGTATGCTAAAAGCTCTGATATTATGGTGTTAGAAACAAGGATTATATATCGATCTGGAAAACACATTTAAAGTAGCTTATTAGGAGAAGGTGGGAGAAGTAATCGTGGACTCCACCTCTTGGGATGATGAGTCAGCAGGGCGCATCCTTCCTACCTGGAGATCACTTTTGGACACTATGGAACTGTTAAAAGCAGAAAGGGTACAGAAATAGGAGCTCCCCTAGAACCGAAACTCAGCAGGGAAACCAGGGGGAGTGGCAGGGGCAGTGGAGCGGCACCGGGAGAAAATGTGAACCTGGAACTGCTGGGGGTGTGCGCAGGGCCAGGTGCAGAACAGAGTGTGCCATCTGCGTATGCAGAGTGTCTGTACGATCATCACCCCTGCGCATGCGCTGTTCCCCTGAAGCAGTGCGCCATGTTGGGGGGCCATCACTCCCGTGCATGCGCAGTTCTCCTGCAGGGGCATGCCATATTGTTGGATGTCCATGATCCTCATGCATGTGCGGTGCTGTTCTACGGACATGATATCCACAGCAGCACAATGCCCAAGTGTGGGGGGGGCTGGCCTCCCCTCCACCGAGCCCAGAATCAGCAGGACTGGTGGGGCCGCCTGCGGATGTGGAGTGCCCAGAATCAGCGGGGCCACCTGTCCCCCATGGCACCCAGGAGAGGTGGGTTTTGGGGGACGGCCCACGGCCACAGAACCGGTGGTGCCGCCTGTCCCTCCCTGGCGCCCTGGAGAGGCGGGCTCACTTATATCTACACAGAGCCTGGCAACGGTGGCATTGCAAGTCCCCCTTCCTGCATCTTCTAGCCTCACAAACTGGGTTAGTCCACCTTTGCATGAGTGACTGGAATGCTGGGAATGAGTCTGTACCAACAGCTCAGCCACAATCAAAAGAGGAGAGAAAAACCCTCTCTTTGATAGACTTAAGAGACCTGAATGTGGGGGAATCTAGCCAGCACCCTCCTGTTAACGATAAGGCTGGTGCCTTTGTTTTCCAATCAGCTGCTACCCCTGTTTGGGACGCAGTTAGCTTCTGGAATCACATAAAACTATTGGCTGTAACTGATGAAGACCTAGAATGTGCCCAGCAAATCACTGTGCCCATGCCAGCTGGTGACACAGAGCCAATGAGTAATACAGCTGGAGCATTTCCTGTAATAAGGAACAATGGGACTGCACCTGATGTCCATGTGAGTTTTAAGTGGAAGGTGCTTTCTGAGTTACGCCAATTAGTAGCAAAGCATGGACTTGCATCCCCTGCTGTAAGCAACATGCTAGGATTTCTAGCTGCAGAGGAGATGACACCTTTTGATATAAGGGAATTGGCAAAGCTGATTTGTACCCCAGTTCAATACATGATGTTTGAATTGATGTGGTGAAGGTTATCAGAGGACAGAGCCTTACTTAATTGTAATTTGCCACAAGATGACCCACAATGTGGTTTTGGACTTATACAGCTCATGGGTATCCCATCCATAGTGAATCCACAGTTACAAGCAAGACTTCACCTTTTCATATTAGAACAAGCCAAAGATCTGGGAATGCAAGCAATATTGAAAGTCACTAACATGTCCACACCATCTCAGAGCTACACAGCCATAAAACAGGGTGCTGCAGAGCCATATTTACAATTAATAGAGTGATTGCAAGATGCATTAGAAAAGCATATAGTAAATAAAGAAGCAAAAGAATAAATAATACTTCAATTAGCCAGACATAACGTCAATGAAGAATGCAGCAAAACTATTGACAGGATGCCTGGAAAGAATGATTCTTTAGACAAAATGATTGATGCATGCTCTAAAATGGGGACTGCACCTTATAACATAGCTTTGTTAGCTAATTCTATTGCAGCTGCAATAAAGGCACTGCTTCAATGCTTTAACTGTGGACAACAAGGCCATATGAAAGCAAACTGCCCCCACAAGTCTGATTCATCTGAAACACAACTGAAACAGAGACCTGCACCTATGGTGTAAAACTGCAGCTGCTGTTGAAAACCTGGTCATCTTGCCAAGCAATGTAAGTCTAAATACCATGCTAATGGACAATTTCTTGGTGAGCAGGGAAACTGACAAGAGTGTGAAGGGAGGGAGTGCGAAGACACAAGGACCTTCCCGTCCCCAGATGCAGGCCTGTGCGACCAACTCAGGGACAACAAGAGGAGCTGCTGGAATTGATGTTTCCACCGCTGCCACTGTCACTATAGACTCAATGAAGGTACACAAAGTTCCCCTTGATGCCTATGGGCCAGTAGGGAACAAAGTGCATTACTATTAGGACAATCCAATGCTGTGTTAGGTGTTTTTATTTACCCTGAAGTTATAAATGCAGACTATACTGGACAGATACATGCTATGGTGTCGACATGTACTCCTCCTGTAATTATTCCAGCTAAAACTGATATTGCTCAACTTGTGCCTTTTAAGTCTTGTGTTTTAGAAACACTCAGAGCTGCAAGGAAACCAAGGATCATTGGCTCAGTTTTGGCCAGCAGCATGTCCATCTTCAGAGCTATCCGTGATTGACTCTGCTGGACTAGGTGGAAGCTTCCACAGCTTTTCACAGGAGCCATCTTTGTGGCCCCCTGCTACCAAAAACCAGGCTGTGCGAAACCAATACAACTGGATGCACATAAATTGTCTTCCCAGAAGAAACACAAGATGGTCACACTGCCTAGTACTTAGAAATGTTGGTTTGTGTCCATGAATTGACTCACCAGCTATCTAGCTGTCATCTGGGCAAGGAAATTTGGATGGTGATTTTACCCTACAAGGAAATGTTTGAAATAGCTTATCTTCATCTCTAAATGCCCAAATATATTTGCAAATACATTTCCTGGAGATCCTCAAAGGTTCCTAGGACTGAGCTATCTAATCATGACTTAATTTGGTACCCACAGCAAAAGTTTTTTAGTAACTGTCTCTGCATGCACTTGGCAAGCATGAGGCAGTATGATTTGTCTTCATCATCTTTGGTGATGCATTAAGATATGGACCTTACTTCATATTTTGCATAAACTAAAATTAACCAATCAGACATTTACTCCAGATCATTTTACACTCAGTGAATTCCTAAACTGTGAGAAAGAAACAAGCCTGACACTGCAGAAAATTCCTGGGAAGCATGGAAGAACTTAGATTGCACATTATCTGAGAACAGGCAAAGCATCCTGTTTCTTCAAAAGCCTGCAAACCTTGACGAAACTAGAAAACTGTCAGGCTGATGGATTTATTACAGGCCTACAACCTGGTTGCGTGTGAAGGACTGAACAAAGATTCTCACACTAAATGTATAAGTACTGTCTTAACTCTGCAATAAACAGATTCATTTTGCTCTCAGCTTGTGAGTCTTGCATTCATATGCTACAAATGGCACCCAAATAGGGACTTCATTACTACTGACATGATGCAGTCCAGTGGCATACCCTGACTGAATTAAGCATGTGTGTTCAGCTGATCACGAAGGAGCTCCTCTCATTGCTGGCTATAGAACAGGTTAGCCTTTTGTGAATGGCCAGGCAGCATTTTTATAATGAATCAAAATGCAACAAAATCCCAAAAACTGCATAAAGACTTTTGCGCATCAGCGGGGAACAGGATTATGAACTCCAACCCTAAAGCCTCATCCAATTACTTATATGGGTCAAACTATTTTGTCCTTGGCATCCATCAGATGGTTCCTATTGTCTTACTCACTGTCAAAAGGTCAGAAAAAGTTTACAAACCTGACAAATTTCTCATCGTTATGTCCACCCTGATGACATTATTACTTGGCGTGTGGTATACTTGTCTTTGCAACAATTTAAGGAAGCAGACCATGTCCTTGGGGTTGCTCCACCAGCATCACTGTCAGATTCTGCTATTTTTATTAATGAAATATCACCTGAGGATAATAATCCGGAGAAAAAAAGATCCGTTTGATCCCGGTACTATTGATTTTGGACAAGAACCAGATCTATATCCTCCATTAGCCCCAGTATGTGCTATGGCAGCAGGTGCTCCTAGCGCAGAAGAAATACAAATAGCATGCAAAAAGGCTGCAGTAAATATTTCACAAATTCTACCACCGTCTTATACCTTGTCCCATTCTTCTAGTGACTCTGATGAGGAAAGAATACCACCTCTAGTACCTTAGCCAGAAAGATTTCTACAAAGATGCCGGAGGTGAGCAATGGAGGATAGTGATATTGAATTTTTTCAAGCAATGCTTGCTGTATATTGTAATCAAAACCTACATCACAAAAAATTGTCATATGAGATGGTAAATAAACTGAGATCAGTGAAAGAAAATTATTTCCATTCCTCTTTTACTATGAATTGATTGGATGCAACTGCAGAAGGACATACTATGTTACCAGTGGATTGGAAATCTCTTTCTAAGACAATTTTGACAGGAGGACAATACTCTGATGGACGGAATTTGTAGATTTGGTTCAAACTCAGGCATTGAACAATGGTAATCAGCAACCACCCATTAATATCACTGCATCACAGCTCTCTGGCACAGATGCACATGCTACTGCTCAGGCTTAGTTAAGACTCCCCCCACAACGGCAGGATCAGTCTACTGTTATTGCCATGCGGGCACTACTAAAGGTACACGATACAAAAAGTTGGAGTCTGGTTTTGCTGTAGAAGCAGGGGCCCCAGGAACCATATATTACCTTTACTGATTAGTTACAATCTGCTATGACGCCTTGAGAGGCTACCTAGAACAGAGGCTAGACAGTGTTAAAGGAATAAAGTAGGTATTTATTAAAAAGGTCTTCAAAGGATACACTTTGGGAAGTACAAGAGCCCAGCGGTGGCTACACCCAAGATGGACAATGGGTCACATGTTTTCACACTTTTATAAGTTTTGGTCCATTTACATATTGGGGTTAATTGTCCAATTACAGCTTTAGGTTATGAAGTCCCATCCTCCCAGATTGCTCTCCTCAATTTGCTGTTGTTTATACTTTTTGGGCCTGAAGCTGCAACAGTGTCCTTGGTTCTCAGGCTGGAAAAGGATTGTTTTGTCTAACTAAACTGTGAAGAGAACTTGCTAACACTTTATATGAAGTTCAGAGTTATATACTAATGCAGTACAGAATCTGGAAAATATGAAAGCTACAACTTAAGGCATCAGTTAGATGGCAAATTTATATGCAAGAAGCAGCTGATGCTGTCTTAAAATCTTTTGCTTATGAAAATGCTAACAATGACTGTAAAAAAGCCCTGGACCCAATTCATAATTGTGCTGATATTGAACTTTCTGATTATATCAAGGCATGTGCTAACATCAGCTCAGAACATTTTAAAGCAGAACTGATTGCTACTGTGATAGCCCAACAACTGCAAGTGGCCAGAGCAGCTGTTAAGTGCTTTGAATGTGGAGGGCTAAGACATATCAGGAAGTAATGTCCAAAGGGACAAAGGGGCAATAAAAGAGCCAGTAAACCTTGTCCTTGCTGCCAAAAAGGGTTTCATTGGAGCAACCAATACCGGTCTAAATTTGACAAACACGGCAACCTTCTCCCACAGCAGGGAAACTCGAAGGGGGGCACATTGGGATCTGATGCTGACTAGAAAGGGGAAATTGAAATCATGGCTCAGACACCTAATCCTCACTGTACTGTGACACAGGGAAGCCAGTTGGCACAATTAATACTGCTGCCAGCAATTCCCTATTCAGCACTGATCTTACAGCAGCAATGAGATACAGGAAGATTTGGAAGCACAGGCACCCCACAAATATTTTGGTCAAAAATCATAGGGTTACAACAACTATTACTCACTTGTCAAATAGAATCTAAGTCTTTTAGAGGATTGGTTGACATTGGAGCAGATGTTTCCATCATATCCCAGAAGGACTGGTGTTGCCACATTTCTCTTCACAGAGAAAAGCAAGGCACAATTCTTCCCAAGGATTTCTGAGAGTCACATTCTCTGAACTTCAGAGAAAGGGAAAACACAATTCTTATCATTTGCTGTGCTTGTGTTTGTGCCAAAGTAGAATGCAATATGGAGATTGTTTACCCAGAGTGATAGTGTTTTGTTCCCTTGGCCTATCAGGGCCAAGAGTGTGTGTGTCTGGACAGTCACAAGAGAGTCAGGGGATTGAATGCAGTTCGGTGCAGTTGTGTGCAGAGTGAATGCATGGCAGATTCAGTCTAGATGTAAGTAATATAGTATAATAAAGTAATTAATTAGCCTTCTGATATCCATGGAGTCCTCCTCATCATTCCTCCTTTGTCGGGGCCTTCCCAGAACAGTAATAGACTGGCCCTCAGAATGACCCCTGGCCCCCTCAACTGATATGGCAACAGGCATTGGAGGTCAGCAGATTCCCTGGCAGTCCACAAGGAAGCTGAAAATCATCGGCCCCGAGGGCAAGTCTGCCACCCTGTGACCGTATGTAGTTCCAATCCCAGCCACTCTGTGGGGGCTGGACCTGATGAAACAATGGAGTTTGATAATTTCAACACATTTTTGAGAGGGGCCATTGATGAAAAGTTGCTTCTTAAACTGACTTGGCTTTCAAACAGGCCAATCTGGATAAACCAATGGCCCCTGAAAAATGAGCAGCTTCAGCAAGCCTGGATCCTTGTGCAAGAACAATTACGTTTGGGTCACATAGTCCCTTCCACTAGGCCCTGGAATACACCTATTTTCGTAAACCCTAAGAAATCTGGAAAGTTGAGGCATTTACAGGATCTCAGAGAAATCAACAGAGTCATTTCACCTATGGGGGCATTGTAGCCAGGAATACCTAACCCTACAGTGATCCCTGAACATTGAGAATTAGTGATAATTGACTTAAAAGACTGCTTTTTTACAATTCCTTTGCATCCTGATGATGCACCTAAATTTGCCTTTTCTTTACTTCCTGTCAATCATGAGACTCCCATGGAATGATACCACTGGGTTGGGCTACCTCAGGGTGTGGATGTGACAGTCTGGTCAGAGAGAGAGAAAGCTAGATAAGAATTCCCATGAATTGGTCTGAGAGAGCTGGAGAGAAAGAATTGTAAACAATCTGCAGGTGGTTTTGTGATAAGCTGTTTTCCTCATAAAGTTGTTTACCAAAAGGGTGGTTTCTTAATTAGCCAATTATTGTGGAGGATCATTAATAGGACATCACGCCATGATCAATATGATCAAGTGAAGCCAATTTATTACAAAAAGCAAGCTATACTTATACTGTTTTCTATTGTTCACGCCTCAAGCTAATACATGATTGGTTAAATCCTTCTTACACATGCATTTTAATATATCAGTTAATTTTAGTTAATCTTCCTTCTTCAGGCGTCTCGCTGAGGTTTTCTTGTCTGCCTTTGCATCCTGAACTGTCTGCTTTTGAGCGTGTTCTTCTCCTTTCGTGTCCTTCAAGGGCATGGTGACCTTACTCAGTTTCTATGAAGGCTGGATTGTGCATATGTTGTAGGTGTCCATTGTCCTGCAAAAAACTCTCAACAGAACCCGGTGGGATTACCACACCCCGTGGCATCCCCATAGCTCAGGACAGGTTGAGAGAATGAATCAAACACTAAAGGCTCAATTACCAAAGCTAATTTTGGAAACCAAAATGTCTTGGGTAAAGTGCCTCCCCTTAGCCTTATTGAATATTAGAACTCTGCCTCACTCCTAAACCAGGTTATCACCTTTTGAAATGCTGTACGGTATGCCCTATGAACAAGAGATGCCAGTAGGACATCCAAAAATAGAGAATGGACAGATACGACCTTATCTAATAGCCATAAGCAAAAACCTGCAGGAGTTGTGGAAGCAAGGAATAATAAGGCAAGGTACCCCTTTGGGGTTTGCCATACACCAAATACAGCCTGGGGACAAGGTACTTATAAAAACCTGGAGAGATGTCCCCCTCTCCCCTCACTGGGAAGGTCCATTTCTTGTCCTTTTAATCACAGATACAGCAATTCGGATGGTGGAAAAGGGTTGGACCCACGCGTCGCGAGTAAAAAAGATCAAACCATAGGAAGAGGTGTTGGGAAGGACGAAAGTTTGACAAGAAAGTCTCACAAATATGTATGCTTGACAGAAAGATTTTTGAATGTAGAAGCTGAGGAAGGAATAGAGATGGAAGTAAATTTTGATATAGAAGAAAAGAATTGCTGAGCCAGTCTCAATGGATAACCAAGGAGGCAAAGGGTATGTTAGTTAGAAGGGGGTTTTTATGACTTAGAACAAAGGATAAACCCACCTCAAACAAGAAGATGTTTTTACCAAACAGAAAGATAGCACAGGCAAACAAGTCAGCAAATGTTGCAAGTAGAAAAAAGGTCTCAGAATTTTCCACTGCAAGAAAACTGAAAAACAACTTCTAGCTTAAACTGTAATGTACTAACTTTTAGTGATTGGACAATAGTAACATGAATATGGTGATTAGAGTAGTTATGATAGGCTATAGATAAAAGTTAAGGTATAGATTGGTTCTATTGTATTAAAATGCTCAGTAAAGAAAAGTATATAATGCATTTGTAGCCTAAACTCAGGGTCTCCAGGCCTGCCTGCAGATGCAGCTGACAGCTGTAGGCACAGGCTCTGTCGCCCACGACCCTGGACTGCTGTAACACCTTGCATGTAATAAACTGCATTTGGAAGAGCCGCCTGGAGTCCCGCATCTCTCATTCAGGCTCTTACAGTGGCGCCCACGTTTTAGTTGGCAAACTCGGACTTATTGACAGTAAGAGACCTCTCGGTGAACTCAGTAGGAAGCGGCCGCGCGGATCAGGCACCTGAAAAGAAGGTGACCGGGGCCCGGACAGGAGTTGCTGCTGGACAGTGCCTGGATCGGAGCCTCCATTTCAGCACCTGCTGCATAGCTGGACGGCAGGTGAGCACCGGGAATAATGGGGCAGAATAAGTCTGTTCCTCGGAGAGATGTGTATCAGCATTTAAAATATTTAATTAAATCAAGTCCAAAATCCTTGCCTAAGCGAGAGCTCAAAGAGCTTTTTAAATGGACTATAACTCGTATCCCAAATGCTGACTCTGAAGCCTTCTATACCAGAGACTTTTGGGAATCTGTGGGGGTAAAATTATATAATGCTATCTCTCGGCGTGACAAAACAGCAGCGGAACTTCTCCCCGCTTGCCGAGTCCTTGTGGAAATCTTCACCACGAATCCCCCGCCGCCGAGCCCCTCTCCCAGCCCCATTCCACCCGCACCCTCACAGCCGCGTCCCACCGAGCAGGCCCGGCCGGCCTCTCCAGCCACGAGGAAGGGGGCGGAGGGGGAGAAGATTACAGCAACTGCCCATGCAATAGGAGAGGCAGACGAAACTAATGATATCTCAGAGAGAGAGGGGAATTGCTTTACTCCAAAGCCAGGAAACTCCGAAAACCAACTAGAAATGTTTCCAAATAACGCCAGGGCTTGCCCCGGGAATGAAGATTTTTCAACCCAGAAAGAAATACCAAGCCCCGGGAATTCTCCGGCGCTGCTTCCTGGTTCGGAACAATCCCCACAAGCAGCAGATTTCCAGCAGCCCGGCAATCCCAGATCGGGGGTCCCCATCTCCCGTCACAAAATTAAAGAACGGGTTTTACACAAGAGCAGCCTCCACAGCCCGGCACCTGTACCTGTGCGGCGGGGCCGGCGTGGGCTCCACGGCCAAGATGCCCGGGAGCCGGCAGCGCTGCGGGGTCCGGCCCAGCCGCTTCAGCCGCGGCTCGGGCTCCGTGGCCCGCCGGGTGCTGCAAGTGATCGAGGCACCCAAGGCGGTCGAAAAAGACCAAGACGAGAGCCAGAAGCTGACTCCGCAGGGGCAGCGAAATCTGCATCTCGTGGCCAAGCAGGTCACCACCGGCACCAAGAACCACTGAGGGAGCCAAAAAATCATCCCCCAGACCTGCTACTCCTGAAACTAGCAAGGCTTTGGAGAAAATTGCCGATGCTCTACAAAACAGAGAAACACATCACTATGTTCCAGATAAACCTTTTTCCCTTGCAGTTCTAGGAGAAACGCTGAAACAGTATGGCCTCATTTTCCAATGGGATTCC
>JAGGNK010008515.1:41395-67044 GCA_017590115.1 Montifringilla adamsi | reverse complement strand
CCCCCCCCCCCCCCCAGCTTGGGGCCCAGCCAAACCCACCGGGCCCCGGGAGCAGCCCTGAATCAATACTGAGATTTTACCCCTATAAAAGTTACCCACAACCATCAAGCAAAAAGAAACACACGCCTCCCCCACCCCCGGCATGCTACTACTACTACTAAGTTCTAACCAAACTAATTCAATCCAACACATTTCTCCAACCAAAACTCCCACTGTCTGTAACACCCAACCTGACCAGGGTCAGGTTGACTATTTACAAACGCCAAACAAAATATTAACCCTTTCAATACTTCAATTCTCGCTCAAGTGAAAAATAAAATACAAAGATATAAAAAAGCAACATAAAAACATCATCAATTAAAAAATAATTAAATCCCAAATAAAAAAATAAAAACCCCTTAATTTTAAAACTAAAATCCTCTTATAAACTATTAAAAAAACCCTCTTTTTCCCTATAACACATAAAACTATAAAAAAAGAAAAACTTCAAATTAATATCAAACAAACCCTCCATATTAAAATAAACAACTATTAAAATAACTATAATCCCATAAAAAATTTAAACAGAAAAAAATCCTATACCCCCAAAAAATCTTTGTTCCCAAAAAGAAAAAATATTTTAAAAATAATTACAAACTAACCAAAAAATAAAAACTTTAATCTCACTAACCAAAAAACCCCAAAAACAAATACATACTAAAAACCTCCACCATATAACCAACTACCAACAAAAAACCCCACACTACACTCTTTTTACTAATAATTCTTACCACATTATAAAAATAAACCAAAAAAACCCCAACCATATAAAACCCCACACAACAAATTACACAAACTACAAAAAAAAAATCAACTTACTAAACTCATAAACCATTCAACTAACCCTAAACATTACTAAAAAAACCCCAAAACTCTACTTCTACACTAATTCATAAATAATAACCAATACCCTATAAATTAAAGAAAAAAAATTTAAAACTAATTAACAACATAAAAAACCAATTTAAACTACTAATAAATTTAAAAAATCACTACCAAAATAAAAAAATTACCTCTTAAAATTCACCATATAAATACCCATATCCCCAAAAATAAAACCAATAGGAAACACCAAAACAATCAACAAATAAGTCAAATTGCAAAAATAAAAATATCAAAAATAAACTTAAATTAACAACACAAAACCAAATTATTCCTAACTAAATATACTCAAAATACCTCAAATCATCAAAACAGAAATACCACCGATAAATAAACACAAAACCAAAAAATAATGTAGCCATAAAGAATATTTCTCAAATTATTCATAACTATAAAACATATACTATAATCAAACAAACCAAGCAACTAAAATCCCTCTAATATAGTAAACAATAATCCAAACATAAATATTAAAAAACCTAACAAATTAAGTACATCACACTACCACAAACACACCAAAAAAACACTATATCCTCACAATAATAAAAACCACCACTAAATAATTAAAAACCTACCCTATACCTCATACTACAACCCATAACACCATCCTAAACCTTAAAAAACAAATCCTTTAAAAACCTAATACCCCTAAAAAATCAAATCAAACAACAAAACTCATTTTATAAACAACCTTATCAACAACTAAACTAAAAAACATAACCTTAAATAAATATACCATATCCCCTACCATACACCAACTACAAACAAAATAAAAAAATACAATTAACTATTAAAAACCACCTTAAAAACATCAAATAAAAATCTTTCAAAAATTAAAAACAACATCTAACAAAAAACACCTAATTAACACCCAAAACTCTACCAACCAAATAAACCTTACCCAATCTAAACCCCCTACATACAATAAACAAAAACAAAATCCCAATAATGCATATAAAAAATTTATTTAAAAAACAATTTATATCAATTCTACCTCAAATACAAAGAAACCCATTCATAAAATTATCTTTACTCAAAAACCAAATTATACATAGTAAATAATACAAAAAAATAAAAGAACACAATATATACCTCAAAAAATCTTAATAAAAAATATAATACTTTACAAATTAAATAAGCAAATTTTTTCACTTTTCTCCCAAAAAATCTCTTTCCCAAACCAATTATAAAAAACCACTTAATTTTTCTAAAAAAGCCCCCTTTAAAAATTTTTCTCCCAAAATTACCCTAAACCAAAACAATTACCCACCAAGTGTAACCAGGTCCTTGAGCAAAACCAATCCTAGGGATGGGTTTGCCTTTGCTTGAAGCAGGACTGATCCAAACTGTCTTCCTTAACATATTCCTCATATGCACCATGGGGACATTATCCCCTTCTACAGTACATGGAGGTTTTGATTGGGCAGGGACAGCTTGATTGGTAGAGCCTCTAGTATTAACTAACCAGGTGGCCTTGTAGATACTGATGTTTGACGGTTCCACCACCCATTAGCTTACAATGTGATTTTAACAGTTCAATGCACTGTTCAACTTTCCTAGAGGCTGGTGCATGACAAAGAATATGATACACCCACTCAATCCTGAGCTCTCTAGCGCAGATGTCTATGAGGATATTTTTGAAATGAGTCTCATTGTCTGACTCAATTCTTTCTGGGGTGCCATGTGGCCACAGTACTTGCTTTTCAGGGCCCAAGATGGTGTTCCAGGCAGTGGCGTGAGACACAGGGTATGTCTCCAGCCATCCAGTAGTCATCTCCACCACTGTAAGCACATAGTGCTTGCCTTGTCTGGTTTGCAGGAGTGTGATGTAATCCATCTGCCAGGCCTCCCCATATTTATATTTTGACCATTGTCCCACGTACCGCAGGGGCTTTACCTGCTTGGCCTGCTTGATCACAATACATGTTTCACAGTTACGGATAATCTGGGATATAGTGTCTGTGGTTAAGTCCACCCCTTGATCACAAGCCCATCTATATGTCCTATCTCTTCCCTGATGACCTGAGGCATCATGGGCCCACTGAGACAGAAATAATTCACCCTTATGTTGCCAGTCCAGATCCACCTGAGACACTTTAAACTTGGCACCTTGATCCACCTGTCCATTCTTCAGTAGTCCAACTCTTGGGTATGTGTGCATATACATGACATATTGTGGTATTCACATATTCTCTGAACACAGAGAGACATAGACTTTCCCAGGCATTTTCCTGGGGAAGGCTGTGAGAAAGCTCAGAAAATGTATGATAAACAATTTTTATCTCCACTTGCTGCATCTGTTGTTGTGCACATGTGGAATGTGTTATGGAGATTGTTTACTGAAGAGGGATTTCTTAATTGGACTCTGGTGATGGTGTTTTGATTCATTGACCAATTGGATCCACGTGTGTATCAGACTGCCTGGCAAGGGCAATGGGTTTTGCTTAGTAGTAGTATGGGGTAGTATATAATAGAGTATAGCTTAATAAAGCAATTGATCAGCCTTTTGCAATCATGGAGTCATTGCTCGTTATTCCCGTGTTGGGGGCTTGTTACCACAATAGACATATTTTTACAGCCAACTTCTCTGCCTGGGCAGTGATGTCTTTCTGCAATTCAGCAGCCCAGATGGGTTTCCCTCCGTGCTGCCAATTGGTCTTTTTCCATCAGCCTAGCCACCCTCACAGTGTTTGCTACCATCGATGAGTCCATGTAGAGGCAAAGTGCTGGCCATTTATCTCATTCAGCAATATCTAAAGCTATCTGGATGGCTTTCAACTCTGCAACCTGACTTGATCCACCTTGTCCCTCAATAGCTTTTGCAACTCGCTGCATAGGACTCCATATGACAGCTTTCCATTTTCTATGTATCACTATGATACAGCACAAGCCATCAGTGAACAGTGTGTGTTGCTTTTCATTTTCTGCTAGCTGACTATATGGTGGGGCCTCCTCACCATGTAGCCTTTTCCTCCTCTGATGATGATAGTCTGAAATTTTTGCCTTCAAACCAGTTTGTGATGACTTCAAAGATCCCATGGAGACTGGGATTTCCTATTTGAGCTTGCTGTGTGATGAGCACAATCTACTTATTCCACACCACATCAGTGGCAGGATGTGTGGAAGGGACTTTCCCTTTGAACATCCAGCCCAGCATTGGCACTCAGGGTACCAAGAAGAGCTGTACTTCAGTGCCAATCACTTCTGAAGCCACTCAAACTCCCTCATAAGCTGCTAGTATCTCTTTTTCAGTTGGGGGTGTAACAGGCCTAGGATCCTTTGTATCCCCAACTTCAGAACCCCAGGGGTCATCCTCGAATCTCCCTGGGTACTTTTTGCCAGAGACTCCAGGAAGGACCATTCTCCCCAGATGCAGTGTAGAGCACATTTTTCACATCTTGTCCTGTCCTGACTGACCCAAGGGCTACTGCATAAACAATCTCCTGTTTAATTTTTTCAAAGCTTGTTGTTGTTCAGGACCCCACTTAAAACTGTTCTTCTGTGTCACATGATAGGGTTTACAATCTGACTGTACTCTGGAATATGCATCCTCCAAAAACTCACAGCCCCCTAGGAAAGCCTGTGTTTCCTTCTTGCTGGTTGGTGGAGATATAGCTGCTATTTTATTGACCACGTCATTTGAAATCTGACAATGTCTATCTTGCCATTTTACTCCTAAAAACTGATTTTCCTGGGCAGATCCTTTCACCTTACTTTCTTTTATGGAAAAACTGGCCTTCAAGAAGATCTGTATTATCTTCTCCCCTTTCTCAAAATCTTCCTCTGCTCTGTTGCCCCATATGATGTCATCAATGTATTGCAAATGTTCTGGAGCATTGCCCTTTTCCAATGCAGTATGGATCAGCCCATGGCAAATAGTGGGGCTGTGTTTCCACACTTGGGGCAGTCGGTTCCAGGTGTGCTGCACACCCTCCCAGTTGAAAGCAAACTGTGGCCTGCACTCTGCTGATGAAGGAATGGAGAAAAATGCATTGGCAATGTCAGTGGTGGCACCACTTTGCTGCCTTGGACTTCAGCTGGTACTAAAGTTCCAGCATATCTGTCACAGCAGCACTCAGTGATGGTGTGATTTTATTCAGGCCACTATAGTCCACTGTCAGTCTCCACTCTCCCTTGGACTTACACACAGGCTGTATGGGGCTATTGAAGGGTGAGCAAGCCTTGCTGACCACTCCCTGGCTCTCCAGTTAATGAATCATCTCATGGATGAGGGTCAAAGAGTCCCGGTTGGTGTGGTATTGCCAACGATGTACTGTTGTGATAGCAATTGGTTGTTACAAAGCAGAGCAATGCAGGCTCCCCAGGCAGGTGCAAAAGAGAACTCCTTTATTGCAAACACCAGACTTTTTAAAGCAATTAGGCCGTTATCTGTTACGTTCCATTTAAGCACAACAAATGTAATTCAACCAACCACCATAAACCACGATGAGAACACGCGATGGTTATATAACTTGTTTTTCTACCTCTAATTCAGCTGAGTCACTTCCCATAGTCCTTCTCTACTTAGCTGAAGTAACAGGCCTGAGCTATGGTTTTACAAGGGTAACAAGGCCCTTATTTTGTAAGGTTTTACTTATCCACAACAATTGGTACCTGTTGTTCTTCAACCCTCAGCAGTCCCACAGCAGAAGGGTCCTCTGAGACCAGGCAAGGTATTAGGACGTTTAATGTCCTCTGTCTCCACAGCAGCTATCCCAAAAGCCCAACAATGACCTTTTGTATCCTTGAAATATCCTCTCCTGATATAATCTATGACAAGAATTCACAGGGCCTCAGGGCCAGTCACAATGGGGTGTTTTTGCTATTCAGTCTCTCAGGCTCACTTGAGCTTCCAGTACAGTCAGGTGTTGTGATCCCCCTGTCACCCAAGAAATGGAAGATTCTGCCCCTACATAGCTCAATGGCATCAGGGTACATTGTGCACCAGTGTCAATTAAAGCCTTATACTCTTGTGGGTCTGATGTGCCAGGCCATTGGAACCACACAGTCCAATAGATCTGATTGTCCTTTTCCTCCACCTAGCCAGAGGCAGGGCTCCTCTAGCTCTGGTCATAGTACTCGTTGCTCACTTCTTGTAAACGTGACCTGGAGGTGCTTTCAAGAGGATCAGAAGTAACATCAGACCTCCTATTCTGTCTGAGGACTTGCCTACTGGAAACTGGAGCCGCATTTATCCTTGAAGAATTTAATGCAGTGATTGTTCTTCCTCTCAACTCACATACTTGTGCTGCCAGGGCAGAGGTGGGGTTTCCATCCCGCTTCCTCATGTCCTCTCCATGACCATACAGGTAAAACCACAGGTTACCTTATGGTGTGGACCCTCTCTCTCAAGCAGGAAGCACTTGCTCCCAATAGCGGGGACTCTGGTCCATGCTGCTTGGGGGCATGGGACATTTCCTCTCTAATTTGCTCAAATCTTTCAAGTCTGTCTGCAGTCTTGGACAGTCTTTCCACAGATGAGGCCCAGGTCAGTAAGGAGGAAAAAATATGATCTTCATATTGCCTGTGTTGGGGAGTCAGCTGAAGCACTGTTTTCCTTCCTTCATTGACATCAATGCCGATGATTTAGTGTACGACAATGGCGCGCGATGGCTGCAGTCCTCTTGAAGTGGTAGATGTGATTCTGTC
Organism: Montifringilla adamsi; assembly: GCA_017590115.1. NCBI lineage: Eukaryota > Metazoa > Chordata > Aves > Passeriformes > Passeridae > Montifringilla > Montifringilla adamsi. The sequence goes on along the minus strand of JAGGNK010008515.1, from coordinate 60,474 downwards.
ACACGGATTGTGTGGGCTAGACCTCATCTGGGTCTCGTTATTTGAATACCTATAGATTACCTCCAACACAGTTAATTCTTTCAGGTACTGGATACCTTTCTCTGTAGCATTCCATCTGCTTGGGCGTACTACTAGAACATCCTTAAGAGGATACCTTTCCTTTTTGCTTGACAGGAGTCCCCTCCAGAGGCCGAGAGTTTTTGTCCTCTTTCCAATCCCCTTGTCAATGCCCACATCTTGGGACAGGGATTCCAGTTGCTTGGCTTCACTACCATCTAGTTTTATATCGTCAGCTGTGATATCCCAGCATTGGAGCAGTCAGGTCACCAGAGGCTCACCGAACTGGCTGCTGAAATCTTTTCGCATATCTTGCAGCTCACCCCAGGGATGGGGATTGGGTGATTGTCCCTGCCTCTTCCTCCTGTTCTGAGGGCCCTACTTGCTCTTCATCCCTCACTAAGTGAACTGATTTGGCCTTGGATTTCTTCTTCTGTATAGGGGCAACTGCTACCAACACGGTTTGCTCCTCTGGTTCAGCTGCAGTTTAGGCGGCCACAGTGCCTGTTGGTCTTTTTTCCTCCTCATCCCCACGAGGCTGCTGCCTAGTATACAGTAGTGTCCAATAAAGAGTAGCCAGGGCCCAGAAAGTTGCATAACTTTGGACCCCTCTGGAGCTGCCACAGCATTTTTCCATCACATATTTTATTACTTTAACAGGGTCCTGTTCAAGGGGTGAACTTCCAAACCATTTAAGAAGTCCTCCAAATACTGTCCCACATCCTCCCATATTCCATGCCATTCACGTCCTCCAAGATGCAGGTGCAGTGCCCTGTCACTGCAGCCGAACCTTGGTCCACTCATAGTGTTCTCACCATGGGACGCAGGGGCAGAAGTAGGGGTTCCACAACTCACTTGTGACTTTGATCCAGTGGTGCAGGTTAGGGGGGTTTCCCTCAGGCGGGAGGCATCGGGTCCGGGAGGCCTCAGGATGTCTCACAGCAGGCGATGGTGGGGAGGGGGGAAGCTCAGGGATTCTGCCCTTTGTTTTCCCCTCCACATTTTGCACCTGTAATCCCTTCCTTTTTATGGGCCTCAAGGTGGGCTACTCACAGTCCATACTGCGCATAGTTTTCAGGTGTTCAAGAGTGATTATGATAAGCAGACATAATGGCGAAGCCCTTTTTGAAGCCTTTCTCTTATTATCAGGCTATTAGAGATGCTGAGGGAATACACTTCCCCTATTACATTTAAATGCCACATGTTCCATGGGGTCGGTGGTCGGAGACAGGGACAACACACACACCTCAAATCTCCATGCAACAAACAGCCTGTTTTATTGTTCGAACCTAGTATATATAGGGAGTTTGAAAACCCTGGTCTCAACTGCTGATTGGTCTGATCCCCATACAGCCCAAGTCCTGACCAGTGAGATGTCTGCAGCTTAGGATGGAACGTAATTGGTTGAGGTTCTTGTCTGTCAACCCAGGGGCAGGTTTATGGAACCAAGCTGGGTTTCTTATTTATCAATGCAAACCAGCTTGTACAGTAACATTCCGCAGCTGGTGGGAAACCCTGTCCCTGCCTCAAAGAGGGAGAGTCTGATGGTGCAGCAGTGGAACCCACAGATGTTACAACTGTCCAGGTTCCGGCTGAACTGCAAGGGCAGTCACAGCCAGCAGCAGTCACCCCTGTGCAGAGGAGGAAGTATAAGACCAAATCAGTGCACCTAGTTAATGATGATGGGAGAAACAGGGCACTCACAACCAGCGGGGGAGCCAGAGCCTGAAATCATCACTGAGTCCCACTACAGCCTTCGTAATCTGTAGAAAGATGTGCAACAGGGACATGAGGCTTAAGCAACATGGTTACTTTGGATTTGGGACCTTATGGGTACAGGCGTGTAACTAGATAGTGGCAAAGCAAGGAATTTAGGATCCTAGACCCAGGACACGGGTATTGATCAGGTGTTCTTGAGGGTGTCAGGGCCACTTCCTCTCTGGAAGCAGCTTTTAATGAGTGTAAGAGAGAGGTTTGTTCAGAGACAGAATGCAGGATCACCATCATAGAATGCCTTGGATGACCAATGAGAAAGGGATCTAATGCATGAGAGAAGTGGCAGTACTGGAGATACCTTTTTGGAAGGGACGGACAGCACAATAATGACCCTGACAATGTCAGGTGCACAGAGCAAATGTTGTGGAGCTTTGCATATCTGGGGCCATCTGAATACTCCAACTTCATGGCAACAATGCATTTCGAGGACAACTAAGAGAGAGTGGGTTCCATAGCCAACAAACTCGGGAATTATGAGAGCATGGTCCATGTCCTGATGCAGACTCATGTCTCTGCTGTGATTGAGAATTTCAAAGGGGAGATGAGGGAGGAGATGAGGGACAACAGTTTCCATGTGGCACCAGTGCAAACCAGAGGCCCTGACATCAGAGCTCAATGTCCCCTAGCTAGGGAGAAGGGGATACACCCCACTAGCTGGCCTGTGGTTCTTCCTGTGTGACCATAGGGAAGATATGAGAAGGTGGGATGGAAAACCCACTTCTCTCCTGGCAGCACGGATGCGTCAACTCAAGAAGGAAAACATTAACTGAGGAAGTTCCGCTAAAGTGAAGGTAGCCTCAGCCTCCCATGACTGAGCCTCTAGGTATAACAGAAGGGAGGATGATATGTCTGATCCCCTTGAAGGAACCTCTAGAATATATGCCCAGAGAGGGAATGATAACCAGGACTAGAGGGGCCCTGCCTCTAGCCAGGAAGAGGCACAGGAGAATCAGGTCTTTTGGACGGTGTGGATCCGATGGCCTGGCACATCAGAACCACAAAAATACGAAGCGTTGGTTGATACTGGTGCACAGTGTACCCTAATGTCATTGGGACATGTGGAGGCAGAACCTGTTTCTATTGCTGGGGTGACAGTGGGATTGCAGCAGTTGGAAGCCGAGGTGAGCCTGACTGGGAAGGAGTGGCAGAAACATCCTATTGTGACTGGCCCAGACCCTGTGTATTCTCAGCATAGACTTCCTCCAGAATGGCTATTACAAAGACCCAAAAGGACTCAGGTGGGCTTTTGGGATAGCTGCTGTGGAGGCTGAGGGCATTAGGCAATTGAATATCTTGCCTGGACTGTCAGAAAATCCTTCTTCCATTGGACTCCTGAAGATGGACCAATTGCCACCTCAGCAGTGCACCGCCAGCAGTATCTGACAAATCCAGATGCTGTGATCTCCATCCACAATGTAATCCGTGAGCTGGAGAGCCAAGGGGTGGTCAACAAAACCCATTCACCCTTCAACAGCCCCATGTGGCCCATGCACAAGTTTGACAGGGAATGGAGATTGACTGTGGACTATTGCAGCTTGAATGAAGTGACTCCACTGCTGAGCGCTGCTGTGCTGGATATGCTGAAACTCCAGTACGAGCTGGAGTCCAAGGCAGCAAAATGGTATGCCACTACTGACATTGCTAATGCATTTTTCTCCATTCCTCTGGTAACAAAATGCAGGCCTCAGTTTGCTTTCACCTGGAGGGGCATGCAGTACACCTGGAACCAACTGCCCCAGGGGTTGAAACACAGCTCCACCATCTGCCATGGGCTGATCCAGGCTGCACTGGAGAAGGGTGAGGCTCTGGAACATCTGCAATACATTGATGACATCATTGTGTGTGGGAACACTGCAAAGCAAGTATTTGAGAAAGGAAAGATCACCCAGATTCTCCTGGAAGCTGGCTTCGCCATGAAAGAGTAAAGTCAAGGGACCTGCCGGAGAAATCCAGTTCCTGGGAGTGAAGTGGCAAGACAGACAGAGTCAGAGTCCTACTAGGTCTTCAATAAAATCACAGCAATGTCTCCACCTACCAGCAAAAAGGAAACACAAACTTTCCTAGGCACCATAGGTTTCTGGAGGATGCACATCCCTAAGTACAGCCAGGGTATGAGCCATCTGTACTTGGTTACCAGCAAAAAGAACCATTTCCACTGGGGCTTTGAACAGCAACAAGCCTTTGCCCAGATTAAGCAGGAGATCGCTCATGCGGTAGCCCTTGGCCCAGTCAGGACAGGACCAGAGGTGAAGAATGTGCTTTACTCTGCAGTCGTGAGCAATGGTTTGTCCTGGAGCCTTTGGCAGAAGGTGCCTGGGGAGACTTGAAGCCGACCAGTGGGATTCTGGAGCCAAATTTACAGAGGGTCTGAAGTTAACTACACCCCAACAGAGAAGGAAATCTTGGCCTCTTATGAAGGAGTCCAAGCCACCTCAGAAGTAATCAGCACAGAAGGACAACTCTGCCTCGTACCCTGACTACCAGTACTGGGGTGGATGTTTAAAGGAAAGGTTCCCTATACCCACCATGCCACCAATGCCACATGGAGCAAATGGACTACCCTCATCACACAGCACGCCCCTATTGGAAACCCAAATCACCCTGGGATTTTGGAAATAGTAATGAATTAGCTTGAATGTGAGAGCTTTGGTCTGATGGACGAGGAGGAGCAGGAACATGTGACATGTGCAGAGGAAGCTCCACTGTACAACTAACTGCCAGCATGTCTTAGGTTACAATGTAAGATGTAACCAAAAGTATATATTCTATTACCACCTATGTAAATCGTTAAGATGAGTGAGGCAGTGTGGATGCAACAGTTTAGTCACAAAGCGAAACAGATAACTCCCAGGCACAGTCCTGGGGAAAGTTGTGAGAACACTCAGAGAAAGAATTAAAACAATTCTTATCTTAATCTCTGCACCTGGTGTTTGTGAACATGTGGAATGTTTGTATATGATGTTTATGGAAAGATATTTTACCAGAAGGTGTTGTTCTGAATTAACCAATGGTGTGATGGGTGTTGTTAAGAACCAATCAGGTTCTGGGTGAACAATCCTGCCTGTAAAATATGTGAAGTTCCTAATAAATCTTGCTTTATGCCTTATGATCATTGGAGTCAATGTCACTTTCCTTCAGTCATTCCTAACTCAATGGCAACAAGACAGTGTTCTTTATCTTCTCTATGACTCATCCCTGATAACTCCCTCCAGGGGCTATCTCTGCTAATGGGCAATCAAGGTCTCCCAGCATGACTCATACAATTACATCATCCCATTGCGAGATAGTCTATCCAGGGGGAGGAACCAAGCATTCCTACCTGGATGTAATCTGAGGCTTGGAACACCGTGGGCAGCCTTACCTACTGGATTCTGAGAGGACAAGAACTACATAACCACCACTGGACCTTCAGAGGAAGACCAGACCCTTCTACAGGATCACTACTGCAACAGAACCACATCTATCACTCCAACAGGAATGCAGCCACCATTTAATCGGAGTGCAACCACCACCCCGACCAACAGGGTGTCAGGTAGTATCCTGACTCAGTCAGTTTAAGCCAGTGTTTTCTGCCTTTATTTAAATTTTCCTGTTAAATTGCAGTTTTGACTTGGAATGTCTTACTGGTTTGTTTTCAAACTAGTACACAGAAGAATAAACATGTTACGCTCTTTTGACTGATGATTCTTGTCGCATTGTAGGGACAAATCAAAAATGGAAAGCAGCTGTATGGAGCCCCATGCGATAGGTCGCAGAAGCTACTGAAGGAGGTGGATCGAGCCAATTTGCTGAACTCAAAGCCGTCCAATTGGCCCTGGACATTACTGAAAGAGAGAAGTGGCCCAAACTCTACCTTTACACTGATTCATGGGTGGCAACCAATGCTTTGTGGGGTTGACTAGAAAGGTGGAAAAAGTCCAACTGGCAGCATAGGGAAAAACCATTCTGGGCTGCTGACAAATGTCAAGACATTGCCACTCGGGTAGAGAAGCTAAATGTGGAAGTCCATCATGTGGATGCCCATGTCCCCAAGAGTTGGGCTAATGAGAAGCACTGAAACAACGAACAGGTAGATCAGGCAGCAAAAATAGAGGTGTCACAGATAGACTTGGATTGGCAACACAAGGGAGAGTTATTCCTAGCTTGATGGGCCCATGATGCCTCAGGCCATCAGGGCAGAGATGACACCTATAAGTGGGTACAAGACCGAGGGGTGGATTTAACCATGGACAGTATTTCCCAGGTTATCCATGATTGTGAGACGTGAGCTGCAATCAAGCAGGCAAAGCAGGTGAAGCCCCTGTAGTATGGGGGGCAGTGGTCCAAATATAAGTATGGGGAGGCCTGGCAGATCGGTTACATCACGCTGCCTCAAACCCATCAAGGCAAGCGCTACCTGCTCACAATGGTAGAAGCCACCACAGGATGTTTGGAGACCTACCCTGTGCCTCATGCTACTGCCCATAACATCCTGGGCCTTGAAAAGCAGGTCCTTTGCAGGCATGGTACCCCCAAGAGAATTGAGTCCAATAACCCTACTCATTTCAAGAACTGTAGCAATGAGACATGGACCTCCTTCTTGCTTGTTCCGAAGAAGATCATTTATTGCAAAAAACCAGGCCTTTTTATGCTCTACACTTAAGCAAAACAAGCATGCATTGGCTGTCTGCCACTGCGGTGTCGCTGTTCACGCGTCCTTTTACCCAACCACTTTTTTGATCATGCAGTGTCCATGCATCTCCCCAACCAATCACTGCCCCACACCAGTTATGCAATTTGTTCTCTGGTTGTATAACTTGCTTTTTACCTCGCTGTTAGCTGAACCTTTGGCAGAGTGCTTTCTGGTGAGCAAGAGTGAACAGAAGTGAACAGGATTTAACAAAGGTGAAAAAGGCCCTTATTCTTGAAGGCTTTTATCTCCCACAAAGAACAGCCTCATAAACACCTGGGCTAGGGAACATGGCATTGAGTGGGTGTACTGCATTCCTTACCATGCACCAGCTGCTGGGAAACTTGAGTGGTGCAACAGAATGCTAAAAATCACCTTGGAGGCACTGGGCAGGGGGACTTTCAAAAACTGGGAGCTGCATTTAGCAAAGGCCACCTGGTTAGTTAACACCAGAGGTTCCAGAAATCAAGCTGGCCCTGCCCAGTCTGAACCCCTGCATAAAGGAGACAGAGATAAGATTTCGGTGGTACATATGAAAGGTATGTTAGGAAAGTCTGTTTGGATTAATTCTGCCTCAAGTAAAGACAAACCCATCTGTGGGGTTGTTTTTGCTCAGGGGCCTGGTTGCACTTGGTGGGTGATGCAGAGGGATGGGGAAATGTGGCTGCAGGAGGACAAAGACAAGATTGTGGAGAGGCTCTCCCGGCTCAACCCTTCCCCCCTGGACCAAAAAAAAACCAACCAAACCAGGATGGCAGGGGCTTCTGGAGCTATTCTGGTGCTAGATGGGGGGTGCTGGTGCTGCCTGGGGCAGCTCCGGCCCTGCAGTGTCAGTTTCCCTGCTCCCTCTCTGTGACAGCATTGGTGTGTGCGTGTGAGGTAGGTCCTGCCACTTGCTGCCTCTTCCTGCCACCTGCTGGACTCCTTTTTGGCTTGGTTGGAGTCAGTATCGGCGCCACTGTTTTGGGTCACTGCTATGCTGGGGGGGCAAGGAACGGTCCCACCGGGCAACAAAAACTGCTGCCCTAACCCCTGCTGGTCCAGGCTGGGGTTCTGAGCTGTCACTTCAGCACTACAGCTCCAGAGCAGCTCTGCTACTTCCTCTTAGCCCCCTTGTCTGGCAGAAGCATCCTAGAGGGGTGGGAAATGGGAAGAGACCCACCAGGCATGCAGTACCAGGATCTGCCTATCCCTTCACTCGAGTGAGCCAGACAAAATTGTGAGAAATTATACTCACTTCGAAAATTTTTAAAAGGTTTATTAAAACCTTATCAAAAATACAACAGAAGACTGAATAGAGAAAATATTACAGCGCCAGGAGCAAAGGATTTTTCCCACCATGTGCTCATCCACACAATGGAGGTTTTGCCTTTTAACCCTTTAGCCCCTCCCAAAGTTCTGTCCATCAACTCTTTCTTTGCTGTCTGTGGGATTCACATTCTCTGAACCTGAGAGAAGCAGTGAGAGAAGCAGTGAGAGAATGATCAAAACTATTCTTATCTCATTTGCTGCTCCTGTGTTGTGCCAAAATAGAATGCAATATGGAGATTGTTTACCCAAAGTGATGGTGTTTTGTTTCCTTGGCTTATCAGGGCCAAGCACTTGTCCAGACTGTGGGTCAGGAGACAGTCACAACATTTTGTTGAGTTGAGTGCTTGTGCAGTTTCAGTTTAGATGTAGTGTAATATAGTGTAATATAGTATAGAATAATATAGTATAATAAAGTAATTAATTAGCCTTCTGATATCAATGGAGTCAGATGCATCATTCTTCCCTTCGACGGGGGCTCTCCTGCTTTACAATAGCTGTCCAGTGGTGGAGTTCACTTCCTTACATCTTGATTGGAGGTCAGGTGCTGCCATAGTAACAAGCCGACACTCCCAAATGTCCTGACTACCCAGGTCACCCCATGATAACAATGCAAGGGGTGGGGGGGTAAAACATAACTATAAAACTTCTCTTAACATATGCATAATATTTTGCCTTTTAATTGTGAGAATCAACTACTGCATTATTCATCTATCACAAAATGGACTCCCTTCTGGTTCCAGCCATGGCATCTACCCTGCTGAAACCACACCCATGACTATGATGTAAATGGTATTTGAATACATAGCAGTGAAAATTCCACACCCTTGTCTCTGTATCCAGGACATGGAAATCAGAAATTAAGCCCAGCTGCACCCAGCCCCTCTGATCTCTGTGGACCAGCTGGAATACAAGGAGCTTTATTTTCTGCCAAATTTCTATACTCTTAATGAAACATGACTGTATTATATTTTTATGTTACTTTTATAGCTGATATCATTGAGGTCATGTAGTTAGTGAAAAGCTTAATTCCATCCAAAGTAAAGTTCTTTCCTATATAACTGATATATAAAAAAATAAATGGTGTCTGGCTTAAAATAAACACTGGCACACACATAGATATAAAATAACAGAATGTAGTTATTTAAAGGAATTCTAAATGAGATGTAAAAAAGGGCATATTTACAAAGTAGCAGTTAACTGCCAAAATTATAGTGATCACAAACATCAGCTTAATTTAAAGTATTCTGATGGTGTGCTGTGTTGTGCTGCTTTGAGTTGTAGTAAACTCTTGAATATCTGTTCTGTCTTTAACTACTTAAAGTACAGCTACTGAGTAACTCAGGAAAGCAAAAACCAGGTGGTCTGATCTCCTGTGGCCTTGTGATTGAATTATTCTGAATTCAGCAGAGTGCAAGCCCCAAATGAAGCCTTCACACTGGGTGTTAATAGCATAACATCTCTTTGTTCCTAACACAGATACATTAGTCTGGGCCTTTCTTCTCTATCTAGCTGCCTATTTTCACAAATCTTAAGGGAACAGAATTATTATGTATGAGATCTCTATTACTTTGCCAATATAACTAGCCAACAACTTCAGAAGCTATTAGGGGAAGGACACAGAAAAAGTAATTACATTAGATCTGTTCTCTTAGAAAAGCAAATTAAAAATCACTGCTTTTTGACGCTGTTGAGTCAGAGACGGGAAGAAAAGACTCCAGTCTTCAGAAGGTGAAGCAGAAGGCGTTTAATGAAGGTAGCACATCTTTTTATAATGCGACTCACTAAGGTGAGACTTGATTGGTCTCAAAGTAAAAACCTCTCACACTATTGGTGAACTATGAATAGCACACTCTGGAGAATCATATCTATAAACAACAGATACAGAAAGAGATATAATAATTGTTTTAATTCTTTTTTCTAAGTTTCCCAGGCTTGGCCTGGGAGAAATTCTCTCTGTTCTTTCTTAGACTGAACTGAGAATATCCACAACTTTTCATTTCTTCCCTGACACAATGAATCATGCACTTTTCTCTTTAAATCAATAAGACAGAGAAGAAATAGACAGATAGATGAGACTATTACCGTTATGGAAAAGACTGGAACTGGAAATTAAATTTGCAGCATGTCTAAAGGTAGTGATATTAAGCAGTTTGTATATAGCAGATGACTAAGGTCAGTGCTCATTTTGACATAGGACTCTGTATTGGGTGTGGCTGAGCTGGAGTTGATTTTCCCATAGCAGCCCTCACAGTGCTGTGCTTTGCATTGGTAGCTAGAAAGGTGTTGATAACACACCAGTGTTTTGGCTACTGCTGAGCAGCACTGCCATAGCATCAGCGCTGTTTCTCCAATATTCCGGCCCAAGTCAATAGGCTGGAGGTAAACAAGATCCTGGGAGGGGACGTAGCCAGGACAGCTGATCCAAATTAACCAAAGGGATATTCCATACCATATGATGTCAGCTCAGATATAAAAGCTAAGGGAGGGAGGAAGAATGGAGGGCATTTGTTATTTACAATGTTTGCCTTCTGTGCTGTCACTACATGTGCTGAAGCCCTGCTTCCTGGGAACTGGCAAGACATTGCTTTCCCCTTTTACTATTAGTACTAATGAGAAATAGAGAATAAAATTATTGTTTTTTCTCTTTGTGCATGCATGAACTTTCAATTTTTGCTTTAGTAAACTCCCTTATTTAAACCTACAAGTCATTTTCCATCTTATTTTCTCTCCCCTGTCCAGCTGGGAAGGGGACAGATAGAGGAACTTGGTGGGCACCTAGCATCCAGCCAAGGTCAACCTGTAGCAATGAGAAATGAAGACACAGACCCTCTTGGTTCTTGATCCAAAGAGAATCGAATTTATTGCCAACACGGAAGGTCTTAAATACTGTACGAGTATGCTTAGGCTTTTATACTATGCTAAAAATACACTAGCTAAAATTATACTTGCTAGCATTTTTCTTAACTAAAACAAACATACATTGGATGCATGCCAACACCTGTGTTGCTGTCCACGTTTTCCTTTAACCAATCAGCACTCTGGTTATGAGAAGGTTACACAACTTATTTTTTCTTCATGCCAGCTGCACATGTGGCAAAGTGCTTCTCATGAATGAACAGGAGTGATCAGAGGCCTATAATGCCCTTATTCTATAAGATTTTTCTTATCTCCCACATCAACCCAACTGTGACAAGAACTTTCACCCCTGACAGCAAAAGCTTATTTGTTTTTACCCCATGGCTCAGTCAAGGCGGAATAGCTTGACTTGTGGTGAATAATCACAGCTGAAAAACATCCATAGCCAGCTAAAAACATCCTGCCCTGAATGCATGGGAAAGGATAAGCAAAAAATTAGTGACTGACAGACACAGCACTTGTACAAACTGTAGAAGATCACTATAATTTTCATAACATCAGTGTGAGAAATAGCTGCTCACTTTAAAAAAAAATTCAAGGTTTATTAAACCTTAACAAAAAAAAATACAGAAAAAAACTGAATAAGGAGAAATTGTAGTGCTTGGAGCATCCCCAACCCCCCCCCCCACACAAAAAACAAAACAAANCCCGTGACAATCAACCACATGCTCACCTACTAAATAGATGCTCTGCCTTTTAACCCTTTAGCCCTTCCCAAAGTTTTGTCAGTCTACTCCTTCTCTGCCATCTATTGGTGGAGATTATTTTCTTACATTTTCATTTTCACAGGAGAGTGAATGTGTTTTTCACATATAACATCAGAAATCTCTTACACACTCTCTGAGTGTGTAGGGATTTCTCCTCTAAGTGGACATGTCAGTATAGTGTTACTCTTCTGGAAGCTGAGTGAAAGGAGACTTCTGTACACCACTATCATTCGTTGGTAAGTGACATTGGCTCCTAATCTATACTATTTCTTTGCTATCTGTAACATAGGTACCTTTATTATCGTGCACCGTCTTATGAACCTACTAGTAGTGTTGCTTTTGTTTATCCTGTGTAGTAAGGTAAGCCTGTTAAAGTCTTATGTCTGTTTTACCTTGTATCTATTCAATAAATAATTCATTTTGTAATAGGCCTTATTAAGGTCATTATTAAGAACTTGCGAGCGAGAGTGGGTTTTGAGGTGCTGGCCACCTCAACAAAGCTGCTGTCTCCTGCCGGAAACCTGAGCAAAGGCAGGGACTTGTCTAAGCTCTCCCCTCTCATTTGTAACACCACCATAGACATCCAAGCATCAAAACTATAACTTCTTCCCCTCTAGCCCAATATACAATTTTACCAGAAATAGACTATACTTATGTAATAGCCCATCTACTTTTAAGGTGGCTACACAATGTGAAAAACGCCAATCACTTGTTTTTTTAAATTTTTAAATTCCCTTTCTCTGAAAGATTTAGGTGTCCTGCAGCGTCTATCTGGTGTAAGTCCTTTCTTAACCAAATATCTTACATAGCATAGTTTCTATTTTAACATTATGTTATAACCTAAAACAGTATTTAATAGTTAATTTAATACTTAAGAAAATTAATACAGCATAACTTTCTAACATAACACATACAATATTCATTTTAATACTTGCGAAAAGCCAATAATAAAATACACATTTTTCACACACAACATGCATGATAATAATAAATACCTCAGAACTTTTATGTAAACTCCAATAAATTTGGATTTCTATATTTTGCCTAGGTTTACAAATTACAGATCAAACAGGGACCTGCCACCAAAACTGCAGGAAAAACAGAAACTCTCTAACAACTTTTCAGTGTTAGGGAATTAAGGCATTGCTTTATTCCATCCAGTATGTGCAATAGAAATAATTTCATCCACACATGCCCAGGTTGTGCAGTGAAAATCATTCCAATACACATCATTCTTTACCAGACTTTTCCCATATTTATACAGACAAACCCCAAAGAAATTCTCGTTCATTGGTTCTAAATTTCACAGCTCTTCATATTAGATCTCCTACTGGTTATTGATCCCTTCGCCTTCGATGCTAATTTGGTCCTCATTCTTCAGTTCTCTTATCAGTCTTTTCCCAGACCAGCTGTCTCAGATCCCTCCAGGGGGTGATTTTCATGGGTAATGTTCCTTAATGATCATTATCTCCTGTGTATCTTCTGGCTACTCCCAATCTGTGGATATTAAGCTCATCAGGCCTCTCCCAGTGAACAGTCTTTTAAAGAGAAAGTTCAATTCCCCTCCCCTTGGGTGAAGGAGAACAAACCCCTGACTGAAGTTACAAAAAAATTTTAGAAGTTATATCATTTCCAACACACCCATAACCTCTCTAAGAGTTTTAATACTTATGTAAATGGACAGCACATATACAGAAATAGTATTTTTAAAAGATCTTACAAGAACCTGAACACTACAGACAAGTTTTGAATAAGAATGCACAAGTAGCCTATAATAAAAGTTTGTACATAGCACAAAATTATATCCAACATATTCAATCTAAAACATTTTAGACTAGTTAGAACTCCTGCCAATGACTCTCCTCTGACAATTTTTTTTTTTTTGCCAATCCATTGCCCTTTGAATTTTCAGAAAGACATCAGATATACAAAAGCAGAATGCCCTTATGGTATTTCCTGTCATGCTGCAGAGAAAAGAACTCCTGAACTGATCAATACAATTTAAGTGATTGCAACATCTCATCTACTAAGCAAAAATCCAATCTATGCTTAGCTTTGAAAGCATTATGTGAAAAACACCATTCACTTTTGTTAAAATTTCAGTAATGAAGTAATGAAAATAGTAATAAAAATTAGGACAATAAGAGACAATAAAAAGCAAAGAATTACAGACGTCTGGGTGCCTTGCACTCTGCCACAAAGCGCACCTTACTAACAAAGGATTACCCCTTAAAAGCAACAGCCTATTGCATATTCATATATCTCATACATGATTCAAACATTCCTTTCACACTAGGATGTTTCTGCCTAATTTTAGCTTCCCCCCCTTCATCTTGTAAATCAATCTTCTTGGTTCCTCGAAGTCTGAGCTTTCCCAATAAGGAGGAAATAGTTCTTCTCTTGGGGTCTTGGTGTCTTGTTGCTGTAGTCTCTATCCAGATAAGATAATGTGAAGAATTTCTTGATTATCTTTTCCATTCCTTGCACTAGTTACAAAAAGTATCTTACATCGCATAGTTTCTATTTTAATATTATGCTATAGCCTAAGAACTATATTTACCACACTATTTAAATACATTAATACAGCACTACTTAAAAGAGATTAGTACAGCATAACTTTCCAACATAACACATATAGTATTCATTTTAATATTTGTGAAGAGCCAATCATGTAATATGCATTTTTCACAATAATGAAGAGTTTTTATTCACATCAGTGTATGCATGCACACGTGTACAAAGGGAAAGCGAAAGGCTTGGTGCAACACACAAAGTGAAAACTCAAACCCTAAGTATTCAATATGAGCAAATTAAGGTCTGTCACAGTCACTCAGACTATCCTGTGATCAGCTGAGTATTTTTTTGAGGTCAGTTCAATAGGGAGCAGTGCAACAACCAAAACTGATAGCAGTACGCAGTTTTTTCATGGTGCTTTTACCCAACTTAAAGGTTCTTTGTCCCATTTTCCTGAGGATTTCACCTGTTCATCCCTGTCCTCTGTTCCCTTGCTCTAACCCACTCCTCTACCAGCTTAAATACCACCGACCCTTCACAGCACAGAAAATCTGTCCTCTCCAAAAGTATAATGCAATCCACCTCCCTCCAGAAAATAAAGTTAAACTTTAAATCAACAATCTTTATTACGTATATGTTATAAATACATATTATAATATTGGCATTTTGCAAATATTAAGATGGATGCTATATGTATAATGTTAAAATAACTTTGCTATAAAGATATAGGGTTTTTTTTTATTCCTGTTGTTAACTAAACTTAGACATAGTAGTGAAATGGCTGACATAGTATGCTTGTCTAAAAATGCCTGCTTGGTTGGGATAACATTCAATGAACATATGATGGAGACCCCTGCTACTGACGTGCCAATTATCAGCATGCACCGTCTGTAGAAAATATGGACCAAAGCCCAAACTGGAGGTGATAATAAGAATGGACTAAAACCATAACCAAGAACTGTAGCCATGATATTTTATGAAAAATCCTTTGCTAGTTTTTTTACTCCTGAGAAGCTGAGGACCCTCAGGAAAGAAATGTAAACCCTTCGCCTTCGATGCTAATTTGGTCCTCATTCTTCAGTTCTCTTATCAGTCTTTTCCCAGACCAGCTGTCTCAGATCCCTCCAGGGGGTGATTTTCATGGGTAATGTTCCTTAATGATCATTATCTCCTGTGTATCTTCTGGCTACTCCCAATCTGTGGATATTAAGCTCATCAGGCCTCTCCCAGTGAACAGTCTTTTAAAGAGAAAGTTCAATTCCCCTCCCCTTGGGTGAAGGAGAACAAACCCCTGACTGAAGTTACAAAAAAATTTTAGAAGTTATATCATTTCCAACACACCCATAACCTCTCTAAGAGTTTTAATACTTATGTAAATGGACAGCACATATACAGAAATAGTATTTTTAAAAGATCTTACAAGAACCTGAACACTACAGACAAGTTTTGAATAAGAATGCACAAGTAGCCTATAATAAAAGTTTGTACATAGCACAAAATTATATCCAACATATTCAATCTAAAACATTTTAGACTAGTTAGAACTCCTGCCAATGACTCTCCTCTGACAATTTTTTTTTTTTTGCCAATCCATTGCCCTTTGAATTTTCAGAAAGACATCAGATATACAAAAGCAGAATGCCCTTATGGTATTTCCTGTCATGCTGCAGAGAAAAGAACTCCTGAACTGATCAATACAATTTAAGTGATTGCAACATCTCATCTACTAAGCAAAAATCCAATCTATGCTTAGCTTTGAAAGCATTATGTGAAAAACACCATTCACTTTTGTTAAAATTTCAGTAATGAAGTAATGAAAATAGTAATAAAAATTAGGACAATAAGAGACAATAAAAAGCAAAGAATTACAGACGTCTGGGTGCCTTGCACTCTGCCACAAAGCGCACCTTACTAACAAAGGATTACCCCTTAAAAGCAACAGCCTATTGCATATTCATATATCTCATACATGATTCAAACATTCCTTTCACACTAGGATGTTTCTGCCTAATTTTAGCTTCCCCCCCTTCATCTTGTAAATCAATCTTCTTGGTTCCTCGAAGTCTGAGCTTTCCCAATAAGGAGGAAATAGTTCTTCTCTTGGGGTCTTGGTGTCTTGTTGCTGTAGTCTCTATCCAGATAAGATAATGTGAAGAATTTCTTGATTATCTTTTCCATTCCTTGCACTAGTTACAAAAAGTATCTTACATCGCATAGTTTCTATTTTAATATTATGCTATAGCCTAAGAACTATATTTACCACACTATTTAAATACATTAATACAGCACTACTTAAAAGAGATTAGTACAGCATAACTTTCCAACATAACACATATAGTATTCATTTTAATATTTGTGAAGAGCCAATCATGTAATATGCATTTTTCACAATAATGAAGAGTTTTTATTCACATCAGTGTATGCATGCACACGTGTACAAAGGGAAAGCGAAAGGCTTGGTGCAACACACAAAGTGAAAACTCAAACCCTAAGTATTCAATATGAGCAAATTAAGGTCTGTCACAGTCACTCAGACTATCCTGTGATCAGCTGAGTATTTTTTTGAGGTCAGTTCAATAGGGAGCAGTGCAACAACCAAAACTGATAGCAGTACGCAGTTTTTTCATGGTGCTTTTACCCAACTTAAAGGTTCTTTGTCCCATTTTCCTGAGGATTTCACCTGTTCATCCCTGTCCTCTGTTCCCTTGCTCTAACCCACTCCTCTACCAGCTTAAATACCACCGACCCTTCACAGCACAGAAAATCTGTCCTCTCCAAAAGTATAATGCAATCCACCTCCCTCCAGAAAATAAAGTTAAACTTTAAATCAACAATCTTTATTACGTATATGTTATAAATACATATTATAATATTGGCATTTTGCAAATATTAAGATGGATGCTATATGTATAATGTTAAAATAACTTTGCTATAAAGATATAGGGTTTTTTTTTATTCCTGTTGTTAACTAAACTTAGACATAGTAGTGAAATGGCTGACATAGTATGCTTGTCTAAAAATGCCTGCTTGGTTGGGATAACATTCAATGAACATATGATGGAGACCCCTGCTACTGACGTGCCAATTATCAGCATGCACCGTCTGTAGAAAATATGGACCAAAGCCCAAACTGGAGGTGATAATAAGAATGGACTAAAACCATAACCAAGAACTGTAGCCATGATATTTTATGAAAAATCCTTTGCTAGGATTTTTCCTCCTGAGAAGCTGAGGACCCTCAGGAAAGAAATGTAAACAATAACTATCTGCTGCTGTGGAATGCAACAGGTGCACCTGTGATTGGTGTATGTTGGTTGTTTCTAATTAATGGCCAATCACAGTCAGCTGGCTCAGACTCTCGAGTCACAAGCCTTTGTTATTGCATTCCATTTCTGTTCTTTCTAGCCTTCTGATGAATCCTTTTCTCTCTATTATTTTAGTATAGTTTTAGTATAGCATTTTAATATAATAAATATCATAATATAATAAACCAGCCTTCTGAAACATGGAGTCAAGATTTGGGTCTCCACACATGGGATATCCACCACATTTTGTGACCCCCGAGCGTGTGGCATTGATGGTCACCCCAGAAGTGACCACAGAGTCCAGCCTAGAGCTCGAGAACTGAGACCCTGAAGATGGGCAGCGTTCACAGCCGAGGCTGCAGACAGAAGAACCTTCTGAAGTTTCCCAGACATCGTGTCCAGAGACCGCAGAGCAGCAGAGCTGCGCAGCTGCTGAACCCACAAGGACACTGTCTCAAGTTACTGTTAACTATTCCCTTCCTGAAAATACTGCCCTTCACAGAATTGTTATGAATAAAAAGTTATCTATTTTTTTTTAAGGTTGCAGAGTTAAAACTGGTTGGACCAGTTGCTGTTAAGTTAGCTTCATTGTTAAGAGTTCTTCTTCAATTGCCCGTTAATGGTTGGTGATTAGCCATTGTCCCCCTGGTGCTTGCCAGGGAGCGACACTGGGACCCTGCAGCTACCAGGAGAATGGGAGTGGCATCAGAGCTCTTATGCAGATGAGAAATGCATTGCACTAAATCTTACCATTTTCCAGGAAAACCCCTAAAAACAACGAGCCAACATAGAATTAGGGGACCTAAGTGATGTCTAAGGATGAGCGCATAGTTCAGTGCCTGCTTGGATCCTTTTTGCTTCTCACCCTAACCTGAAAAGATGTTCACTAGGGAGGGGACCCGAAGTGTTGGACTAAAAAATGGGAATCTGCTAATCTCTCGTGAGGACGCAGTCCCCAGCTCTGCCTGCAGACCAGTGGACAAAGCTGCATCATCATCCTCCTCCTTCGTGCCACTCCTGGGAGCAGCGGCAGCGTGGGCGCGACCCGTCAATTTCTCCCCACCTGAGCTGAATCTCTTTAATCAAGGCATTAAAAAGGAGAAAGATCTCCTGCCCATTTATTTCAGAATGGTGTTTGAAATCTGGGAAAAAATACCTGCAGAAACTCAGGTTCCGTTTTCTGCATCAGATGACGGTTTTATTAACCTCTGGCCAAAGTGGGGGCAGGAGAACAGAATTAATATGGTGGAGAGACATTTTTATGAGTTTTTCAGATGATCAAAATTCCATGGATTTTTTACAGATTTGATATACTTCCTCGATTTAGATATTTGGGATTTCATGGAGTCTGTTTTTTAGTGGACATGTGACCGGGGTCTTGGACTGCCGAGAATTTATTCGGCGTTCTTAGCCCTCTTCCATGTTTTGAAGTGGAGAGAGGCTGTGGTGGAGTTGGTGGCCGAGTGCCGAGGGCAGGCGTCCTTCCCATCAGACACAGTGGGAGAGGAGCCTGTTGAAGGAGACCAACTGCTGGCTCCCAGCCCCCCTGCTCTTTCTCTCCGGGGGGATGGGGACCCACTCCCGCCACCTCCTGGGGCGGCCCCGCCTGTGGCCCCGCCATTTCCAGCAGAGTTTGTGGGCGTCCCGATCGCGGCAGCACCGCCTCCTGAGGATTGGCCCGTGTTGCTAGGCAACACGATTGACTGCAGCGGCAATCAACAACAGCCTGTCTTGGAGAGGGCGCGTCTCCGCGGTTGTCTGCCTGCCTGAGCATACCCTGGGGGCTGACCCTGCAGCCGAGCCACAGCCCCGCCCCGCCCCCCC
>JAGGNK010008515.1:21414-41385 GCA_017590115.1 Montifringilla adamsi | reverse complement strand
CCCCCCCGCCTGTCCCACTACCTCCTGGGGTGGCTCCATTGGCTCTGATGACTGCGCCTGTGCTGCAGCCTCCGGACCTCAGAGAAGACACGGCTGCTGCGCCCAGCCCGGCGGGGGATGTGCTCCCGCTGGTCCCGGCGACCCCACCACCCACCCCGGCGATCCCACTGCCTCCTGCCAACCCAATTCAAGTGCAAGGGGATGCTGAGAACAGTGCTGAGCAAGCGGGACCATCTCAAGAGCCAATACCAACACCCACGCTGCCCTCACCAGCCCCCCCCCAGCTGTGCCGCTGCCTTCCGGAGCTCTGTCCATCGCATCAGACCCTGCGACCAGCCTGTCCCTCCGTGGAGGGGACTTGGCTCGACAGCTGACTGCGGGCGCAGCCTGACTGCTTTCAAACTTAGCATTTTTCACGGGTCCATTCGTGTGTGGTCGGGGGCTTCTCCCGGGGGTCTGGGGTGCCTGCCTTCCCCCGCACGCCCCAGCGGCGTGGGGGAGAGGGGTCCTGGAAATTCTGCCTCTGGTCCCCAGCCCAGAGGGGATGGGGGTGGTGCCGAGGGGCAGAAAGCAGGAACACTGCCATTTGAATTGCAGGGGAGAGAGAAACGGTGCAAAGCGAGCATCGCTCGCTTGCTCTGGAGACAGAACACCCCCAGATCCGAGATGAGAATTCTTGGGAAAGCTTCTCTTCCCCAGCTGTCGGTGTGCACCAGTGGTTCAGGGGGTGTAAGCGTTTGGTCACTTCTGCTCTCAAGACATTGGCAGCATGGTCCTGCCAGGTTGTGAGAACACAGAGCCTGCCTCACGGGCCAGGTCTGGGCCATTTGGCTCATTTCCCTGGGCCAGGGCCACTGCCCCATCCAGTGTTGGGTTTGGGGAGCTTTGATCTCCCTTCCTGGACCTGGGCCACTGTTCTGTGGGCCGGGTCTGGGTTCCCTGGTCCACCCACCAGGACCAGGGCCACCGCAGGGTCCTAATAAAGGCCCTCTGCTGCTGCTCTTCTTTCACAAAGGCCCTTTGGTGCGCCGTTTTTTTCAAAAAAAAAAAAAAAAAAAAAAAAAAAAGTTAATACAGAAAAGTGGAAAGAGCACAGCTCAGAAAGCATTGAAAAGCCACAAATTTGCCTCAGCCCAAGTGCTTCAATTAAGTGCTGTGGCCAGGGCATTTCAGAAATTTTCTCTGAATTGTTTGATAACTGTCAATGGATTTTTGATAATTCTTGATGATTTTCTTTAGCAGTTCTTTGTTTCAGGATTCTGCAAGCCTGTTTCAGGACCAAAAGAGACTTCCAGAAATGTCAAAGAGGAACATCTTCAGTCCATGGACTCTCTCCTGAAACTCAGCTGTTTGGACTTGAAACAATGAACATTCTTTGCATGAGTTTTTTGCATTTTCTTATATTTTAAGATTTAGTGATATGATAGAATTTGATGTTCTACAGGTGAAGAATTTCCCTGAATGTTTTACAGGTGAAGAATTTCCGTTGCCATTCCACACAATAATTTGATTGAGGTTTTGATTGGCAACAGATAAACCTCAAGAAGTGTTTGTTCTCTCTTCTGCAAGGGTCCAGTAGAAGAAATTACAAACACTTTTCTTTTATAATTTAATAACTTTTGAGGAGGTTTTTGTTATTGCATTCCATTTCTGTTCTTTCTAGCCTTCTGATGAATCCTTTTCTCTCTATTCTTTTAGTATAGTTTTTAGTATAGCATTTTAATAGAATATATATCATAATATCATAATATAATAAACCAGCCTTCTGAAACATGGAGTCAACATTCGCGTCTCCACACATGGGGTATCCACCACAAAGAAATGCTCTAAAAAGGCGGTCCCAAGGAGGAGCCATAATAAACGGTTCTTGGAACATGTAAACTAGTTTGGGGAAAAGTTTAAATATGCATAATTGGTTATGAATATGCAATAGGCTGATGCAATAGGAAAGGTATGTAAAGGGCGTCTCCAAAATAGCAGGTGTGCACTTGGCTGAATGCCAAGCACCTGGCCGTAAATCTTTGCTTTATTGCCTTTGTCTCCTACTGTCCTTTATTAAACTTTGCAATTTTTCCAGGAGAGTGAACCTTGTTTTTCACAAGTGGGTACTTTGTCCAGGATGTAACACCTCACCTCTGAAGACCCCAGGAGATCCTGAGCAGGGACGGCGTGCCCCGCCAAGTTCAGGCGGCCCCTCTCTGTTTCTTCTGGCGTAATTGGCTGTTGCAGGTCACCACCCCATGGACAAAAAGAGACACAAAAAGCAAAGAAAAGGGAAAAGGCTCCCTAAGAAATGGCGGTGGTTAGCTTCACAATTCTTATGCACGAAGACCCGAAGAAGAAGAAAGGATTGTAAGTATTTTTTGGGGGGGCAGGTACGGGCGATGAATGGCGTGTGAATGAGACACAGGCTGGCTATTCTGGACCTGCGAAGTGATTGAGGAGTTTCTGAGGGCTGCGGTTCCATTCTTTCGTGAGAAAAATGGCCAGCGAGGAGACAAAGTGAGAGATAAAAGGAGTGAGAAATTCCCCATGGGTAACTGGAACTGGGTCTCAGGGAGGGGTTGGACCCCCCCAGAGAGAGGGAGCCAAGGGTTTTCTAGCACAATCCAGTAGGAAATGGGACAAAAGTGCGGGCCTCCTAAAAAATTGCCAGATTGAGGGATTGGGACACACAAGAGGCTACGGGAAGTGTCAGATACAATACCCAAGAGAATCTGGGGTTGGCCAACAATATTTGAGATTTTACAATACCCGTGGGTGGATATTAACAAGTGACACGAAAGTAAAGATACCTTATTTTGTGTTGTCTTGTTGTGAGTGAGAATAAGTGAGAGAGACATATTAAAGAAATAAAAATGAGTGAGTATGAATGAATGAAAGTATATGTAACATAGATTGTTGATTTAAAGTTTACTTTCTGGAGCGAGGTGGATTGTATTATATTATTGGAGAGGAAGGATTTTCTGTGCTGTGAAGTGTGGGAGGTGTTCAAGTTGTCAGAAGAGTGGGTTGGAACAGGGAAACAGAGGTCAGGGACAAACAGGTAAAATCCTGGGAAAATGGGGCAAGGAACCAGTAAGTCAGGTTCAAGGAAAAAAGGGAGTAAAAAGGTGCCGGCAGACATACCCCAAGATAGTCCTTTCGGGATTAAGCTAGCTAACTGGGATATTGATCCTTGTACAAAGGAAAAGGAAAAAGTAAAGGTTATTCAGTATTGTATGATAGAATGGACAAAAAAGGAAATAAGACCCAACCACATCTATTGGCCAGGATATGGGTCTTTTGAAGTTTGGATTTTCTAAGCCTTAAATATATTCGTAAATTCAAAAGAACCGTGTGATCCAGAAGAAAAAGAATATGCCTCTTGCTGGACAGGAGACACAGAACCCCTGAGGGTAAAAGTTTTTAAGATATCAAAAACTGCAGAGACAGAGCAAGGAGAGAAAAAGAAAGAAAAGGGCTGGGACCCCCTGGAAATATTGCCTCCCCTGCCTGTGTGTGGAGTTCCATCCAGCTTCCCCGCCTGTCCCCAGAGCTCCCTCTCTCCCATCCATGCCCAGAGCTCTGCGTCCCCTGTCCATGCCCAGAGCTCCCCCTCCTCCCATGCTGGGGGCCCCACCTCCCCCGTCCATACTGGGCGCCTTCGTTCCCACCCCCGCCTCTGCCCTATTGGCAGTTCTGGCTTCACTGCTGACTCCTACCCCCACCTCTGCTCCCTTGGAGATTCCGGCTCCCACAGTCCAAATGAAACCCCTTCCTAGTGGAGGGGCACCATACCAAAATACTAGGAGCTCAGTTAAAACCCAAAAGAAGCTCGATAATCCTTCCCCTATCACTACTCCAAAACAAGGGAAAAGGGTTATAAATAATGAAGAACAAAAAGGTTGAGATCAAGAAGTTAGTCTATTCCCATTACAAGAAGTACCTATGGGTGGAGTCCAAGGAGGGACAGGATTTGTAAACACCCCCTTGACTTCTTCAGAAGTCATAAATTTTAAAAAAGAGATTAAAGGATTATTGGAAGATCCCATAAGTACAGCTGAACAATGAGATCAATTCTTAGGTCCCAACATTTTTACTTGGGAAGAAATTCAGTCAATAATGAAAATAATATTCTCCCAAGAGGAGGGGCAGATGATTAGAGCTGCTGGAATGAGAATTTGGGAAAGGGAGAATCAACAACATCCACCAGGAGACCAGAAAATGCCAATAGCACCTCCTAACTGGAACTAAAATGAAGAGACGGGGTGAGGACATATGAATGATTATCGTAATCTGATAATCAGAGGAATAAAAGAGGAGGCACCCCGAGGGCAAAAAGTCAGAAAAGCTTTTGAGGGGCAGCAAGGAAAGGAAGAAACTCCAACTGAATGGTTAGAGAGGCTCAGAAAGAATATGAAACAATACTCTGGAATAGACCCTGAAACCATAGCAGGGCAAGCCCTATCGAGGGTTAATTTTGTCACTCATGCCTGGCCAGATATTAGAAAAAAGCTGGAAAAGATGGAGGACTGGCACGATAAATCACTAAATGATCTGTTAAAAGAAGCTCAAAGGGTTTATGTACGGAGAGATGAAGAAAAAGCCAAAGTGGAAGCAAAAATATTATGATAGCCACTATGCGAGAGAGTAACTTCCAGAGGAATCTGAAGCCCCAAGGTACCACTCCCAAATATTCAGGTTTTAGAGACAGGGAAAAGGGAACAAACAGAACCCCAGCACGATCAAAATCCCAGGAGCAAACTAAAAATGCCTGTTTCTATTGTGGGGAAGAGGGACACTATAAGAGGGAATGCCCTCACCTAAAAAAAAGGATCTGAAAATATTCCAAGAGATACACCCAGAAGAAGAATAAGGAGGTCATGGGCTCTATTTTCTGGGGGATAAATACCATCTAGAGCCTTTGACAACTTTAAAAGAAGGCCCCCAAGAGGAGGTATCAGAATTTCTAGTTGATCCTGGGGCAGAGAGAATTGTGTAGTAAATATTCCAAGGGGATGTGATGGGAGTAATGACACTGTGAAGGTAACAGGAGAAAAAGGAGAAGGGTTTAAAGTTCTTGTCATTAAAAATGTAGTAATTGAAGGGAAAACCTGAGTAGCGATGGGACATGTCTTCTTAGTTCCTGGAGCAAGTAGCAACTTATTGGGAAGAGACTTACAGGTACAATTAGGAATAGGGATCATACCAGAAGAAGGGAAGATGACAGCTAAAGTGTTAAAACTTGGACAAGAAGATGAGGAAAAAATTAACAAAGGCATTTGGGCTGGGGAGGGAAATAGGGGGGACTGAATATTGACCCCATAAGGGTCACGATTGAAAGAGAAGAATGTCCCACATGTGTGCCCTATATCCTTAGAAGGAAGAGAAGGCTTAAAGCCAGTAATAGAAGAATTGATAAAGGATGGGACGTTGGAACCTTGTATGTCTCCTAATAATATCCCTATTCTCCCAGTAAAGAAGCCTGATGGGAATTATAGATTAGTACAAGACTTAAGGGAAGTTAACAAGAGAACTCGGACCCGTTACCCAGTGGTATGCAATCCCTATACTCTTTTAAGTAAAGTCCCACCCCGGCATCAGTGGTTTAGTGTAGTGGATCTTAAAGATGCTTTTTGGGCTTGCCCATTAGCAGGGGAAAGCTGAAATATTTTTGCCTTTGAATGGGAGGATCCAAATACTGGGAGAAAGCAGCAACTAAGATGGACAAAATTACTACAGGGATTTACTGAGTCTCCAAACCTATTTGGACAAGCTTTAGAAGATATATTACAAACTTTACCCACTCCTCCTGGTGTGGTATTCACATGCCCTCTGAACAGAGAGAAGTTGTGAGACAAGCAGAGAAGAAGGAAAACATAATTCTTATCTCGCTTGCTGTGCTAAAGTGGAATGCAAAATGGAGATTGTTTACCCAAAGTGAGGATGTTTTGTTCCCTTGGCCTATCAGGGCCAAGTGTGTGTGTGAGTCCGGACTGTCACGAGACAGTCACGAGAGAATGAGGATGGGTGCAGTTCTGTGCAGTTGTGAGCAAGGGTGAGTGCAAGGCAGATTCACTTTAGATGCAATCTATATAGTATAGAATAATAAAGTAATTATTTAGCCTTCTGTTAAGACAGAGTCCTCCTCATCATTCTCTCCCTTTTGTCAGGGGTCGCCCGTGCAGTAATATCCTGGAATACAAATTACCCAATATGTGGATGATCTGTTATTATCAGAGGAAGCTGAAGTTGAAGTAAGGGAGGCTACTATAAAACTTTTGAATTTTCTTGGGGAAAAAGCATTAAGAGTATCAAAAGGGAAACTACAATTTGTGGAATCAGAAGTAAAATATCTTGGCCACTTAACAAGCAAAGATAGCCAAAAGCTAAATCCTGAGAGGATTACAGGGATTTTATCTCTTCCCCCTCCCTCTACAAAGAAGGAAGTTAGACGGCTGCTCAGATTATTGGGGTATTGTAGACTATGGATTGAAGGGTATATGCAGGCAGTAAAATTTTTATATGAAAAATTGACAGAGGGAGACGATATAAAGTGAACTCGGAAAGATGACAATAAATTAGAAGAATTGAAGTTGAAACTAGTCTTGGTACCAGCTTTGAGCTTACCCTTATTAGAAAAGCCCTTTCATCTGTATGTGAATGTGGATGGTGGAGTAGCTCATGGAGTTTTAGTCCAGGAGTGGGGAGGAGTGAAGAGACCAGTAGGTTATTTATCAAAATTGTTGGATCCAGTGATGTTGCAGTGTGATGTCATGGCTTGCCTCAGTTCCCTTGGTTTCTCTCTGAAATTTCTTTCCCCAGGTGGGGTGTCAATCACCTCTCCTTTCCCCACCCTTGACCCCTGCTGGGCACTGTCTATCAACCCAGAAATTCCAAGGGGAGTGTTGAGTGATTGGCAGGTTCAAAAGATGCTCTCCACCCCCTGGGGAGCCATTAGCCCACCCAGGTGTCCCTCTCACCTGAGACCACCTCCCCCTGTACCTGGTTGGCAGTCCCTGTGTTCCCTCCCCTGCCCCTCTCCCCAGGTAAAAGGGCAAGCAGACCACACGGTCGGAGTTCTGTTGGAGGGTTCTGTTGGGAGAGTTTGGTGGAGTTGTTGCAAGATTCAGAGGCCATGCGGCCCAAATTAAAAACTCTGGATTAAAAACTCTCCATCAGGACCCACTCCTTCTTCACCTTGCCTTAAAGGTTTCTCCAGCTCAGGAAGGCCTGAGGAGTGACCCCACATCAACAGCAAGCTCCAGCCCATAAGCACTGGAGCTCAGAGCATGCCCAGACTTGTCTCCATGTGCCCAGCTGCGACCACAGGTACTGAATAGCATCTCTGGGGAGGAAGGACCACAGGTGCCGCTATTTGGTCAGCAGCTGAGGACAGACAGACCAGGGCAGTCCCTTTCAGTAATATTGGTAAACTCCAATACAGTGAGTCATGGCTGGCCAGTGTGTATTCAAGCTATAGCAGCTACTGCTATTTTGGTAGGAGAGAGCCATAAACTTACTTTTGGAAGTAAACTAATTGTGTATGCACCTCATGCAGTCTGAAATGTGTTAAATCAAAAAGCTGAAAAATAGTAAACAGATTCTAGGATGTAGCCATGATATTTTATTAAAAATCCTTTGCTAGGATTTTTCCCTCCTGAGAGCTGAGGGCCTCAGGAAAGAAATGTAAACAATAACTATCTACTGCTGTGGAATGCAACAGGTGCATCTTTCATTGGTTCATGTGGATTGTTTTCAATTGAT
This sequence comes from Montifringilla adamsi, assembly GCA_017590115.1. Lineage (NCBI taxonomy): Eukaryota > Metazoa > Chordata > Aves > Passeriformes > Passeridae > Montifringilla > Montifringilla adamsi. The sequence goes on along the minus strand of JAGGNK010008515.1, from coordinate 33,636 downwards.
GACCAATCACAGCCACCTGTGCTGAGGCTGTGAGCAGTCACAAGATTTTTGTTATGCATTCTATTCTATTCTTGTTCTTTGTAGCCTTCTGATCATCTTTTCTCTCTGTTCTTTTAGTATAGTTTTAATGTAGTATTTTTGTATAATATATAAGATAATAAATCAGCCTTCTGAGAAAATGGAGTCAAGCCTCGTGTCTCCACACATGGGGTGTTCACCTCAAACTAGGATGTTAAAATATGAAGCAATTTTGATAAACAGTGATGACTTGACATTAGAAGTAAACAAAAGTTTGAATCCAGCTCAATTTTTATATGGAGAACCAAAAGTAACTTAACACATAATTGTTTAGAAATTATCCAGTACCAAACTAAAGTTCGGGAAGATCTAGCAGAGCAAGCCCTCCCAGAAGGGGAAATAATATATGTTGATGGTTCATCCAGATGCATGCAAGGAAAAAGAATGTCAGGATACGCCTTGCTTGATGGGAAAAATATGCAGACCATAGAAAAAGGAAAACTACCTTCAAATTGGTCAGCTCAGTCTTGTGGACTATATGCTCTAAAATAAGCATTAGATTATTTGGCACATAAGAAGGGAACCATATATACTGATTCAAAGTATGCTTTTGGGGTAGTACATACCTTTGGAAAAATTTGGGAAGAAAGGGGGTTAGTAAATTCAAAAGGAAAGGGACTGATACATGAGGGATGCAGAGGTTTTAGAGGCATTAAAATTGCCTGAAGAAATAGCTGTAGTACATGTTAAAGGACACCAAAGGGGAATGACCTCAAAAATAAGAGGGAATAATTTGGCAGATGAAGAAGCTAGAGATGCAGCAGAAAATGGGACCAAAAGGGTTATGTTCATTTTGACCCCAGACAAGGAAGAATTCTAAGTTCCAAAAGTCAGTGAAGCAGAAGAAAAGGAATTAAGTAAGATAGGGGGAGAGAAAGATCAATCTGGGAAATGGAAACTTCCTGATGGGAGACAGTAACTTAATAAGCCACTTACTAGGAAGATGATAGAAGACATGCATCAAAAAACTCATTGGAGCACTCAGGCTTTGTGTGATCACTTTTTAAGGAATTAAGGGTGCACTGGAATTTTTGGATTGGCAAAACAACTGAGAAATGTATAACATGCCATAAGATAAATAAAAAGGTAATGAGAAAAACAACATTTGGAGGCTGCAAGTTAGCTCTGCGACCATTTCAAAGTATCCAAGTGGACTTTACTGAACTTCCCAGAGTGCAGAGGTGGAAGTTTCAATTAGTAGTAATAGACCATTTAACTCATTGGGTAGGAGCTGTTCCCAATGTCAGAGATACGGCTAATGCGGTATGTAAAACCCTTTTGGAACAAATTATTCCCAGGTATGGAATGGTTAACAGAATAGACTCAGATAGAGGAACACATTTTATGTCAAGAGTCTTACAGCAAATAACTCAAGCCTTGGGACTAAAATGGGAATTACATACCCCATAGCATCCACAGAGTTCGAGCCGGGTAGAAAGAATGAACTGGATTTTAAAGAGAACTTTAACAAAATTAATGATTGAAACCCAAATGCCTTGGAAAAAATGTTTACCTTCAGCTCCATTGAGGTTTCAAACACAACCCAGGTCAGACCTGGGAGTGTCACCCTATGAGATGATGTTCGGATTACCCTTTCTGACCACCCAACATGAAACTGCTACTTATGAAGAAGGGGAAATGAGTGTTAGAAAATATGTCACCACAATTGCAAGAATGCTTGAAAACTTGCAGTTGAAAGGGATAATCCTTAAAATCACACCTTTAGAATTTAAGATACATAATATCCATCCAGGGGAATGGGTACTAGTGAAAACATGGAAAGAACAATCTTGAATTCCACAATGGGAAGGTCCTTTTACAGGTACTACTGACGACTGAGGCAGCAATCTGAACCAGAGAAAGAGAGTGGATCCATGCCAGCAGCATCAAAGGACCTGTGAAGGAACCTGAGGAGTGGACTATAACATCTAAACTGAGTGATACCAAATTGACTCTCAAGCGGGGACTGGGTGGTAATGAACTGGGAAGACCTAAATGATCCAAGGAGTGTACAAAGAATCACACCTAATTGGGAAATAGGGCCAAGCTTACATCAGTGGTTTCAAGTGTCGTCTGGACATGTTCTGAGACACCTCCGATACCCCCCTTAGGGAGGAATACTTCCACTTCAAAGAGAAGGATCAGGACTGTTTCAGTCAGAGAGTTCTCATATTCTGGCTTTAGCCTGTGACTTACACAAAGAAGAGAAGGAATTACAACTTCCATCAGTGCCATACCATGTACCCTGTCTGATTCATCCCAACACCAGACATGCTAGCTGGGTTATAGGTAAATGTTTAAATTGTGGCAATAATTGGTATTGTAGTTCACAAAATTGATGCTCTCTTTGCATGAAGTGTTGAGTACTAAATCTATCCCGTATCCCAATAGAACTCAAAACAACTGAAATAATAACTTTGCTTTGTGGATGGGAATTACTAGTGCCTGTTGAATGGGAGATATTTGAGGAATGGTGAGAAAATACAGTTAAGGAGTGTCAAAAATTATTTTCCTGGAAATTCGCAAAAAGGAAGTGAGGAGGAAATAGAAGGCAAGCCCAGATAGGCTTCTGTACTCACCACCACAAAGCTCATATACACCTGCTATGGGTAGCAACCCCATAGGCACGGGAGGTGGGGGTATAAGCCATATCTTATGGTCGATGCCTCGTGTGAGGAGACGCGAATGTTGACTCCATGTTTCAGAAGGCTGGTTTATTATGGTATGATATATATTATATGAAAATTATATGCTAAAATGATACTAAAAAGAATAGAGAGAAAAGGATTCATCAGAAGGCTAGAAAGAACAGGAATGGAATGCAATAACAAAAACCTCCTCACTCCCAGAGAGTCCGAGCCAGCTGACTGTGATTGGCCATTAATTAGAAACAACCAACATGCACCAATCACAGGTGCACCTGTTGCATTCCACAGCAGCAGATAGTTATTGTTTACATTTCTTTCCTGAGGCTCCTCAGCTTCTCAGAAGGAAAAATCCCAGCAAAGGATTTTTCATAAAATATCATGGCTACAATACCGGACCTCTGTTATTCCTTTTTGTGTCACTCATTTTTGTCTTTTCCCTTTCGGGATACCAGCAAAATCATGTCACAAATGCTACTGAAGGCTTTACATGGAAAGAAACCGAGGTTCTTTTTTTATTACTCACACCCATGTCAACAGTCATTGCTATAACCCATCCAAATTAGGTACCTGTATGCAAAACGGGAAAAAATACTGGATTGCAGAAAACTTAGGAACAAGTGGGAATAGGTTGGGAAGGGAATGTCCAAAAGGGGAGAGATGGGTTTGTTTCACATTTGTCCTTAGGAGTAGAATCCAAGATTTGGTAAAATAACAATTAGTAAACAAAAAGGCAAAGCCAACACAACAATCTAATGCTGTATCAACCCTGTAGAGGAATTCCTCATTGATCAAGGGCATGGGTTGCCCCTAGAGGGATTGGACAACCCAGCCTTAACCTAACAAGGGACTGATGTCCTTGGGGTCACCTTGAAGACTCAGAAAGAGGAAATGTTGCGATGTTGCAAGAGCTAAGACGGATGTTAGATCGGATGCTTTAACCACAAAAAGGGCTGTTCCCAATCATGCAGTGCCTTGATGCTTACCAATGAAATAGAGTAGCAGAAGCGTGATCGAGGCTGTGAAACCAATCGTAGATAGTTGGCTGCCACATGAACAAGGGAAATGTGTATAGAAAGAGCGTTGTTCAGGCAATAAAGTCAGAATGATATGTAACCGTATCGGTGTGATTGTCGTTACTCGGCCAGCTCTCCATGGGACCCTCATCACAACCCCACATCAAGATTTGTACACGAAATGTAAACAGCAATTAGAAGAGGAAATAGATATCTCAAGATTTGGGAAAAAACCTGTTAGTGGAATTGGGGGAAAGAATAAGTAAGGAACTTAATTAACATAATCAACTGTTGGGTCTGTGGAGGGGCTTTGATGACAGAGGAATGGCCATGGAAAGGCAGTAGCTTAGGCCCGGTTGAACTCCTTAAGTGGAACCGGACAAATATAAAGGGGGAAAACCGACCAGAAGGATGGATTTTAAGTTCAACAGTGATAGGAGAAGAATGTCTCTGGCACATTGGGAAAAATTTTCTTAGCAAAGTAGGAAATACTCCCTGTAAAAGATATAAAGTTAGTAATGGAACTCTTACATGGTGGATCCCAGAGGAACCAACTCTGTATTGGACTCAGAGAAAAACAAAAGAATTGTAAGCATAATAATGAAATTAGACTTTTCCAGTGTAATGATACAGGCAAGAATCCTTATTTTGGGATCCAAGAAATATCCAAATTTTGGGAAAATATAAATAAACAGAAAAATTATTATTGGAAAGCACCAGATGGCTTATTTTGGATATGTGGGAAAAGAGCATACCCAAGACTCCCCTCCCAGTGGAAAGGGAGTTGTACTCTGGGAATCATACAGCCAGGATTTTTTCTTTTACCAGGACCAGATGGAGATCAATTAGGAGTACCAATTTATGAAGATCTAAAAAGAAATAAAAGAGAATTGATTGGAGGATTTCAAAAATGGAGAGATGAGGAATGATCCCCTGAACGCATAGTGGAAACATATAGGCCAGCAACCTGGGCACAAGATGGGAGTTGGGGATATCGAACCCCAATTTATATGCTAAATTGTATTATAAAGCTCCAAGCAGTTGTAGAGATAATACCAAACAGAACTGCTCAGGCAATGGAATTAATATCAAGGCAACACAGCCAAACAAGAGCTGCAGTGTATCAGAATAGGTTGGCTTTAGACTATTTATTAGCTGAAGAAGGCGGTGTTTGTGGAAAGTTTAATACATCAGATTGTTGTTTGAAAATAGATGACAACAGGGATGCCGTCCTGGATATAGCCAAGAATATCAGAAAAAGAGCCCATGTACCAGTCCAAAAATGGAAACTAATGCTAAAAACTAGCTGGTGGGATAACGTATTGGGAATAGAATGGTGGGAGAAGCTAGGCTTCTTCCTTTTATGTGCTACAGCTGGTCTGATATTTCTTCCTTGCTTAATCCCCTGTTTTATTTGGCTAATCACCAGCATAGTCCAGGGCATGCAAGTGGTAACAATGCCTATGGACCCAAAATTGGCTACATCTGGAATGGCACAAAATATCATGGTGTTAAAGAAACAAAATAATATGGAAGACCCCTTTGAAGAAGCAAAATTGATTTGTGAAAAAAATGAGCGAATAATGAAGGTAAGAAAACAAGAATTACTGCTCAAGCCAAATGATTTATAAAAAAGAAGAGGGAGGGATTGTTATAAATACATAGTATAATATTGGCATTTTGCAAATATTAAGATGGATGCTATCTATATAATGTTAAAATAACTTTGCTATAAAGTTATAGGGTTATTTTATTTCTGCTGTTAACTAAACTTAGACATAGTAGTGAAATAGCTGATATAGCATGCTTGTGTTAAAATGCCTGCATGGTTGGGATAACATCCAATGAACATATGATGGAGACCCCTGCTACTGACATGCCAATTATCAGCATCCACCATCTGTAGAAAATATGGACCAAAGCCCAAACTGGAGGTGATAATAAGAACGGACTAAAGCCACAGCCAAGAAATGCGCATTTTATTTTAACATTATACATATAGCATCCATCTTAATATTTGCGAAAAGCCAATATTATAATATGTATTTATAACAGTGCAGGCGGTACATGTGGGGTCTTGTCAAGCTACTGGCAAAAGTTACTTGTGGTCTACCTCCAGATTGTACCACACACTTGAGGAGCACTATAACAGAAGAGAAAATGGAGAAGTGAGAGACCAGTGACACCACTGTGCATGCATGGCGCTAATTCACAGCCTTGCACTGGCCTGAGTGGGTGACCAGTCATTGCCAGACTGTCACTGAATATGAGCTACATCTTGCCACCATCCCAAACAAGGTTATTTTATAAAGTGAAAAATGCAGTCAGATACCTTGGAAACTCATTTTTCCTGACTACAGCATTTTTTTAAAAACAACAGAAATCTCAAGGGGAATCATCAGCAGGATGTAGGTGGTACCTATCAGCTATAGGAAGCAAGACACTTTGGGGCTTTGAATGAGAAGCACCACTTCACCCTCACCAGGAGTACAAGAACACTCAGCCCATGCCCAAATACATGTGTATGTGTGGGGTGCTGCCCCAACCCTGCAGTCCCATGAGGCGGGCAGCCTTGAAGGAGGGGGGTTGGGCACCCAATGCTGTAGCCAGTCACAGCAGGTGAGTTCCATTTTCTTTTTTTTCAGCACTCGGCTGGCATAGGCTATTTCTGCCAGATGAAGGTGAGTGTTGCCAGGAACAGGCTGCACTGGGTACCTTTCCCTCATGGCCTGTGTTTTTCTGCAGGGATTACTACACCACACTTGTCACTTGATGCACCCAGAAAATGCCTGAGGTGGCCTTGTTTTTGAGGGTGGAGTGGGTGCTTCAGACAAAGTTTATTAAAGAAGCCCTGCCATTAAGTCACAAGATGCTGAGAAGACCCCCTTGCTTTCTAAACTCCTCAGAGTGAGAAGTCTAGGGGCAGCTGGATCTTATCTTAGCCTCAGACTGCCAATGGTTTAAGTTTTGCAACTTTGTCCCATTGTAGAGGGAGATAAAATGGAATTGAGCTACAGGCCATGAGACACTCCTGCAGCATGCCATGGCAGCACAGAGAAGCTTGTCTCTGCCTGACCTTAAAAGGAAGAAATGCCACACAGCAGATGCCCTACAGAGAGGAGCCTGCCAGAGCCTGTTACATATGTGAACACTGCATGATCACCCTCATATAAGAACATTAATCTATGTTGCTGACATGGCAATGTGTCATAGGTTGCTTAGTGAAGAAATACCATATAAGGAAATATGGTGTCTTGAAGAAGTGTATAAAAAGAGTTTGCTTTTTGTAATAAACATCTAAGTATCCCCACCGATGTGAGTCTATACGATCAGTCACTGCAAATGGCGCCCCAAATCGGGACTTGAATAGGCAACTAGTGGTTGCACCAGTGACAACACTTGGTTGAACTTTATGGGGGTCTGAAACAAAGCTTGGAGGTTGAAATGAAGCCCGTGGCATTCCAATCAATCTTTCTCCAAGACAGAGGTTAAGCAGCTGAGAAGTATGGGGAATGATGTATCCCAGGAACAAAAGGATGTCCCAGAGATGATGGAACTGATTTTGAAAACACACAGCAGGGAATTTGAATCTACAGAATTTAACAGACTCTTGTTATGGGCTAAAGACTGTGATCCGATTCTAAATAGCACCAATGCTTTTGACCCTCAGAAATAGGATGCTTTAGGGCATGCTTTGTGGGACCAAGCTATGCGGGGCAACAGAGTGCTGGCAGAGCTTTTGTATCCATGGCAGACAGTATTCAAGGCACTCACAACACATGCAGCACACGGGGACCTGGAAAAAAAGGACTTGTTCTACCGCAACCGCCATGCCGGCTCCTTCCATGCCCCCACTGAGCAAAGCATCAGGCTTTAATCATAAGTTTGTCAGGGCTGTGGGAGGAGAACCAGAGGATAACCCCTGGTCCCCTGATCCATTTGATCCTGTAAGGGAGCTGGATCCTTTCCCCACCAATTTGCATAACTGATGGGCAGCAGTGAGAAAACAAGCTGCTGCAGAGGGGGATGCGGACTTATTGCATGCTTTTCCAGTCATTTACCAGACCAACCAACCACCTAGATGGGAAGGTGTCATGGTTTGACATGAAAGACATTTAGAGAAGTAATATAAAACTTCTAGCTACTAGAAAGCTAGTGACCATTTGCAAAGCTCAGGCAACATATTAACCTTTTCAGTGCTCCAATCCTCCCTCGAGTAAGAGAAAAGAACAAGATGCAAACATATAAAAGAACAACATAAAAACATCAGTCAGTAAAGAAAAAGTCAAGTCCCAGATGGGAGGAATGGAAACATACCTTGATCTTGGGGCTGAAATCCTCTTGTAAGCTATAGAGAAAAAGACTCTTTTTCCCTATAACACATGAAACTATGGGGAGATGAAATGTTCAAATTGATATTGAGCAAAAGCCTCCATGTTAAAGCAAGCAGATGTTAAAATAACTGTGATCCCATGAGAAATTTAAACAAAGAAAGAGAGAAGAGTAATCCTGTGCTCCCAGGAGAAGACGATCTCTGTTCCCAGGGATGAAGATGATTTTAGAAATAGATAATAAGAACTTTTACCTTTAAACAGCTCATCTTTAAAACAATACCCCATAAGTCAACATAACCCATAGACAAACTATAAGAAAGCTTGTGAAAAATAAGGACTTAATGATTGCAAATTTTCCCAGGCAGCTGCTAATCATAAAAATTGAGAGCCATGAAAGAACTATTTTTTCCTCTTGTAGAAAAGTCTCCATAACATTAACAAGAAAAATTTCTCTCCCTAAGTAAACTGAAGAAAGACTATTTTAGAAGTAGTAAACTAACTAAAAATTTTACATTCTGTTTCTTTACATTATCAGTGAAAAAAAACCCCAAAAAAGTTCTAAAAAAATTATTTTAATTCCTACTACTTTATTTTCCTTTTAATTACTATTAATAAAATTTTCTTTATACCCTTTTAAAATTTTAAACCTACTCTACCTTTCTCCTAATCCTATCTCACAACAAAAACCAAATACATTCATAATTAACCAACACCAAAACCTACCATACTCTTTAATGCATTAACCAAGAAATCTTAAAATTAAATAAATCTTAAATTAACAAACGAAAACCACTACAGAAGGCTTGTCTTATGGTATCATAAAAGAGCTGCGTCACTCTGCCTTAGACAATGGCATTAGAGCCCCTTTTACTATTAGCCTTTTGGAAACTGTGGTGAACTCATATGATTTGGAACCACAAGACTTTAAACAAATCCCACAACTTGTGCTGATGGGTGTGTAATTCACTGTCTGGATGTCAGAATGGAGAGAGCTTTGCACTGTTCAAGCCATGGACAATTTACAGCAACCCCAAGGGCACGTCTTGCTACCTATCAGTGCTGAAGCTTTTATGGTGGAGGGCCAATATGCGCCTACCTCTAGACAAGCTCGATTGCCTGAGGAAGCTCTTCAGCAGTCAAAGAAGCTCGCTTTACGGGCTTTTCATAAAGTGCCGGACAGTGGTGTGTCTACATCTTCATTTGTTAATATAAGACAGGCAGCTGATGAACCTTTTATCAAGTTTGTAGATAAGCTAAAAGCCACTCTAGATAAGTAGATAAACAATGTCACCACATGAGAAATATTACTGAAGCAGTTAGCAGTAGAAAACGCAAACCCTAACTGTCAAAAAGTTTTACGGCCTCTGCAAGCCCCCACTGTCATAGAAATGCTTAAGGCTTGTCAGGGAATCGGCACTGCCAGTCATAACATGACCTTGCTTTCTGAGGATCTTGCTACAATGAACATTTGCTTGGGATCGAGTGCTTGTTTTTCATGCAGGAAGCCTGGTCACATGAGATGTGAATGCCCCTGGAACAAAAGTAGTTCCATGGAACCAGGCGTATGCCCACATTGCTGGAAAGGATGGCATTATGCAAAACAATGCCAATCTAAATTTACTAAAGAAGGGGAGCCACTCCCATCTACATCAATGGGCCCTCTGGGAAACTGCCAGGGGGGGAATGGCGTGTGGATAGCAAATCAAACCCCACTGTATTCATCCCCACAAATGCCTTACGAGCCCGGATAGCAGGCAGCACCAGCATGGACCTGGCCTCCGCCATCACAATAACTCTCCAGCATAGCAGTGTGCACTATTTGCCTTCAGGTGTCCAGGGACCACCAGGCCATGGGTGCAGTGCACTTTTGATTGGTTGATCATTGGCCACAATGCAGGGCTTTTTTGTTCTCCCTGGACTCATAGATGCGGATTTTACAGGGGAGATTCAGATAATGGTTTGGACCTATGTACCCCCGTGATCAAATTTGTGAAGGGACACTGTTGAGTTTTTTGTGGGTCTTGGGTCTTCAAAGAGACAGGAGCAGTTGTTGGTTGTTGTAAAGTTGTTTATTGCATGAATACATCAGCCTTGAAGGTGAAGAGTTCAGAGTATTAAAGTCCGTGCCAAAAGCTTTCTGGCATAGAGTCCCGATGTTCTGAGCAGAAGTAGCAGAAGCAGTAGAAGCAGTAGCAGCTAGCAGAAGCTACTACCACCCTCTTCTTCTTGCACCCTAATACAGGGGGAATTTATTCCCAAATCATCCAATCAGATAAAAACACAATTCTAAAACATTCTTCCTACACCTATCCGAGCTTAATTCTAATGTGCACAAGTAGTGTTAGTTCTTACACAAAATTTACCCATATAGTTCTATTTGTTCACGCAAATAGTTCTATCTGTTCTATCTAGAAATGCAAGCAATGTTCTGCTATGTTTTTGTATGTTTTTGTTATGTCTGGAGCTAAGTTAATTTTGTTAAAGGTAATACTACAGAACATAGGCTTTAGGGCTTTTTACTAGCTAACACAGTCTCTTAAGGCACTTAAGATAGATTTCTACTTATTTAAAACTAAAACTTATACTCCTACTTCATGTCTGTGTGGCTTAATATATTTCAGTTTCTCTAAAGGTTCCAATTCAATCCCTGCATTCCTTTCTCTATCTGAGGGACTCAGAGAGGCTTCTGTTTCATGCATTCCAACAGGACACTAATTGCTCCACTTGTTTATTTTCATGTTGATCCCCCTGGCAATCTTCCGTGAGTTACAGGTAATAGCGGCTTTGATTCCACTGTACAGCCACAGATCCTATGGGCACAATCACTTTCCAGTCATAGACCCACTCTCAAATGTGCCCTTTGGCATCAAAACAGGAAGCTAAAAATTCCAGGTATACTTGGTAGTGGTGCTGATTGTATTGTTATAGCCTTCTCAGCATGGCCCAGTCATTGGCCCTTGGCTCAAGCTGCTAAAGGTCTAGCTGGAGTTGGAGGCCTTTCTATTCCAAAGCAGTGTCAATTTTGTTACAATCGAGGGCCCTGAAAGTCATACTGCCACCATGAAACCTTACATACTTATTGGGAAGGATGAAAGTTTGACAAGAAAGTCTCAAAGATATGTATGCTTGTCAGAAAGATTTTTGAATGTGGAATCTGAAGATGGAATAGAAATGAAAGCAAGTTTTGATATAGAAGAATTGCTGAGCCAGTCTTACTGGATAGTTAAGAAGGCAAAGGATATGTTAGTTAGAAGGGGTTTTTATGGCTTAGAGCAAAGGATAAACCCACCTCAAACAAGATGTTTTTACCAAGCAGAAAGATAGCACAGGCAAAAAAGTCTGCCAATGTTGCAAGTAGAAAAAAGGTCTCAGAATTTTCCACTGCAAGAAAACTGAAAAACAACTACTAGCTTAAACTGTAATGTACTAACTTTTAGTGATTGGAGAATAGTAACATGAATATGGTAATTATAGTAGTTATGATAGGCTATAGGTAAAAGTTAAGGTATAGATTGGTTCTTCTATATTAAGATGCTCAGCAAAGAAAAGTATATAATGCATTGTAGCCAAAAGTATCTTCAGGCTTGCCTGCATCTGGAGCTGACAGCTGTAAGCACAGGCTCTGTCACCCACGACCCTGGACTGCTGTAATGTCTTGGATACAATAAACTGCATTTTGAAGAACCGCCTGGTGTCCCTCATTCAGGCTCTTACTCATACTCCCACTCCCTGTTACTTTATGGGGACAAAACTGCTTTAGCCAATGGGGTCTCATGTTGGGAAGAAATTTATCATAGGGCCTGCTGCCGAGCAGCATGTCCTGGCCCTCACCTGGACAACAGATCGTCCTGTGCGAGTCAACCAGTGGCTCCTTCCTTGGGATAAGCTGCAACATTTGCACCAGCTTGTGCAAGAGCAGTTGCAAACTGGACATCTTGTTCCTTCAACCAGTCCATGGAACTCTCCTGTTTTTGTTATTCAGGAAAAGAGTGGAACATAGCAATTGCTGCACAATCTTAGGAAAATCAATGATGTTATTGTGCCTATGGGAGCCCTACAGCCAGGGCTCCAGTCTCCTGAGATGTTGCCACAATCCTGACCATCATTGACTTCAAAGATTGGTGTTTTTTTTGTGAACATGATGCCCCC
>JAGGNK010008515.1:0-21360 GCA_017590115.1 Montifringilla adamsi | reverse complement strand
CCCCCCCGCCCCGGTTTGCATTTTCTGTGCCTTCCATTAATGCTACTGAGCCATACCAAAGATATCATTGGAAAATTTTACCTCAGAGCATGAAAAATAGTCCCACCATTTGCCAACTTTTTGTTGCTCAAGAGCTAGCTCCAGTATGCTTGAAAGCCCCTAATGTTTTACTTTATCAACACATGGATGATATTTTGATTGCTGTTAGCACTCCTGCTGAAGCAGCAAGGGTAAAACAATTGGTTATTGAAGCAGTAGAACAAAAGGGTTTGAAAGTAGCAAATGAAAAGGTACAAGAAGAAGCCCCTTGGAAATACTTAGGGTGGAAAATTTTAAATCAAACTGTTTGGCCTTTGCAGCTGCAATTGATATCTCGAGTATCCACCCACAATGATTTGCAAAAGTTCTTGGGAACAATTAATTGGGTACACCCTGTATTAGGTATTACCACTAAACAACTCGACCCCCTTTTCTAGTTATTGAAAGGGGACCCTGATCTTGCTTCCCCTCGCACCCTGACACCCAGAGCAACAAGAGCCTTAGAGCAGATCACACAGATGTTAAGTGCTCAACAGGCTCATAGAGAAGTTGATGGTATCCCTGTCAATTTTTATCTTATCAATGCCCCTTATCAGCCTTATGCCTTGTTAGCCCAATGGGATGATGCTCAAAAGAACCCCCTTGTTATTTTAGAGTGGATTTTTTTGCCACATCAATTTGGAAAAAACATTGTTTCCCACATAGAACTGATTTTGCTGTCAATACAGAGAGGTCGACAGCACCTGCTGCAACTTGATGGTGTTGATCTGTTATCTACTTACCCATGACCTAAGATTATTTAGATTGGCTGCAGCAACACTCACTGGCTTTTCATGCTTCCCCGCAAGGGTTTTCTGATCAATTAAACATTCATTTGCCTTCTCATACTTTGTTGAGCAGTCTATCACAGTTGAATTTTATTGAAAATCTTATTGTTCCCCAGTTCCAATTGCCAATGTCTGCATGGTGTTTACAGATGGCTCTGGAAAGACTGGATGGTCTGTAATAGTGTGGCAAAATAATGGGCGGTGACTACAAGATATAGAAGTAGTTTGTGGTTCTTCACAATTAGAACTAGCAGCTGTGGTTAGGGCTTTTGAAAAATTCCAGAATGAGCTGAACATTGTTACTAACTCCTCTTATGTTGCAGGTATAGTAACCATAATAGAAGAAGCTTATATCAAAGAAGTAACTAACCCATTGCTCTTTTCTTTATTATTATGCTTGTGTTTTGCAGTGCAGTCGTGTATGAAAAGCTATTATATCCTACATGTACATTCCCATACTAGTCTTCCTGGCCCCATCTCCGAAGGTAATGTCCATGCAGACCAGTTAGCTGGAACTGATGTTGGTTTTTCTCAGGCACGTCTGCCACATGGGTTTTTTCACCAGAGTGCAGGAGCTCTTTGAAAACAATTCCAGCTTACACACAAGCAAGCATGGCCAACTGTGCAAGCCTGTGCCAACTGTCAACAGGTCATGTCCTTGCCTGTCCTCAGAGTCAGTCCCTGGGGACTTCAAGCTCTAGAAATCTGGCAAATCAATGTTACACATTTTCCTGAATTTGGTAAGATGTTCGGCGTCATTTTTTGTCCACTTTTGCAGCCCATGGAGTACCTGTCTCCATAAAGACTGATAAAGGGTCAGCCTATACATCCAAACAGATGGCCGATTTTTTTCATTTGTGGGGAGTGCACCATGTCATGGGTATTCCACATTCCCCTACAGGTCAAGTGATTGTTGAACAAGCCCATAGCACTCTCAAGTCCATGTTGTTAAAACAAAAAAAGGGGAGTGTAGGGATGGGATATACCCCACACCAAAGACTGCAATAAGCCTTATATGTTCTTAATTTTTTGAATTGCATTCAGAAAGACCTAACCGTGACAGCTAACAGCTGGCCTAGAAGCCTCACAGTCGTAAGCAACCCTGACCATAACTCGACCAGCCTACACCATTGAAGGAAAAGAAGCTAACATCTTTATGAAGAAGACACCGAGAGGCTGAGAGATTCAAATGCAAACAGCAGACGCCAGCCAATCCCTGACGAGCATGTAGGCATGGAGCTATTGGCCAGTGAGCTGGGTGGTAACAAATTTCTAGCCAATTGGGACTGAACACGAGTTTTTTTGAAAACCATATAAAAGAAAGCTGTTAACAATAAAATTTGCTGTTGCCGCATGAACCTTGGAGTGTCAAGTTGCATCCATCTCAACTATGACAATTGGTGATCCCGACGTGATCGGCATCAGCCTGCCACATGGAGAGCGGGGAGATGGACCCCAGCTGAGAGAGCAGCCTGGAGAGCTGCTGGCAGCGTGCAGAGCTGCAAGAGTTCAGATCACTGTAAATAGAAAGTATATGCTGGGGATATGGGGACTTGAGTCCCAACAGAAGAAAAAGCTGTAGTGAAGGTATGGACCCTCTTTTTAAGTAAACGGGGGATAAAATATACTGAACAGGCTCTGAAAACCTTAGTTTCATAGTGCAAGAGCCAAGGAAAAGATGCTACCACAGAAGCTGCTTTTAATGTTCAAACATGGGAGCAGGCTGGTGAATTGATATTTGAGTCAGCCTCCTGAGGCGATGAAACCCGGAAAAATATCATGATGACCTGGCAGCTGGTGTTGGACACTTTAAAGCAAATAAGAGCCAAGAGGAGTGAGAAATCTATAGCTGAGGCACCGTGGACACCACCTGCAGAAGCGCCCAGCAATGACAGAGTGGGGGGGAGCAGCTGGGGAAATAGGTGCCACACCGAGTTTGCAAGTGGCAAAGACAGGCAAGAAAACAGAAAGGGAGTGATTGTCATCCAAGCTCTCTATCCCTGCAGTGCTGCCCTGCCGTGCCGCTGAAGGCCCCCTGGCGCTGGGCATGCCTGTGCTGCGCATGAATCTGTCTGTGTCACAGCCAGCCACTCCATGTGCACTTTGTTCCGTACCCCCTGTTATCCTGGAGGAGAGCCAGACAGCATTTCGGAGGAGCTTGTGCCACTCCGTGCAATGCCATGTCATGGAGGGAGCCAGGAGAGCCCTTCCCGACAGTGTGCTCCCTCTCTGTTTGCCCTCTGCAAGGGTGTAGCGGCAGCAACAGAGGTGGCGAGGGGTGAGCGTGTGGAGCCACAGGGGCAAGGTGCTGTGGTGGCAGCAGCAAGTGCGTGGTACCAAGCACCTGGTGGCAAGCACATGGCTGCGCCATGCCAGCGACTACATGGCACAGCCACAGGACAACAGCCCACGGGACGCCCGCAGCTCTCTGCATGTGGGCAGTAAGCAAGCGACCCAGGAAGCCTGGTGGCACCGGCAGGGGCAGCACTGTGTCCCTGCTCCCCACACATGGCAGGGTTTGCCCAGTGAAGTGTGGATGCCATATCGCGTGCCGGCGGAACCCTGCAAGCCACCCCAGCACAGCCCCCAACCTGCACTGCTCCAGCTGCAGCCAGGGCTCCCATCTGCTGCCCACTGCCGCTGCCAAGCTAGCGCCCCACCTCCGCCTCCTGCCTGGTCCCGGTGGCCCGGCTAGCGCTGCAGCTGCAGTCCCTGGTACTGGGGGTCCCAGCAGCTTCCGCCACCATTCCCATTCCCAGCAGCAGCAGGAAGAGGCAGCAGCACAGCCAGTTGGGTGCAGCTATGTTGGAGAGAGCCAGTGATCAGATCCGTTGCACAGTTTGAGTTCTCAAGTCCTGTTAAATGTTAACTTTAAGTTTTCTTAGGTGTGCCTTTTGTTATATTCAAATGACATTAAGTTTCAGTGAAATTAATTTTACGTTCTGTCAAACATGCTTGTCTGAATTATAAAATGTAATTCCTTTGTTTTAGAGATGAGTGATGTGAAGTTTGCATGGAGTTAACTTTTGTTGAGATCTGCTCATTTGAATTACAAGATACAGTTATTTTATTATAGAGTAAGATATTATTTGGGGTTGCACATGTTCATCGTTTAGTTGTTTGCAGGTTGTTCATGGTATCAGTAATTATTTAGCTAAGGATAAATGGCAAAGCTGGTTGTTTTACAAACTTTCCTAATTGTTTTTACCGAGAAACTTGTTTTTAAAATATGTTAGGGAAACCCTTCCAGTCATGGTCTTGGCTCTGGCCAAGCCCTGGCCCTGGCTGGCAGGGAAAGTATGCCATCAGACCCAGGTGTTTCTGTGCTAAAAATTAAATCAAGTCACCTTTACTTGTAGATTTGGTCTTATGAAAGCTAGACCCCCTTTTGAGGTAAACTTGGAAGCCTTTCTTGGGAAAGGCTTTTCAAGTCCTTGCTGTGAAATGGGGTTCCCCAGCCATGGCAGACCCTGGGTGATGGTAAAGCATTTAGGCAGTTTTAAGTATTACCTTGTTGATTTTTGTTCAGTAGTGCTTGTTGTTTTATTAGATGTGTTGTTTTACTGTTCATAATAAGAAAAGTGCTCAGCTACGTAAAGGACAACTACCACATTTTCCGCAGTGCCATCTGCCAGGCATTTGGCATAGCTTCTGATGAAACCTTTGTTACCACCACAACAAATAGGAAGGAAATTACAGAAGATAGCTTCAGCGAGCTTGTTCAAGATGGAGTTACTTTATATCTGCTACAGTCAGTTGATCAAATGTTGCTTTTGACAACCAAGGAACAAATTGACTTTCTGCCCCACTATGATACACTTGTCAAAAGTGATGTGTACAAGTACTATGCCAGCAAGGGCCAAAATCCTTTGCCATTTGCCCTTGCTGAATTGATTGAAGATTGATACCATACACAAATGTGGAGAATTTTGACTGGTGCACTCCTCCAAAGAAGAGAGGATTGGCACCAGTTGAATGCTACAACAGAATTTCTGGTGCATTGTTTACCAATGATAAGTTCCAGGTCAGCACAAACAAACTCACTTTCATGGATCTGGAGCTGAAGCTAAAGGATAAGAATACTCTGTTCACGAGAATCTTCAATGGACAGGAACAGCAAATGAAAATTGACAGAGAATTTGCTCTGTGGCTCAAAGACTGTCATGAAAAATATGATGAACAGATGAAATTCACATTCTTTGAAGGAATAACTGTATGTACTGATATACTATCCAAAAAATGCAGAGCCCGTGGACAATGTATGCTGCAATAGAGTGTGATGGAAAACATACAAAACTGGACAGCTGGTGAAAACTATTAAGACTCATCTGATATTCTATCGAAGCATTGAGAAATTTTACTTGTATGGGGACCATGATGGGGATATATTTGCCACTGGGGGAGAGGTTCAAGTTGCTTCGGAACCATAGGTATTGTATGCTGAAATGAAAATTACTAAAATCTAAAAACTTGACAGAACAGTGTCTGACAAAGTTGTTAAAAAAATGCATAAAGGAAAAAAAGGCAAGATTTCCTGACAAATTATCAGTAACATGACCTAAAAAACTGACAGTTTATAGGATACAAAATGTTATTTACAATTGTAAGACAATTTACCCATTACCTCACTTGAACCCCAAGAGTCAAACATTTTAGAGATTCGGCTACAGATATAGTGTGCAGCATGCCACCCTGTGAAATCATGCTGTTATTGATATTCTTTTCTTAGCTCCTGGACATGGCTGTGAAAAATTTGATGGCATGTGTTGTGTGAAAAGATTTTCTGGGATAGATCAACGGCTGGAAAGGTTAGGCTTGTCGAGTTGGGTAAAGAGCCTCATTCGAACTGGGCTTATAATTTGTGTATAATTGTTTTGCACATTGTACCATGTTTGCTACCCTTTCTGCAAGGGTCCCTGCAGAAGATGACAAAGACCGCCTTTGTATTAAAAAAAAAAAAAGGGAGAACAGATGCCAGCCAATCCCTGATGAGCATGTAGGCATGGAGCTATTGGCCAGTGAGCTGGGTGGTAACAAATTTCTAGCCAATTGGGACTGAACACGAGTTTTTTTGAAAACCATATAAAAGAAAGCTGTTAACAATAAAATTTGCTGTTGCCGCATGAACCTTGGAGTGTCAAGTCCTGTCTGTCTCAACTGCGACACCTAGCCCCTGTCCAATGCCATTTTAGTGGATTACAGGCTCACTTAGAAAAAGCTCAAGTACTTATTAAGAATCTTGAAAGTGGAAAATGGGAAGGACCCTTTCCATTCATAACCTGGGGACGAGGATATGCTTGTGTTTCCACAGGTTCCAGTCCACAATGGGTACCTGCAAGGGTGGTCTGACCAGCCTTGGTTGCTCCGGCTTCATCATCAGCTTGTTGGGAAACTGAGGGAACAAGATGAATGGGGTTTGTCGGGGCTGGGCCATGGGTGAAACACATTCTAACATTGGAATTGTTTTGATTCAAGATTCTTGTTTGTATAGCTGATCAAGCACTGAAAAAAGTTATGGTAGTACAGTTTGAAAACAAAAAATGGGGAGATGTAGAGGGAGATAAGATGGAATTGAGCTACAGGCCATTGGACAATCCTACAGCATGCCATGGCAGCACAGAGAAGCTTGTCTCCACCTGACCTTAAAAGGAAGAAATACCACACGGCAGACTGAATCGTTAAAACCAAAAATCATGGACAAAGACTCTCTAACTAGTCAAAGTTAGAAAGTGGTATGTTTATTACGCCGGCAGGTGGCACAGTGGGAGTTGTTCCCAAAATGCATGACCGCACTGCACAAGGATTTTTGCCTTCTATTTCTTTCCCAAAATAATACATATGCACAACCCCAGTACCTCCCATTCCCCCCCCCCGTGTATTAAAATGAGGTTATTAGTCCTTCATGTGTGCACAGTTCTTCTCTTGAATTGGGTCGGTGGTCTCAAATTGGGTCGGTGGCCCCAGGGATGAAGTCAGGAAGGTCTTCATCAGGTCTCTGTGACCCTCTGGCACAATCCATAGGCACATACTGAAACCAGTAGAACAATGCCCAGCACCTGGATTCTATGTTAATCCATCATGAAGCAGGAGGCCTTGGATTGTGCCAGAGGGTCACAGAGACCTGATGAAGACCATTCTGACTTCATCCCTGGGACCACTGACCCAATTTGAGACCACCGACCCAATTCAAGAGAAGAACTGTGCACGTGTGAAGGACTAATAACCTCATTTTAATACAAAGAGGGGAATGGGAGGTACTGGGGTTGTGCATATGTATTATTTTGGGAAAGAAATAGAAGGCAAAAATCCTTGTGCGGTGCAGTCATGCATTTCTGGAACGACCCCCCCGTGCCGCCTGCCGGCGTAATAAACATACCACTTTCTAACTTTGACTAGTTAGAGAGTCTTTGTCAGCCCAGACTGCTCATCCAGCAGCAGACAATGACCCCTGACTACTAAAACTCTGGACAAAATGGTATGTTTAAAAATTGAAACAGTTTTAAGTAGTGACCTGTGAGGCATACGCGTGGTCAAGAAAGCCCCATGGTAAGTCGTGGGAGATGTCCCACGTGCAACTTGTGCCACTGTAGTGTGCTTGCAAGCTGAAGTTGCAGTTGAAATCTGGTTTATCTGGTTGCCAGTAGAAAGAGTTGTTGAACTGTTGTACTGAGCTCGGGCTTTTGTTGCTGGCGGAAGGGGATTTTTGCCATTTCTTTTGCCGTAGAGGGCTCAGTTTGTTAGCAATTTGGAGCTAGCAGTCATAAGGGCAAATCCTGGTCTAAAGTTGTTATGCTATTGTGAATGTCTCCTGACTGTGAGAATGATTGTGAGAACATTTGTTGAGATGTGCTGTTAAGACGACGCAAGTGGGAGTTTGGACCCGCGGTTCCGTTTTTGGGCGACTGAAACGGCCAGGGAAAAACAAAGCAAGTGGGGTGCATGATCCTTAATAAAATCCCCTCCCCACTGTGACTCTGTGTGTGTGTGTTTTGGTTATGGGGGACGGAATTTACTGTAACACCCGGTGTTCACGTCAAAGGGTTCAGACTCTGAGAAATTATAGGGGCGGCACTTCGCTGTTCAGGTGTTTATGTTTGTGGAATTTAAAATATAGACGTTGCGTGCTTTAGTGTAGTGTGTTTGTATATTGTTAGACTGCATTAAGTGTTTCCCGCGGGAATAATAAGATTGTGATGTTGTAATCGTGTTTGGAGCTGTGGTGTTTTTTTGAGACAGCACTGCCATCTTGTGTCAAAAGTTGTAAGTGCAGCACACGTTGAGTGTAAAGTAGTAAAACTGGTTTGTTTGGAGCCTTTGATAAGAGCTTACTTGTGGTTTTAGGTACGGGGATTGTGTTTGTAGATGCTGATTGTTAGAATCATAATAGGGATAGTTCTGGTCTGAGAAACCAATCTGGCCAGACGGATAGGAGGAAGTCATTTGCTTCAGCAGTTTGGGCTCAACTCGTGGGAGTTTGTGAATTCAGTAAACTGGTGGATAGACAGGGGAAATGAGAGAGTATATTTAGAAGGTTTATATCAGACATCTGGGAGACTGGTGGCTTTGGATTGGGAGCAACTGGCTGTGGAGAATTTAGAGAGTCAAGAAGGGGCGAATGGAATAGCTTGCATTTGTGGGAATTTTCCTGCAGCTTTTGGTGCATCTAGAGGTTGGCATTGTGTGTGAGTGTTACTGCAGTACAAGATTTGTGCAGGACGTTATTACTGTTCTTCTGCTAACTGGTACAGAGAGTGTGCCCAGTGTCAACAGCTCTCTGATCGAGCTGATTTAGAATCAAGGATTTTAAAGCTGGTGTGTGGAAAGTCACCTTTAGTACCTGAGCGGTGGGCTATGTGAGAAGACTGGGAAAGGACCGTACAAATCTGTGAAACTAGGTTTGGGTGGAAGCGAGACAAGAAGCAAAGGAGGAGGCAACAAGGATTGGAGTAGAGTGCTGGTTTTGTTAAGGATAAGGGGAGCGATGGGAAGCAACCAGAGTAAAGAGATCCCCAAAACTAGTCCTTTAGGGCGTATTTTGGCACGCTTGAAGGAACTAGTAGGGTATGGACGGATAGAAAATAAAAGGATCCTCGTGAAATTTTCCACACAGTGGTGGCCACTCTATAGGCTTGAAGAGGGGGTCAGGTGGCCCCCAAGTGGAACTCTATATTATGAGACTTTGTTACAGCTTATGTTATTTTTGAGATGGGAACAGAAATGGGAAGAGGTGACGTATGCTGACATGTTTTTCTCCCTCTGGAACCACCCTGAGTGGCAGAGGGATTGTGGACTCAGGGTTCTCCCTGACACCTTTGTGTTGGCCCTGGAAAAAGATAATGAGGCTAGTAGGGGGAGGCTGAAATGGTGTTGTAGTGCACGCTCCATAAACCAATGCTGCACAGACCTGGACAAGGTATACCCAGCTGACTCACTGGAGAAAGAGTTGGGGGATCTGTTTGAACCACCCCCTATGTGAGAAATGGCTACCCACTTTTCATAATTTTAGAAAGGTTTATTAAACCTTATCAAAAATGCAACAGAAGACTGAATAGAGAAAATGTTATGGCGCCGGGAGCAAAGGATTTTCCCCACCATGTGCTCGCCCACACAGTGGAGGTTTTGCCTTTTAACCCTTTAACCCCTCCCAAAGTTCTGTCCATCGACCCCTTCTTCACTGTCCAGTGGTGGAGATCTATTCCTAAAATCCTTATTGGAGGTCAGATGTCACCATAGTGACAAGCCAACCCTCACAGATGTCCCAACCCTGGCTGTCTCTTGATAACAACGCGAGGGGGAAAAACACAACTATAAATCTATAAAATTTTTCTTAACCTACGAGTGGGAAAACCCCAAAACTGGATGTAAAACCCAGCTCACATGGTCAGTTCTGCCTCAAGGGTTCAAGAACTCCCCTACAATATTTGGAGAACAGCTAGCAAAATATCTGAAATCCTGGGAAGCTCCATCAGAAGGACAGCTGTTACAGTATGTAGATGACCTCCTGGTAGCTACCAAAACTCAAGAGGCATGTGTGGAGTGGACGGTAAGCCTCTTAAACTTTTTGGGCCTACAGGGGTATCAAGTATCCCAGAAGAAAGCCCAAATAGTGAAGCAAACAGTTGTTTATTTGGGCTACGAGGTTAGTGCTAGACAAAGAACTTTAGGATGGGATTGCAAGGAAACAATATGCCAGACCCCAAAGCCCCAGACAGTAAAAGAACTAAGAACCTTTTTGGGCACGACCGGGTGGTGTGGGCTGTGGGTTTATAATTACGGACTGTTAGTCAAACCCCTATATGACTTGATTATGGAACAAAACAGAGATCTCCAATGGACGAAAGAAGCAACATGAGCCTTTGGCCAGCTGAAGAAGGCCCTCATGTCAGCCCCAGCCCTGGGACTTCCAGATGTGAGTAAACCATTCTTTTTGTTTTCTCACGAAAAGCAGGGAATTGCTTTGGGAATACTAGCACAAGATCTGGGCCTGTACTGCAGGGCAGTCGCCTACCTCTCTAAGCAGCTGGATGCAGAGGCTAAGGGATGGCCAGGGTGCCTCAGGGTGGTTGTGGCAGTGGCAGTGAACATCCAGGAAGTACTCAAGTTCACCCTGGGCCAGAAGATGACTATGCTAGTGTCCCACACAGTGTCTGCAGTACTGGAAGTAAAGGGGGGACATTGTCTCTCCCCACAGAGATTCCTGAAATACCAAGCCATAATGGTGGAACAAGATGATGTAGAAATTGTGGTAACTGACATTGTGAACCCAGCTTCTTTCCTCAGTGGTAGTATGGGAGAACCAGTGATCCATGACTGCCTGGAGACTATCGAAGCTACCTACTCCAGTTGCCCGGATCTGAAGGACACCCCTCTTGAGGACACTGAGACCTGGTTTACTGATAGAAGCAGCTACGTCATCAGCAGAAAAAGGCATGCTGGGTTACCACAAGCTGGGAGGTAATAGAGTCTGGATGATTACCAACCAACACCTCGGCACAGAAGGCTGAAATAATTGCCTTAACTCAGGCAAAAGGAAAGAAAATCAATATTTACACAGACTCGAGGTATGCATTTGGGGTAGTCTGTGCACATGGAAGGAAAGAGGACTGTTGAACTCACAAGGAAAAAGCATTAAACGTGCACAAGAGATAGTAAAACAGTTGGAGGCAGTCCAGCTACCTGAAAAGGTAACCATCATGCACATCAAGGCACACCAAAAAGTGAGCTCTGAATTGGAAGAAGGGAATGAGCTGGCGGGCAGAAAAGCAAAAGAAGCAGCTAAAGGTGAGGTAATTGTTGAGACAGTTGAGGCAGCCTTAATCCCAGATGGACAAATTTCTATTGAAGGTAAGCCAAGGTACAGTAAAAAAGAAAAATGGCTTATTGAGAAAGGAAATGGAAGTTATAATCAAGAAAGGAGGGCTGTTACAGATGAAGGGAAGGGAAGGCTTGTGATTCCTTCTTACATGCTATGGTTATTAGTGAAAGATGAACATGAGAAAACACATTGGGGAATAGATGCCTTGTATAATTACTTGAAAGACAGAATCCTAACCAGAAACTTGCAAAGTACAGTGATTTAGGTGACTCATCAATGTAACCTTTGCCTCCAAACTAATCCCAAAAATATTCCTGAACCAAAACTTGGGCAAATTAGAAAAAGGATATGGACCTGGGCAGCAGTGGCAAGTTGATTTTTCAGAACTACCTAGGAAAGGGGGGTACCAGTACCTATTGGTGTTAACAGATACCTTCTCAGGGTGGCCAGAAGCTTTCCCTATGAGAACTGCCTAAGCATTGGAGGTAACCAAAGCACTGTTACAAGAAATAATACTGTGCTTTGGAGTCCCAGCCACAATGTCTTCAGATATAGGGCCACATTTTATTTCAAAAATTGTGCAGCAAATTAGCCACCATTTAGGCATTGACTGGGAACCTCATATTCCATATCATCCTCAGTCAAGCAGTCAAGTGGAGAAAAGGAATCACTTGATTAAGCAGCAAATAATAAGACTGGGACAAGAGGCGAAGTTACCTTGGCCTCAGGCTCTTCCATTCGCATTGTTACGAATCCAGACCAAACCAAGCGTAAAGGCAAAGTTGAGTCCCTTTGAAATATTGTATGGAAGGCCATATGGAATTCAAGAAGGGACAACACCCACTCATGTAAGGGAAGAAACCCTACACAAATATGTGGTGGCCCTAAAAAAACAACTTTGAGAAATTGAGAAACATGTGGCTGGGTCTTGAAGCACAGAATTAGATGGACCAGTACATGATGTACAGCCTGGGGATTATGTATATGTTAAGTCTTTTGCAGAGAACACTCTGGAACCACAGTGGGAAAGACCATTCCAAGTGCTCCTCACCACCTTTACTGCAATCAAGATTAAGGAACAAAGCACCTGGATCCATCATTCCCAAGCGAAGAAGGCTCCCGAGGTACTCTGGAAAGTTATACCGGGTGACAAAGAACTGAAATTAAAACTTTCTTAGGAAAATAGAGTGTGGGTGAAATGATAAGCATAGTTTAAGAATAGAAAAATTTGTAGTTATAATGGATAATCAAGTAGGTGTAGCCTGGAGAGTTGTGGCATTTGTGATTATCGCTATAGCCACAGCTAATGCAGTACCATTTCTTTCCTGGGGCTCCTCAGCTTCCCAGGAGGGAAAAAATCCTAGCAAAGGATTTTTCATAAAATATCATAGCTACAGTACCGCTTGCATACAATGTGACTGGTATATATAAGTGCCAAGGGAAAGCCTATGACTCCAACTCCTGTAAGTCTCTAGATCAGATTTTAAAAGTTCCAAATGCAACTGTGTGAGAAGGAAGAAATATTTGGAAATGTGAATATGCGTTTGTCCAGGATGGGTATCATAAATTTCATCATAAACCCATGAAACTTATTGAAATTGGTCCTGAATCCTGTGACAAATGCTTAACCAATTGTCCAGAGTTTAGACTCAATATAGAAGGTTGTGCAATCAAGGATTCTAAGATTGATTGTAGTATAACTCAATTTTGTACTGCTTCCCAAATGGATAGGGTTAAAATAACTCAACCAGTACCAACACTGAGAGAAACCATGACTACTCAAATCACTCTAGAACCCATGGTCCCTATAATTACCAAAATTGGACCCTATGCTCTTAAGTAGACCGGAATTCAAAAATTGTTGATTAATCCAAAGTGGTCATTAAAACGGGTAGACGATGGCAATGCAAGTGAATGCCTCTGTCATTCAGCCTGAGTGTGCTCCATTTTTAAGGACCTCTTTTATGAACTGGACCACCTGGCTGCAGAAGCGTATGCCTTTTATGTCCAGAGAGAAGAAAGAATTTACTGGATTATTGGGAACGGGACTAGGGGTTCTAAATACAATGGATTCAGAAGTATTACTGAACAAATTGACAGCACTTGGTGGTGATATGGTTAAATTACAACAACCCTTACAATCTTCCTTGTTGGCATTAAGTACCAGCCAGTGGAAATTGTCCAAAATATTACCAGAATGGGAAAATATGGAAGAGCAAGATCATCAGTTGATAACTGATACTTTAGGCACAGCTAGTGGGAACATTTCTTTGGCTTTTGGGTGTACACAGGCACAATTATGGATGCAATCAGTGGCGGCCTCAATCATTGGGGATGGGAAGAAGGCATATTCCCTGCCGAAATTCGTAAAGTTGTTTGGGATAATGCCTGGGATTTAGAAAAAAGAGCTTCAATCCTGGTGGGTTTTAGTTAATTTTACTTATGATCTCATGACGAGTATGGTAACAGCTTTTCTTTTAACCATATACGATGCATCAGTAAGCTTGATACATCCAATTGTTCCTTTAGGGCTAAATCAGGAGGGGACCATACTATATCCTTTTGAACACAGAATGTGGGTATGAAAGGTTGAAGGAATGTGACGAACTATTAACTTAGAACCCTGCTCTATGAGAGAACAGTTGGGGTTTATAGGTGAAGGCAATGTAAGTGATGATAAAGATATTTGTTTAGATACAGAGCAAAGCATTTGTCAATTTGAAATGCATACCATTAACCAGACAACCTTGATTGTGTATACAGGACAAGGTTGTGTCTGCCTCAGAACAGCATGCCCCACTATAATGGTAGATGAGACCACTGTGAATGAAACTCAGTTTAACTTGTGCATTTGTAACTTTGTCAGAATTGAGGGATGTGATTTTTCCTATCAGGCACCTGTGGTATCATACCAACGTATAAAGACAAATTTGATTACTGTCCAAGAAATATCACCCATGCCTACAGGGATGAACTTAGCTTTGGTTACCCAATTGTTGAAACATCATGAATTAAAGAGAATTCTTAAAGAAATTTCCTGGTTCAGGGCAAATTTGGGAAAGAACCCCCAAAGGGGTTCCTCTAGAAAAGCAGATTCAATTGGCCCCTCCCCCAACCAGTTTGGGAAAAAATATCTTCTTGGAGAAAATTAGAAAAAACTGTTTATTAAACAATAAAACCTAAACAACATTCAACAATAAAACCTCTTGTTGCTTCAAGAGATGACAAACTCAGAAAAGTCCCCTCCCTGGGTTGCAACTTGGTCCACTCAGTCTCTTATCAGTCCCTCCGTCACTGGAAATGTCGCAGCCCAGGCCCGGCCCGGTGGGCCACAGGTACGAGCTGCCAGTGCTCTTCTGGGTGGTCAGTCCAGAGCAGGTTTGAACAGGTCCAAAGAAAAGGGAAAAAAACCCCCCACAGTCCAGGGATGTTCTTTGCCTCAGCTAGCTAAAACTAACTAAAACAAAGGAGAGCTCTGTCCTGCTGTCTGTCCATCCGCAGACAACACAGTCCAGGAGCAGGAATGTGGAGGAGTGAGTGCAGTGTCTGAAAACAAACTGAACGCTTCTTGTCTCCCCCCTTCACTCTCTGGAACAAGTCTTAAAGGTGCAAAACTTATTATTCAGCATAAACAGAGCAGACGATTGGGGATAAAAGCATCATATAGTCAACCCAGGACAAGAAATTAAAGATGAAGGAAGGAAAACTTTGATTACAATACACCATGACACAGAAACTATACAGAGAGCATTTAATAGATTAGAAGAAGGCCCATCCCGTCATTGGTGGGATGTGCTCTTTGGATGGTCTCCAACGGCAACTGCCTTGCTCAATACCTTAGTTCATCCAATTATTGTTTTGGTTATCTTAGTCGGTATAACTTTAATTTTGTCTATTATAGTACTTGTTTGGAATTGGAGACTGTTGCGGCAAGTCACAGCTTTAACTTCAATATCAAGAGTATATGGTACAGTTCTAAGAGACACCTACCATGCAGCTTTGCTAGATGAAGAAGAATCTGTATATTAGTAAAAGAAATTACTAACTTTGAAGAAGGAGTGGGAAAGGATCATGATTATAAAGGGTTAAGATTTTAACTGAGGGTTAGAACCAATTCATATTGAAGTTAGATACACCAATGATAAGTTAATAATTATTAGATGCTTAAGCTAAAGCTAATTGTTGTATTATGAGCTTATTTGTAGAAGGCAGTGGAGCAAGTGAACCATTATAGGAACATATTGAAACCAGTAGAACAATACCCAGCACCTGGACTCTGTGTCAATCCATCACGAAGCAAGGGGCCTTGGATTGTGCCAGAGGGTCACAGAGACCTGATGAAGACCTTCCTGACTTCATCCCTGGGGCCACCGACCCAATTTGAGACCACCGACCCAATTCAAGAGGAGAATTGTGCACACGTGAAGGACTAATAATCTCATTTTAATACAAAGCAGGGATGGGAGGTCCTGGGATTATGCATATGTATTATTTTGGGAAATAAATAGAAGGCAAAAATCCTTGTGCGGTGCAGTCATGCATTTCTGGAACAACCCCCACTGTGCCGCCTGCTGGTGTAATAAAAATATGTGGCAGTTTCAGTTTGAAATCAGGCGGAAACACTAATTTTTTGTAGTGGTTTTGGTTTGCCAATTTAACATTTCTCCAATTTTGAAATTTTCTCGGCCAACGCACCAAAGAATATGGCGGGTTTGGTGCTGGCTAATCACCAATATACTCACTTCTTGCTGTGAGATAGGATTAGGAGAAAGGTAAAGCAGGCTCAAAACTTGAAAAGCGTATAAAGAAGATTTTATTAAAAGTAACTAGAAGTAAAAAAAAAAAAAAATAGTAAGAATCAAAAACTCTCCAGAACACTTCTCCCCACAACCTTTTCTTTCCCACTGACAATGTAAAGAAACTACACTCAAGATTTCCAGTCAGTTTATTGCTTCTAAAATAGTCTTTCTTCAGTTCACTGAGGGAGAGAAGTCCCTCTTGTTAAGGTTGTGGAGACTTCTTCACAAGAGGAAAAAACCAGTTTTCTTGTGGTTCTCAATTTCATCATGAATAGCAGCTGCCCAGGGAACTCCGCCACTGTGAATTTTTTTCTATTGCCACAAGCCTTCCCACAGCTTGTCGATGGGCTATGTTGACTTATGGAGTATTGTTTTAAAGATGAGCTGTTCAAAGGCAGAAGCCCTCATTATCTATTTCAAAAATTATCTTCATCTCTGGGAACAGAAATCTTCTTCTCCTAGAAGCACAGGACTACTCTTTTCTCTGTTTCTGTTCAAACTTCTCATGGGATCACAGCCATTTTAACATCTGCTTATCTCAGCATGGAGGCTTTTGCTCGATATTAATCTGAACACTTTCATCTTCCCATAGTTTAATGCATTATAAAGAAAGAGAGTCCTTTCTCCATAGCTTACGAGAGGATTTCAGCTCTAAAACAAGGTATCTCCTCCTCTCTCCCATATGGGACTTACCTTCTTCTTCACTGACTTTAATGTCTTCATGCTGTTCTTTTACATGCTTGCATCTTGTTCTTTTCTCTCACTCGAGAGAGGATTGAAGCACTGAAAGAGTTAACATCACATCTAAGCTCTTCAAATAGTCACCTGATCCCCCTGGTCGAGCTGAGTGAGGCGGCTGGGAGGTTGAGATCTAATCAGCCAGGCCAGAACTCAGCAGCAGCACACCGGGATTGGGGGGGAGGGTGGCCCTCTCCTTCCCCCTGCCTGATGGTTGCGGGCAACTTTCACGAGAGTAAAATCTCGACACCGACCCTGGGCTGCTCCCGGGGCACAGCGGGTGCGGCTGGGCTCCGGGCTGAAGAGTTGTAGACAGCAGCTAGATGTTAGCAAGGCCAGCCCCATCGGGCCTGCAGCACCCCCTCTCCCTGCCCGGGAGCAGATGGGGGAAGGGAGGGGGAACTGGCAGGCAGCTCGGGGAAAGGGAGCCCAGCCCTGCCTGTGGCACGGCTGGTGGACCCGGCCTGGGACGGAGCCCGCCCAGCCATGTTACTTTGTTCCTGACCAGAAAAGAAAGAAAAAGTTCCCCGGGTTTTCGTCTTTAACATGTGTGTTTCACAGTCATGTTCAGCTTTTCAGTAGTTCCACAAACTGTCAGTTACACAAAAAGCTTTGCATCACTTCCCTGAATTTCCTCCCATTCCAAACTAATACAAC
The DNA here is from genome assembly GCA_017590115.1 of Montifringilla adamsi. Lineage (NCBI taxonomy): Eukaryota > Metazoa > Chordata > Aves > Passeriformes > Passeridae > Montifringilla > Montifringilla adamsi. Next base: position 3,985 of record JAGGNK010008515.1, on the reverse strand, counting down.
ACATCACTTTCTAACTATGACTAGTTAGTGAGTTTTTGTGATTTTTGGTTTTAATGATTCAGATCTATTCAGGGCACAGTTACTGAGGTTTTCCCATTGGATGATTCAGGGTGGAATGCTAATGTGCCAGAACAGATGGCAAGGCTAAAACAATACCAGAATTTCATAGTGTATGGGTTAAGACATGGTGTCCCTAAAGCTCTAAATTTGTCAAAGCTTTACAAAATAAAGCAAAATCAAGATGGATCTGACACTGATTTTTTAAATAGGCTGAGAGAAGTTACAATCAAATATACAAACCTAGATTCTGATTCAGCTGAAGGGAAATCTCATCTAACTCTCTTGTTTGCAGGTCAAGTTACGAATGATAGAAGAAGAAAGCTGCAAAAGTTAGACAGGGTTCAGGACATGAGTTGATTATTAGAGGTAGCCTGGAGGGTGTATCGGGACAGAGACCCAAGTGACAAAACTAGTTGCCAACCTAGTAAAAAGGTTATTCAGGAGAAGTCACCCAAGAGAACTTCTTCCCTTCTGGACAAAGATCAGTGTGCCTTTTGCAAGAAAAAGGGACATTGGAAAAATGACTGGATGATATTGAAGAAATCCCCAGTCCCCCAACTCACTGTGGGACAGGACTCAGAGTGATGGTGACCGAAGGCCTCTCCCCCAGCAGAGCCTTTGGTTATAGCTAAGCTGGGGAAAGACAACATTGAATTTGTGAAAGATACTGGAGCAGTGTATTCTGTGTTAAATACTTTAGAGGAGAAACTGAGTCAAGATACTGTACATGTTGTTGGGGCAACAGGGGTGGATGAAACATGGCCTTTCTTCCAACCTTTAAAATTCAAACAGGGGAAGCACTGGGTAACTCATCAATTCCTTTATATGCCTAACTCCCCATAGCCATTGTGGGGGAAGGATTTACTGGAAAAACTGGAAGCAGAAATTAAATTTAAAAAGGGAAAGGGTGTATGAGTTATAATTCCTGAATCTAAATTTGTCAAAGTTGCTGCACCTTTTTATACAGGACAAATGTGGTGAAATCCCCATTTTAAACTTCAGAAAATGCTGTCAACCTGTAGCCATGATATTTTATGAAAAATCCTATGCTAGGATTTTTCCCTCCTTGGAAGCTGAGGAGCCTCAGGAGAGAAATGTAAACAATAACTATCTGCTGCTGTGGAATGCAACAGGTGCATCTGTGATTGGTCCATGTGGATTGTTTTCACTTGATGACCAATCACAGCCACCTGTGTCGAGGCTGTGAGCAGTCACAAGATTTTGTTATGCATTCTATTCTTGTTCTTCCTAGCTTTCTGATGAATCTTTTCTCTCTGTTCTTTTAGTATAGTTTTAATGTAGTATTTTAATATAATATATATCATAATATAATAAACCAGCCTTCTGAAACATGGAGTCAGAGCTCGCGTCTCCACACATGGGGCACCGGACACATCAACCCAAGTGTGGGCCAGTGATGTTCCAGGAAGATCCAAACAAGCAAAACCAGTGAGTATTGCACTCAAACCAGGAGTCACACTGGTAAGGCAAAAACAATACCCTTTGAAATTAAAAAGCCATAGGGGATTGGCATCTATAATTGAAAAATTCCCCCAACATGGGTTATTAGTGCAGTGTAAGTCTAGGTGTAAGACACACATTGTTTAAGACAGCTGATGGTGAGAGTTATTGATTAGTGCAAGATTTAAGAGCAATTAACAAAATTACAGAGGACATACACCCAGTTGCAGCAAACCCCTACACCCTTTTGATCACACTGACAGATGAATTAGGGTGGTTTACGGTCACAGACCTGAAGGATGCCTTTTTCTGCATTCCTGTGCATAAAAACAGCCAAGAGCTCTTTGCTTTTGAAGGGGAAAATCCCAAAACAGGGAGGAAAAGTCAGCTTGCTTGGACAGTCCTACCCCAGGGTTTCAAGAATAGCCCAGCAATATTTGGAAACCAGCTAGCAAAGGAACTGAAAGATTAGAGGAGACAAGAGCCAGGAGGGGTTATTCTTGAACATGTTGATGACATCTTGATTGCAGCTAAAATGCAATATGACTGCATCCAACATACTGTAAATTTGGTAAACTTTTTGGGACTGAGTGGGTACAGAGTTTCCAAAGACAAGGCACAGATTCCCAAGGAAGCAGTAGTTTATTTGGGGCTTGAGATCTTTCATGGACACCGACAGCTCAGCAAAGAACAGAAAGAAGCCATCTGTTGACACCCAGAGCCCCACACCATAAGAGAGATGCAAGCTTTCCTGAGAATGGTAGGTTGGTGTCATTTATGGTACTACGCTTGTATATGTATACAATGATTACCAAGAAAATTAAAAAATCTTATTAGAAATAATATTATAACAACAGGGTATAATATTAAGTTCAAAGTGTCCATGGTAGTTGGGAACAATCCATATGAATCATCCTTCCATGATGTTACCAGCTTGTGTAGACCAAGATTTTCCCTTTCCTTGAGTCTTAAAACTGTAGGAATGATGTGATGTAAACCAGGATCCAGGAAAAAGGGTTCATGAAGCCTGTTTTTCAGTTGCAGTGATTGGAGGAGTTCAGCAGATTGGTCAGCAACTTCCTTCATTTTCAATCATGCTTCTTAATACAATTCTTAAGTTCAGTATTAACAAATACAGGAATTTTACTACACAATAACAATAGTCTGGTTGCCTCAGGGAGAATAAAAGGTAAAATGAAATCAAATTGTTCCTACCTACTCAGCATATTACTCCAGTCAGGGTCCTAAGTTTGGACCAAATACCTTCTCAATTTTACCAAATCCTTCATTGGTTTCCAAACCCAAAGGTTCTTTCTTCCTTCCTCCAAGAGCCATCAGAAGTTTAGCATTCCTTGTTTTGTACAATCATGCTTCATACATTGTTTCCCATTACTACATGCACTTCCTTCAATATAGTAATTTTATACTTTACTCTGAAGAGGTACACAAATCTGATTCCACAGTTATGTGAAATGTTGTGCAAGCTTCCAAGCTGAATTTAGGGAGGAATCTTCTCTGCCCACTGTGGCAACCAGAGAAAAAACCCACAAACATTCCAAAGCAATGCTTGCAGAAAATTAATATATATACTGCAAAACTAAAATATATACAAATATTCATCAAAATAATTGAAAACTTCTCTTATTCAAATTATCTAGTACTCTAATAATGCTGATCAAGATTCCTAACACTGTGAAAAGATTTAAGTTAGAGTAACCATCCATCCTTTTGAGACCTTTTTAGAAAAAATGTTTCTTGTCAGATTTACGCATCTTGCTCCATCCTATTTTGCAGATTTGGAATAGAATCCATACAGGAAGCATTAATGTCAGAACTATTATCATTATGCCAATCAGTTTTCTTACGATCACATTTAAATTTGGAATCCATTATGTTATCCAACCAAATATATCTTTCCCTAGATTTTTTCTATTTCGTGAAAGTCCAGTGTTCATTCCAATTTCTTTCAAATCCGTCTGTATTCTCAGAGTCTGATCTATGTATACACAGCAGCTAGTGTTGATAACTGTGCACAACCCACCTTTGGAAGCCAAAACCAAATCCAATGACATTCGGTTTTGCTTGACTACCTTTGAGAGGCTGGTAACTTCTTGCTGCATTGATTGCATTGTTTGTCCGATTTTCTATTTGTTTCAATATTCCAGATATAGTCATTATCGCCTTTTCTAATTCAAGCACTCCTAACCATGGTAGGAATCCTCTCACAAATCTGTAGAATCCAGAGGATCTCTCAACCAAGGGATTCAAATTTTGCTTTTATCTTGTTATAAAAGATCATAGGCGTCCTCTGGGGAATTCTGATTTATCAATTATGTCTATCTCTGGGACTACATTTCCAATGGTGCATATTCCTTGCCATTTAGGGGGTAGACCTTTTCTAGTTTGATTTCTACAAAGCCAATAGTATCCCATATTTGTTGTGATAAGACACGAAATGATGACA
>JAGGNK010008504.1:0-74301 GCA_017590115.1 Montifringilla adamsi | reverse complement strand
AAGTTTTTATTCTGTATTGATTGGTCACTCAAACCCTGGTGTATACGTGCTGAAAAGTTGTTTGTGAGAGATAGTTTTCATTTTTCTAAGGGTGTAAAAAGAGTTTACACAGGTGCAGGTTGTTTTTTCCCCAGGAATAGATTGTTATGTTAATGAACTGCTCACACCATCATTATTTTCAGGTGGGGCCATAGGAACAGCATTTCCCTGCTCCCCTTGTGCTGGGAGTTGAGGATATAGGGGACCTGCAGCTGGCAATACTGCAGGACAACACGGGGGAAGGTGCTGAAAAACATCCCATTCCTCACCATTTTCCTCTTCCTCCCCTTTTTCTGCTTCTCCCATTTTTCTTAATACGTAGATTTCTCCTGTTGCTTGTCTAATCCATATCAATCCACATTCCCTTTCAATCCATCCTTTGCAATTCTCCTCTATATACCTCCACAAAATTAGACTCAAACTAATTCTATCTGTTCCATAAGGTGGCCATATATGCCCCCTTGGCAACTTATACTCTGGCCACACAAAATAACAATATTTTACCATGATCTCCATAGTTACCTCTGGGTGAATGTATAATCTGTTCCAAGACCTCAGCATTCTCCCCAGGGGACTCTCTGGAGGTATTATGGGATTGTCATCCCTTTTGCCGAGGCCCCTTCCTGGCTTTACCCTTGTAAACCTCCATGGGTGCCTTGTTTTACCTGTGCTACCCTCCATGGGTGCCCTCCCAGGTTTATCTGTGCTACCCTCCATGGGTGCCCTCCCAGGTTTGCTCCCCAAAGATCCCATTTTGCTCACCAGTGAGGTTTTCAGTGGTCCTTCCCTGTGGACTCTTCATGGACCCCCCTGGTCTGCCACTCGTCTGTCTCCTGGACAGTCTCAGGAACCCAATCGATCGCCTGGAGCCGGCCACCACCAAGGGGAGCTGATCACCCAAACTGGGGGAGGCATGCCTCCAGCTCCGCTCACTGCCCACCGCCCTGGATAGTGGCAAGATCCCAGACGAGCCTGCAGTTGTTAGGAAAATTAATCCACAAACATCGGAGGTTTATGTCCAAAAAGGAGACATAGGAATCCTTTTACTTTATTCAAATAAAGGGTGTGAAATATGCCAATCACTTGTTTTAAAATTTTAAAAGTTTAATAGTAATAAAATGGTTATAAAAATAGTAATACAAATTAGAGCAATAAGAATTTGGACAATCAGAGTTAGGACAATAAAGGACAACAAAAGCAAGTAATTACGAATGTTCGGATGCTTTTGTCTTGAAAAGCATAGCTCGCTAACAAAGGATTAACCCATAAAAGCAATAGCTTGTTGCATATCCATATATCTCATACATGATGTATACATTCCTTTCAAACTAGGGATTTCTCTGGTTATTGTCAACTTTCCTTCTTAATCCTGTTGGCACCTCAAAGATGAGAAAGAGGTGGAATAAAGTTTGTCTTTTCCAATAAGGAGGCCTCTTGGGGATTTTGATGTCTTGTTGCTGTTATCTCTGTGTGACGAGTTTCTTGAGCTAGTGAGAAAAAGTATCTTACATTGTATAGTTTTTATTTTAATATTATGTTATAGCCTAAAACTATATTTAACACACTACTGAAAATTATTAATACAATATGATTATTAATACAATATAAATTTTTAACATAACAGATATAATATTAATTTTAATATTTGCAAAAAGCCAATCGTAAAATACGCATTTTTCAAAAAGGCCATGGGGCATTCCCTGGGGTCTCCCAAATTTTTTGGAGGACGCAGCCTCCCTTTTTATCTTAATTTCCCTTCTCTCTTTCCCCACTGGCTGAGGTACTTGAGAGGTACAGACTTCCCAATACACCTGATACCAAAGATTTCCCTCTAATGTATAACCCTCCCTTTTAATTTTTAGTTCTTATGGAATTTAGGGGTTTTTCTTCCCCATTGTTTCTTTCATCTTTCAATGTCTAATTTCATTTATTAGCAAACCTAAAGTTTATTTGTAAAGGCAAATATCTTTTTCTATTCATCAATCAGTGGAGTCCTTTCCATTGTTTCTTTTATCTCCCAGTGCTAGTTTTATCTACCACCAGACCCACAGCTTGTTTGTAAAGACAAATCTGCTATTTCTCTCACAGATAATATATTCTCTGTCTTGTCAGAATGCCTCTAACAGACATGTTTTCCCTGTTTTGAAGTTGCAATATAACCACACGAAGACATATAGTAGTGCCTTTTCTCCCTTGATTAATTTAAAGCACAGCATGAAATAAAAGACCTGACACCCTGACAGCTAAGCAAGCAGACTGACTTACTTGTCAAGTTTAGTATATCTCAGTTTTTTTCCTGTCTCAGTCTGTGGTATGACTGTCGGTTGGGAATATAGGACTACAGTAGCATATAGTTTGACAAAGCATTTCAGTGTTTACCTAAGAATACTGGTTCAAACAAGTTAAATCCCAGTGTGGCCTGTTGCCTTTCTTAGAGGTTGGAAAACAAATTCATGGCTTTCTATGTGACTGTAGAACACATGATAAATCCTAAATCAAGACACCTTTAGTTCTTAACTTTGCCCCTCAGTTGCATAAAGATGGTCTGTGACTGTCAAACTCAAATGTTGTGGACAAGCCTTGATCTGGATTATTCAGTTGCAGTGACCAAACTTTTTTTTTTTCTTGCTTCAGCTTCCCATCAAGGACTATTCTGCCAAGTGTGCCAGTAGAGAAGCTAATGTCAGTGATTTATGTGGCATGGTTTTCATTAGAATTTAGAATGAGGCCACCAATCCTCTTCAAATAAACCACCAGCCAGATGTTACAAAGTAATCACTACAGGGATCAACTAACTTGATTAGATTATTATGTTAGATGTTAGAAAGAAATTCTTTACTCAGAGGGTAGCAGGGAAATGGAACAGGTTGCCCTTAGAAGTTTTGGATACCCCATCCCTGGAAGTGTTCAGGTCAGGTTGGATAGGGCTTTGAGTTACCTGATCTAGTGGAAGGTGTCCCTGCCCATGGCAGGGGGTTGGAACTAGATGACCTTTAAAGGTCCCTTATAACCCAAGTGTCCTGGTTTAGGGCAAATTTGGGAGAAAACCTCTAAAGGGGGCCTTTTTAGAAAGCAAACCAGCAAACCCACACAGCTTTTTTTCTCAACTGCTTCGGGAAGGATTCTTCAGAGAGAAGTGGAAAGAAGTTGTTTATTTAACAGGCAAAGCACCCCCCAGCACACAAAATGAACAATACTGGATGACAACACTCTTTCACTGTTCTGAAAAAGATGATAAATTCAGAAAGTCTCTCCTGGGAGTGGTCGCTCTGTTATCGGTCCCTCTGGCGCTGGGAATAGCTGCTGCAGGCTACAAGGTGCAAACTCTCCCAGGTCCCAGTCTGGAGCAGGCTCGAGTGGTTTCAAGGAAAGGGGAAGAAAAGCAGTCCAGGGAAAATTCGGACTGCCTAGCTAAACTAACAAGAAGAAGCAAAAGCAAGAGCAAAGCAGGAGCAAGAGTAAAGCGAAAGCAAGAGCAAAAAGCAAAAGCCAAAACAAAAGCAGCTCTAAATACTGCTTTGTCTTTGTGTCCCGCCATCTGTGGGGGAGTGAGCAGGCTGATTTCAGAGCCAGTCTTGAAGGCACAGAACATAATATCCAGCATAAACAGAATACATGACTGGGGATACAAGTGTTATAGGTAAAAATTGATCCAGCCAATTTAATAAAAATAAAAATAGAATTTATTTCACGACCGATATACAGTCCTGACAGCCAACAATCAACGAACAGCACCGGCCCCGGGATTGAAGCTGGATGAACACATATCCGGCCTCTATCGCACCGAATCCCCCACAGTTCATGAATCCCCCACAGTTCACAAATTTGGCTTGGCAGAGTCCTTTCTTATACCCTTTTTCTAGGCTGTGGGGGAGTCTCTTTGTCTCCTTTCAGGGTTCTCCATATTCATGTTGCTTCCATTCTCTGTCCTGTGCTGGACAAAACCCTGTCCAGGAATGGGAACCGATGTGTGTCCATTCTTGGGTTACCTGAATCCCGTATTCAGATGTATGCCCCTGATGGCTCCGTTTATCTAAGATGAATATCTTCATGGGCCATCACAGCTGGGCATTCTCCTGTTCATACCAGTGAGAACGACCATCTCCTGTTCTCTCCATATGCTAATGGCATACCTCCTCCTGGGCTGCCAGCTGTGATTTCGTCACCCTGTGCAGCAACTCCCTTTTTCCCTTGCTAGTGTAATTTTAAGGTTTTTATATCTTAGACATATTTCATGCATCTATATATATATATTCTCTACCAGCACGAATTACCATAATACATATAACACAAGCATCATAACGTCACCCTAGGACACCAAGCCATTCCATGATTCTATGATTTGAAAATAACAGAAAAGTTGAAAAGCTGATATTAGTCATTCACCATCTGTGGAACTTCTTCAGATTTCTGAGTTATGTTTAAAAAAATGTAAAAAAATAATTGAGGGCTATTTTATGAAACTGAACAACTACCTACATTTATATGGGAAAAGCTTTTGATATACATCATTATATATTAGACAAACATTGGAGCGCTGTTGAAGAACTGCAGTTTTCTAGATGCCATCTATAGGTAGTTTGAGGGAACTGCTTTTAGTTTGTAACAGGGTTCCACATAAAATAAAATGCAGCACTGCTCAGTTGCTGTGGCACCACATGACATAAATCTGAGCAATTCTCTCAGATGGTTTCCTTGCTAGTTTAGTGCTGGAGTTGGCTATAAATCAGCTGACTTCCATTAGACCTTAACCCCTCTAGCAAGCTCAGCATTTGTGCACAGCACAAGCTGGTGAAATATTGTCTTCCATCTCTATACAAAGCTTCATGTCAAGTGGGACAGAAACGCTTTTAAGTGCTGCTGCATATCTGTGGAAATGTGTGCTTTATGATTACTAAAACCTTTCTGCCAGTCCTAAATCCAGAAATGCTTGCAGGGTAAAAGTTAAAATGCCATGGGAGAGATGAAATAAATGACATTTTTATTACCCCTCAGAGACTGACTTAGTGACTGACACAACCTTCAAATCCTGGGGGAAGACAAGTGGCAAGGAATAGTCTTTTCCCTTTGACACCTCTGCTATGCTATCCCTGCCTCTGCATGACTGCTTATCTCATGTCAAAGGGTTAATTAGAAGACTTTAGGATGAGGTTGTGGAAAATAATTTAAATTCCATCTGTATGGATTATGATCTGGTTGAGTTCATTAGCATGCAGACAGACTTTGAGTGTAATTAATTTAGATGTGTACTGAGCACTGCAGTGGATTTCCTGGGAATTTAGTGAACATTTTTCTACTTAGAGATGACACAGTTCTCCGCAGCAGTTCTTATATGTATAGGATGAAACTATTTCACCAGGTGCAAATTCTGTGCCCTCCTGTAAAAGCTTGCTGTAGCCATGCAGGCAGGAAGTATCCTCTCTTTATGGGGCAGCAAGAGTAGTCCTCTGCTCTTTAGCTCAGAGGTTGTCTGAACTCTTCTGGGAGGCATCTGCTTCTTCCTAGGGTGAAGTAAGAAAGGATATGAGAAATGATAACTCAAACACTTGAAGATGCAAGTAGGTGTTTTCAGAACTAGATCTGTTTCTCAGGTTTTTTTTCCCATACTGAAGCTGGTGCAGGGACAGTATACAGGGTCAGGAAAAAAAAGTAAATCCAAGCTAGACACTTGACTGGCTTCTGGAGTCTGCCCACTTTTATTATATAGATGGATAGCTTTTGCCTTCACATGTGCTGCTTCATTGAATTCTGGTTTCCAAAGCCCTTTGACTTCCGATAACAGGTATTTTTTTCCTAGTAGTGTATCAGTGGATATGAACTACCACCCTGTTGTTCATACATTTCTTTTTGATACTACAGTTTTCATCACTGAAAAATTTACTGGTTGCCAGACTGTAGGAAGATTCGACCATAAATAATTTCATATACTACAAAGTTCAGTGTCTAATCTGGAGTGCAAGGCTTGCTGCAACAACCCTTAGTGCTTGTGAACAGATCCATAATTCATTATTCATGGGCTACCGAGACAACTAAATTCTCTGAACTAGGATGAAAAATAGAAATTACATATAAACTGAGAAACCATAATCTTGTATTAAATACATGTCAAAGAGAATCTGCTTGGGGGGACAAATGGATTTCTTGTGTGTGAAATCCCTATAGGTTGTATTGTCTTGTCTGACTGAACAGAGATGGTAGATGAACATAAAACTAAGTTGCATTAGTAGTAATGACCCCAAGACCAGACATTTTACCCAGAGGATTTTAATTGGCAGATTCAGCTGTCTTATTGATGAGAGCCCATTAGTAAGAAGATTGTGGCAATTTTGAAACATTAACAGAGAATATCAGAAATTATCAAAATTTAGAGACTTTTCCCTCAGGAAGAGACTAAAAGTCTAAAAATGTATTCAGGTAGAGATGTCTGAGAACAGGAAAGGCAGACTTCTTACATTTTTCTGAAATATTAATTTCAGTATTTTTTACTTTGCTGGACATTTTGTGTTTATATACTTTTCCCTGATGCTGCTCCATTTTCCATATGAATGTGGGAGTTGTGATATGCAAGGAAGGATCTGCAGAGAGTGCTGCAGTGGAAAAGAAAAATTCTGGGCCCACATTTTTCTTAGTCTTCCTTTTATCTCTGACTTCTACAGAAGCTTTTTTTTTGTTGTTGTTGTTGTTGCCCTTGACATCCCTGGCCAGGTTTAATTCTCTCAGGGCTTTAGCTTTCCTAACCTGACCCCTGGCTGCTTGGACAGTCTCTGTATTCCTCCCAGACTACCTGTCCCTGCTTTCACTGTCTGTAGTCTTCTTTTTTTGTGTTTGAGTTTGTCTAGGAGCTCCTTGTTCATCCACGCAGGCCTCCTGGCTTTTTTCCCCTGACTTCCTCTTCATTGGGCTGCTTCACTTCTGAGCTTGGAGGAGGTGATCCTTAAATATTAACCAGTTTTCTTAGGCCCCTCTTCCCTCCAGGGCTTTATCCCATTGGATTATACCAAGCACATCCCTGAAGAGGCCAAAGTCCACTCTCCTGAAGTCCAGGGTAGTGAGCTTGCTGTTTGCCCTCATTTCCCTAAGGATCTCAAACTCCACTTTTTTTATGATCACTGCAGCCAATGCTTCCCTTGAGTCTCACATTACCCAACCAGCCACTCCATGCTGGTGAGCTCAAGGTCCAGCATAGCAGATCCACAGATCAGTTCTGCAGCACATTGTAGAGTTGTCCTTGCCATTTTCTATGCATTTAAGGGCAGGAGAGATTAGCATGAGACAATGGAATGATTACAGCCTAAACATATAGTGTGGACTATATGTTTTGCCAGTGGGTAGGGTCAGAGACACAGAGAGAGACACCAATTAAAGGAATAGTGTAATTTACTATAGTGCAAAACTGCAAAGACTCAGAAAATTATAAGCTAAGCAATGTACATAATCATTACTACGAAAAAATGCCTATAGTGATTAAGAAAGATACATAACAAGTTACCCTAATACTTTACCATCATCCAAGTCCACATATCAGCTGTGGGGGGAAGCTGTCACAGTGAAGGAATGGAGAACCATGCCTGGTAACTGCGGTGTGTCTACCTTGCAGGCCATGAGGCTCTCCAACTTTGCTGTGACAGTAGCCCAGCTCTTATACTGTTAAACAACAAGCTGACAATTTCTAAATTAATTCTTCTGTTGGCTTTTTCCTAAAGCCTGGCCAGGGCTCAAGGAGGAACCAAGGGAGTTGTCTTTGCTCCTATACCCCCCTGATGCCTTAAAGATCTAGAAATAAATCAACACACTTTTGAGGCAAAATTAGTATAGGGGGTAATATAAAAGCTGGTCTTTATTGGAGGCCTCTAGGGGCAGATATGGAAAAATGCCCATGTAACATAAGATGAATACAGCTTTATAAGTTTAGCAAATAGAATAATTGACAAGAATTCCCAATTAGAAGCACAGGTGATGAGGTAATTCCTCCTTCTAGTTCAACCCTTTTCTTGAGCCCCTCCCCCCTTGGTACTAGCTGTACTTTGTTTATGAGAAAGTGTCTGGGGAGAGTATTTCATCCTTGGCTCCCAGAGGAAGCAGCAAGATAGGATAGGAGCCTTGGACCCCTGGAGCTTGGAGTCACTGTTTATTTTTCTGCCTGATAGAGTAGGAAAAGTACTGGAGTTAGCTAGGAACTATATAACTATACAATAGTCTACAGAGCTACGAATATATATATGAAGGAATATAAAGAATATATAAAAGCAAAAAGGCAAAAATCAATTTGGCATCACCCCAATAAGGCCAGATGTGGCCTCATTCAGTTTCTAGATATGAAAAGGTAAATACATGTTTTGCAAAAAAATGAACACATACGACAATACTTTGTTATTGAACGAACATATGTACAATATTTGGTTGGAAGGTTCATCTAGAGGTCAACTTTGGCTCAGGGCCTGTTGTTCAGGCCTTAGTACTTCACCATAGTATATGTGCCATTAATTTATTTAGTTGCCGTTAAAAGCTTTTTAAGGTTATTACTTGTAATGGAGAAGTGTAACTCAAGACAAAAGAAAATCTAACATTTGACTATCTGTCTGTCTCAAGTTTATGAAATACAAAAACTGAGACAGGAAAATATTAAATTGATTTGCTTTTTATTGATAGTCCCAGAAAAATTTCTCACTAAGTCTAGTGGGTGCTGTTTTCTGTTGCCATTTGCTTCAAGGTCTGCAGTGATAAAATTATTCTTTCTTAAATTTGATACATATCCTAATAGCAAGGTGAGTTGTTTATGGAATTTCAGCCATGGTGTTGGGGGTTAGGTTTTCTTTTTTCTGTAGGGAATTTTCTTCCTATTGGTTTTCACAGAGATGGCAAATGGTTTTAAAAGACAAAAGATGTAGCCAGTGCCTTGGCATACTGTTGGAATGGGTCTGGTAGAGGGTGTGAAGCAATGTGGTTTTTGGCAGTTTCTTATCTTGGGGTGGTTCAGTTTTTGCCCGGCTTAGAGGGCAGATGATTTTGGCTTTGGTGCTGAACTTCTGCCCAGAGGACTTGCTGCTGTTGCTGAACCTTCCTTGCTATTTCTCCTTACCATTAGTAAGCCACTGCTCGCAAGAGCAGCCATTGGACTGGGACTTTTCAACACCCGCCCCTCACTGGGAGAGACCCTCACCATCTGTGTGGGTGCCTCAGGGGAAAAGTGGGCCCTCACCTCCTCCCTCTCTCTGGAGGGAGAACCTCCCCGCTGCTTACTGGAGCCTCAGCTGCTGCTGCTGTTGCTAGGACACCACATGGGATGTGAGAGCCTGAGGAAAACCAAAACACTGCCCCACTTCACCTTTTCTCTCTCCCCGAGGCCACCATTACCCCTTAGGGAGGCTCAGATCTTACTTTGTCCACCCTCTGAAGCTGCTTGAGCCAACAGTGCCCCCCGGAACTGTGGGTGAGCCACTGCAGCCTCTCTGCCTCACCAGGAGCCAACAGCACACCCTGAAGCCACGGGAGAGTCACTGCAGCCTTTCTGCCACAACATGCCATCAGCATCCCTGGCCAGTTGAGGTTGCAATTATGCCAAAGGGAAAACGGCTTGATGTGTAGGGAAAAGGCTGTTATTGGGTTTTCTGGGTTTTTGTTGCTGTTGTTGTTTATATATATATATATATATATATATATATATGTGTGTATATATATATTCTAGTAAAGAACTGTTATTCTTTTCCCCATATCTTTGCCAGAAAGCCCTGTAATTTCAAATCTATAATAATTTGGAAGGAAGGGATCATCTTTTCCATTCTAGGAAGGTTCCCAAAAAAAAAAAAAAAAAAAAAAAAATCCATTATGCATCGTTTTTCAAGCATTCAGTATTTTCTAACACACAACATAATGGTGTGCGTAGCAGAACCAAAAGGGTTGTGTAGCTAAAGCACTCTGTTTGGCTTCTAAAGATTCAGGGTTTTGTTTCTGTACAACCCTAAAAATTATTAAATTATCTCTGTTTTAGGGGATTTAAGTTCTTTCAGACCTATCAGATGTGTTCTAAAGATAAAATTCATTGTGAAAGTACTTGTTCAGAGATCACAGTGTCTATAGAATTCTAATCTACAAAACCAATATGTGGAAATATTAAACGATATTAAAGTATGCATTTCAGGAAGCCACTCTAAACTGAATATTTTGGAAGAAGATCCTAAGTTTTGTTTATACGGAGCATTAATAAGTGCTACCTATTGTCTTGAAAATAAAGGAAAAGTCTGCAATTTATATAAAAAGGCTTTAAGAGAAAAAAAAAAAAAAAAAGGAAAAAATACATAAAGATGGATATGGAGTTTTCCATGTTGGTGAGTGCTGCAGTCTTCTAGCTTTCTGTGAAACCTTTCATTTCAAGGTTGGAAGGGTGATTCCTGAGAATGATGGTGTCTTGAGTTAAATGAATTTTTAGTGAAAGCCCATGTCAGACACTTTGTGATGGATGTTGGCTTCTCAAAACTATACTGACTACAGCCATGCTATTGAACAAGACAGTTCTCATGACTATGGACATTGCATGGCCCTCTGGTAAACAGCCATCACTCTTCCCTCTCTGCCCACACATGAAATTGCCCTCTGTACTAGTTTGAAAGCAAACCAGTGGGATATTCCAAGTCAGAAGTACAATTAATTAGGAAAAATAAAGGCAATAGTACAGAAACACTGGCTTAAACTGACAGACTCAGAATACAACCTGACACCCTGTTCATCAGGGTGGTGGTAGCAGTCCGATTAAATGGTGGCTACAGTCCTGCTGGAGTGACAAATGTGGCTCTGTTGAAACAATGATCCTGTAGAAAGTTCTGGTCTTTCTGTGGAGGTCCAATGGTGGTTATTTAGCTCCTGTCCTCTGGGAATCCAGTGGTACTGCCCTCCCGGTGTTCTAAGCCTCAGATTATATACAGGCAAGAATGTTCGGTTCCTCCCCCTTGGGCCGGGAATTTCACAATGGCATGATGTAATTCTATGAGTCATGCTGGGAGGCCTTGATGGCCCATTAGCAGAGATGACCCCCTTAGGGTGGCAGCTGTTTCCCCAGGGGGTGTTATCAGGGCTGAATCATGGAGAAAAAGAACACTGCTTATCTATATTAACAGCTTATGTAGATGACAATAGAATACATACTTTTGGTTGCATCTTCCATTGTAACCCAAGACACCCTGCTTCCTAACAACTCTTCTTTTTTCCCTTCTTATAATTACAGGAGATCATTTTTTGGAGTAGGGTTATAAAGCCTCACTCACCTCTTTGAAACGTGTAATTCCATCTGTGCCAGTCTGGATTTATATCCTTTGCTGGCTATGCTCTCACTGAATTTATAGTGCTGGCAAATAGTGCAGGACAAGGCTTATGGGATTTGAGTCTTATCCACCAAATGTGGATTCTGAATTACTCAGATCACTGAAAGAAGTGGCAGAATTCAGAAACAGTCCATGGATGCATTTGTCTTTGCTTGAGGCAGAAATAATCAAGTCTTTCTTAACATACCTCTCATATGCACCACCAGAACCTTATGTCTGTCAGTTTTACACAGGGGTTTGGATTGGGCAGGGCCAGCTTGGTTGGTGGAACCTCTGGTGTTAACTAACCATGTAGCCTTTGCTAAATGCAGATCCCACTGCTTGGAAGGTCCCACCACCCATCGCCTTCAATGTTGTTTTTAAGAGTCCATTGCTGGCTCAACTTTCCTAGCAGCTGGTGCATGGTAAAGAATGTGATACATCCACTCAATACCATGTTCTCTAGCCCAGGTGTTTATAAGGCTACACTTGAAATGAGTCCCATTGTCTGACTCAATTTTCTTGGAGGTACCATGCCTCCAAAGGACTTGCTTTTCAACGCCCAGGATGGTGTTCTGGACAGTAGTATGAGGCATGGGGTACGTTTCCAGCTATCCAGTGGTTGCTTAGGCATCACTACCATTGTAAGCACATAGTGCTTGCCTTGGCGGGTTTGAGGCAGTGTGATCTAATCAATCTGCCAGGCCTTCCCATATTTATCTTTGAACCACTGCCCAGTATACCACTGGGGATTCACTTGCCTGGCCTGCTTGATCGCAGTTCATGTCTCACATTCATAGATAACCTAGGAGATACTGTCCATGGTTGAATCTACCCCTCGGTCTCATGCCCACTTACAGGTGGCATCTCTGCCCTGACGGCCTGAGGCATTGTTGGCTCATCGAGCTAGGAACAACTCTCCCTTGCGTTGCCAATCCAAATCTATCTGACACCTCTATTTTTGCAGCCTAATCTACCTGTTGTTGCAGTGCTCCTCATTAGCCCGACTCTTGGGCACATGGGCATCCACATGACAGACTTTCACAGGTAGTTTCTCTACCCGAGTGGCAATATCTTGCCATTCTTTAGCAGCCCAGTTTGGCATTCCCCTATGGTGCCGATTGGCCTTTTTCCACTTTTCCAGCCACCCCTCAGTGCATTGGCTACCATCCACGAATCAGTGTAAAGGCAGAGCTTTGGCCACTTCTCTCTTTCAGCAATGTCCAGGGCTAACTGGACAGCTTTGAGTTCAGCAAGTTGGCTTGATCCTGTTTCTCCTTTAGTAGCTTCGGCAACTTGTCACATGGGGCTCCATACGGCTGCTTTCCATTTTCTGTTCATCCTTACAATGCAACAGGAACCGTCAGTGAAAAGAGCATAGCATGTTTTCTCTTGGCAGTTGGTTGTAGAGTGGAGCTTCCTCAGCACGTGTCACCTGTTTCTGCTCTTCTTCATCCGTCACACCAAAGTTCTCACCTTCAGGCCAATTCATGATTATTTTCAAGATCCCAGGGCGATTCGGGTTTCCAATACAGGCACACTGTGTGATGAGGGCAATCCATTTACTCCATGTGGCTTCGGTGACGTGGTGGGTATAAGGAAACTTTGCTTTAAACATCCACCACAGCACCGGTAGTCAGGGTGCCAGTGTCCAGAACGAGTGTGCTTGAGATCGCTCAAAAAATCACCAGCAAGGGTATGAGCAAAAGTCAGATTTAATATAAAACTACAAAGCACAACGGATTCGTTGGCAAGATTCACTCTAGTTACAAAGGGCAACTAAGAGACAACAGGGAAAGAAAGCAACAACAAAACCAAACAAAATTCAGGCAATTAAAGCAGAAATTAATTGAAACTACTTGGGGTGTGTGTGTGTGTGTAAAGACAGTGTAAACAAGGATGAAAAGGAATGCAACCTAAAGCTCAAGAACACTTAAACTTGACAGTACTTTATCTTATACCTTATTTATAGCTTAACCTTAGCAATCTGTCTTAGGTTGAAAGATTTAGCTGGGCTGTGTATTCTATTTGCCATCTGTTAGAGGTGGGGCAGTTATCTTCTGTTAACTGGGCAGTTTTCTTTATCTCTTCCACAAACCAATCCTCCTTCTGGGAAATATCTTCTGTTCATGGGCCATCGAGTCTCACTGTGTGACTGATAAAATTACATCATCCCATTGTGAGATGCTCCACCCAGGGGGAGGAGCCAAGCATTCCTACTTGGATATAATCTGAGATTTTTGGGACACCACAGCAGCCTTTTCCCACTGGATTCCAAGAGGAGCAGCTTTCTTCTCCACTGGATTCCCAGAGGAAGACCAGGCCCATCTACACCACCACCGGACCTTCAAAGGAAACCTACACCCTTCTACAGGATCACTGCTTCAATAGAACCACGTCTGTCACTCCAGGAGGACTGCAGCCACCATTTAATCAGACTGCTAACAACACCCTGACCCACAGGGTGTCAGGTCGTATTCTGACTCTGTCAGGGATTTGTTTTCTTTTTTTGTACTATTGCATGTGTATTTTTAATTTTCCTAGTAAAGAACTGTTATTCCTATTCCCATATGTTTGCCTTAGAGCCCCTTAATTAAAAAATTATAATAATTCAGAGGGAGGGGGTTTACAGTTTCCATTTCAAGGAATGCTCCTGCCTTCCTTTGCAGACACCTGTCTTTTCAAACCAAGACACAATCTAACAGAGAAATAACATTTAGCAGCATTTATCCTAAATTATAACTATAAACCTAACTTCCAGATTTACTATGGCATATGCAGAAAGGGTATGCATGCAGACAGTGCAAGATAAGGTACCTGTGGAAAAATTTCCCTCAGAGGTCAGTGAAAATACTCACTTCAGATGCTTTTGCATCTCCTGATGGGCGAAGGGTCGGGCATCGAGGAGTGAGGATATCGGCCCAGGACACATCATGGTTCCGTGATCCTCCAGGTATAGCAAACCTGAGGGTTTGCTGGCTCTGAGAGGCGTCCCACTCAGAGGGAGATTGCTGGTCACAGGCCCACTGAGGTCCAGGAGAAGTCAATGGGCCCCATTTTGGACCGCTGTTTATAGGGTCGCAAGATAATGGGCTTTAGTCATAACAATGTTTTATCCTGGCCGTAGTTTGGGTCAGGACTTTCTTTGAAAGTGTGAGAATAGGAATGATATGCCATTCAGGCCAGAGAAATATTTTCCAAGGCTGGTCATGAGAAAAACGGAAGCTCATTAGGAGTTCCTGAGAGCGGACAGTGTTTTTTGATAAATTCAGAAAGAGCTGAGTCCAGGTGGTGTTTTCAAGGATGAGGCCTAACAAGCATTTTCTCAGATCACACTGCAGCCTGGAAAGGAGTTAAGGGGGAATGCACCACCACAGCCAGGAAGAGTTGGACTTCCTTGCCAATCACCTCTGAGGCAACTTAAACTCCTTCATAGTTGGCCAAGATTTCCTTCTGTCTTGGAGTGTGGTTGGCTTTGGACCCTCTGTAACTTCAGCTACAGAATCCCAGTGGTTGGCTTTGAGTCTCCCCAGGCACCTTCTGTCAAAGGCTCCAGGACAGACTATTGCTCTTGGTTGCAGAGTTGAGCATGTTATTTACCTCTGGTCCCATCTTGACTGGGTCAAGGGCTACCGCATGAGCAATCTCCTGCTTGATGTGATCAAAGGCTTGTTGTTGTTCAGGCCCCAGTGGAAATTGTTCTTTTTGTGAGTAACCAGGTAGAGAGAGCTCACAATCTGGCTGTACTTGGTGATGTCCATTTTCCAAAAACCTATGGTGCCTAGGAAAGCTTGCGTTTTCTCTTTGTTGTTCGGTGGAGACATTGTGGTGATCTTATTGATGACCTCAGTAGGAATCTGATGATGTCCATATTGCCTCTTCACTCCCAAGAACTGCATCTCTTAGGCAGGTCCCTTCACTTTACTCTTTTTTGATGGTGAAGCCAGCTTCTAGGAGAATCTGGATGATTTTTTTCACCTTTCTCAAATACTTCTGTTGCCATGTTCACCCACACAATGATGTCATTAATGTACTGCAGATGTTCTGGAGCCTCACCCTTTTCCAGTGCAGCCTGGATCAGTCCATGGCAGATGGTGGGACTGTGCTTCCACCCCTGGGGCAGTCAGTTTCAAGTGTACTGCATGCCCCTCCAGGTGAAAGCAATCTGAAACCTGCACTCTGCTGCCAGACAAATGGGAAAAAATACATTAGCAATGTCAATAGTGGTATACCACTTTTCTGCCTTGGACTCCAGCTCCTACTGGGGCTCCAGCATATCCGGCACAGCAGTGCTCAGTGGTGGAGTCACTTCATTCAAGCCATGATAGTCCACAGTCAATTTCCATTCTCTGTCAGACTTGCATACTGGCCAAATGGGACTGTTGAAGGTAAATGGGCCTTGCTGACCACCCCTTGGCTCTCCACCTCACAGATCATCTTGTGGATGGGGATCACGGCATCTTGATTCATCTGATACTGCCAACAGTGCACTGTTGATCTGGCAATTGGGACATATTTCTCTTCCACCTTCAGGAGCCCAGCTGCAGAAAGATTTTTTGATAGTGCAGGCAAGGTGTTAAATTCCCTAATTCCTTCTGACTCTACAGCAGCTATTCCAAAAGCCTACCGGAGTCCTTTTGGGTCTTTGTAATAGCCATTACAGAGGAAGTCTATGCCCAGAATACATGGGGACTCTGGGCCAGTCACAATGGGATGTTTCTGCCACTCCTTCCCAGTCATGCTCACCCTGGCTTCCAACAGGGTCAAGTGATGCCTTCCCCCTCTCACCCCAGCAACATAAATGGATTCTGCCCCCACATGTCCTGATGGCATTAGGGTACACTGCCATCAGTATCAACCAACGCTTCATATTTCTGTGGCTCTGATGTGCCAGGCCATCGGATCCACACCGTCCAAAAGACCTGATTTTACCATGAATCTACCTGGATAGAGGCAAGGCCGCTCTAGCCCTGGCTATCATTCCCTCCCTGGGCATACATTTTAGAGGTTCCTTCAAGGGGATCCGACATATCATCCTCTCTTCTGTTATACCTGGCAGCTCGGTCATGGGAGACTGAGGCTACCTTTGCTTTAGCGGAACTCCCTCGGTTAGTGTTTTCTTCCTTGAGTTGATGCCAGGACGGAAGTGGGTTTCCCTTCCCATCTTCTCATGTCTTCCCCATGATCACACAGGAAAAATCACAGGTCAGCTTGTGGGGTGTACCCCCTCTCCCTAGCTGGGGGATGTCATGCTCTGACTTTGGGGTCTGTGACTCGCACTGGTGCCACAGTGTTCTTTCTCACCTTCTCCCTCACTTCCCTAATCTCCTCTTTAAATTCCTCTTTGAGGTCCTTAACCACAGCAGAGACATGGGCATGCATTGGACCACTGACCATACTATCATAATACCTGAGCCTGTTGGCGACAGAACCCACTGTTTCTCGGTTGTTATCAGCATTAATTGTCGCAATAAAGGTGGTATATTGAGATGGCCCTGGATTTGCCAGACTCCACAACATTTGCCCTGTGCACCTGACCTTGTCAGGGTCATTATCATGCTGTCCATCCCTTCCAAAGAGCACCTCCAATACTGCCACTTCTCTCAGCTGTTGGATCCCTTCCTCAAGTGTCTTCCAGCACATTCTATGATGGTAGTCCTGTATTCTGTCTCTGTGAACAAACCTCTCTCTTGCACTCATTAAATGCCGGTCTCAAAGAGAAAGGGGCCTTGCCTCCCTGACAAATACCTGATCCACACCTGCGTCCTGGGTCAAGGATCCCAAATATCTTGCCTCGCCACTATCCAGGTGCATACCTGTACCCATAAGGTCCCAAATCCAAACTAACTAGGTCAAGTAAGCCTTGTGCCCCCATCACACAATGTCTTTTCACATATTAAGAGACTGTCATACGACAGGGACTCAGTGATGATTTTAGCCTCCAGCTCCCCTGCTGGTTGTGAGCACCCTGGTTCCCCATCATCAATAACTGGGTGCACTGATTAGTTCTTATACTTCCTCCACTGCACAGGGGCAACTTCTGCTGGCTGTGGCTGCTCTTGTGGTTCCGCTGGGACTTGGATGGTTGTAATGACTGTGGGTTCCAGTGCTGTACCATGAGACTCTCCCTCTTTGAGGAAGGGAGATGGTTTCCTACCAGCTGGGGTAGTGTATTCCTTCAGCGCCTGGCATATCTTCTCCTCCATTACCCCCATCTAATTTGGGTGGTTCGTTTCTGAGGTGGGCTTTTGGGCAGGGTCAGGCTGTGGGGCAGAGTCAGGCTCTTGGGCAGTGTCTGGGTCAGGGGCAGCTTCAGGTTCTGGGGTTGATGCCTAGAAAGGCTGATCTGGAACAGAGACTAGACAGAGCTAAATAAACAAAACAGGTATTTATTGAAAAGCCTTAAAAGGATACACCTTGGGCAGCACAAGAGCCTGGCCAGGGCTACACACAGGTTGAATCCAAGATGGATCCCAGTCATGAGTTTTTACACCTTTATAAGTTTTGGTTCATCTACATATTGGGTTCAATTGTCCAATTACAGTTCTAGGTCATGAAGTCTCAACCCCCTGTCTTGCCCCCTTCTCTTTGCCATTGTTTATGCTTTTTGGGTTATGGTTGTCCTTGATTCTCTAGCTAGGAAGGAATTGTTTTGTCTAACTAGCCTGTGAAGAGAACCTACTAACACCTAATAGGAAGTTTCAGAATTACATAGCAGGCAGCAGAGAATCTGAAAAATATAAAAGCTAAAACCCAAGGCATCAGGGCAGCGTCAGGATCTGGGGCAGCATCCCTAGTCTCTGGGGTAGATGTTAGAGTCATTACCTGTCGTCGCAGTGGACCCCCAGCAGGATAATAATTAGCATTGACTCCACAATTCACAGAAGACTGATCAATAATAATCTTTATTAAGAAACCCATTGCTTTTATAGACTGCTACAATACATGTGTAATTGATTGGTCCTTTAATTAAAACACCATCAGCATTGGCTAATTAGGAAACCACCCTTTGTTAAAGAAATCTCCATAACACATTCCACACGTTCACAACAACAGGTGCATCAAGTTAAGAATTGTTTCTCATTCTTTTCTCTGATCTTCTCACAGCCTTTCCCAGGACGATGCCGAAATCTCCATAACACATTCCACACGTTCACAACAACAGGTGCATCAAGTTAAGAATTGTTTCTCATTCTTTTCTCTGATCTTCTCACAGCCTTTCCCAGGACGATGCCTGGGAAAGTTGTGTTTCTCTCTGTGGCCAGAAAGCTGCTGCCACAATTACCCACAGCAATCTCACTTTTCCTCTGTATGCTAAGTAGAATAGGCCTATCAGCAACACCAGCCACTGTAACAATATTGTTAGCATGTAGAGAAGATCTGAACCCTTCTGTGCTGGTTTAGGGCAAATTTTGGAGAGAACCCCCAAAGGGGCTCCTCTAGAAAAGCAGATTCAATTGGCCCCTCCCCCAACCAGTTTGGGAAAAAATACCTCCTTGGAGAAAAGTGGAAAAAAACGTTGTTTATTAAACAATAGAACCCAAACAATATTAAACAA
This sequence comes from Montifringilla adamsi, assembly GCA_017590115.1. NCBI lineage: Eukaryota > Metazoa > Chordata > Aves > Passeriformes > Passeridae > Montifringilla > Montifringilla adamsi. The sequence continues at coordinate 55,410 of JAGGNK010008504.1, read as the reverse complement.
TAAAACCTCTTGCTGCTCCAAAAAGAGATGGGAAACTCAGAAAAGTCTCCTCTCCAGGTTGCAGCTTGGCTCACTCAGTCTCTTATCAGTCACTCCAGTGCTAGAAATGCTGTGGCCCAGGCCCGGCCTGGTGGGCCACAGGTGGAGCTGCCGGTGCTCTTCTGGTGTTCAGTCCAGACCAGGTTTGAACAGGCCCAAGAAAAAGAAAAACCACAGTCCAGGGAACTTCTTTGCCTCAGCTAGCTAAAACTAACTAAAAGTAAAGGAGAGCTCTGTCCTGCTGTCGGTCGATCCGCAGACAACACAGTCCAGGAGGAGGAATGTGGAGGAGTGAGTGCAGTGTCTGAAAACAAACTGCGCGCTTCTTCCCTCCCCCTTTCACTCTCTGGAACAAGTCTTAATGGTGTAAAACTTATTATTCAGTATAAACAGAACAAGACAATTGGGGATAAAAGCATCATATAGTCAACCCCAGGACACCTTCAAAAGCTGGTGGGGTAGGCCCAGAGAACTGGGTGAAGGGTTGGGAAAAACCTTCCCCCAGTGTTACTTCCTCACAATAGGTACCATTATTAATGTAACCCCAAAAACATACACTTAATGTGTGATAGCCCTGTATCCATGTGCCTGCCTTCCAGACAAAGTTAAAAATTCATTAATTCCTCACTTTACTGACCCATAGTGCAAACTGGATAACAGCCACAGTAGCCTTAGTCATAGGACCCATTTTTACATAAGGAGCTGCAAATGGGGAAAATATAGCCACAACCATGTGCAACCTGAACCAGGGTAAGCTAGACCACATGGTGCTGCCCAACAAGGTTTCTATATTCAGCACACAAAAAATTAGTTTACCTAGGAAATGTTATTCCTTTTTTACCCTTTCCTCTAAATGCCCTCAGGCCTCACATTGGGTGCCAAGATCTGTCTTAGTTTCAAAGACAGGTGTCTGCCAAGGGAGGTGGGAACTTCTCTTTGAACTGAGAATATGACCCTCTTCCCTCTGAATTATTACAACTTTGAAATGAGGGGTTGTACTAGTTTGAAAGCAAACCAGTTGGAGATCCCAAGTCAGAAATACAATTTAATAGGAAATTAAAATAAATGCAATAGTACAAAAACACTGACAGTCAGAATACAACCCGACACCCTGTCAGTCAGGGTGTTGGTAGCAGTCCAATTAAATGGTGGCTGCAGTCCTCTTGGAGTGACAGATGTGGTTCTGTTGAAGCAGTGAGCCTGTAGAAGGGTGTAGTTTTCCTCTGAAGGTCCAGTGGTGGTGTAGAAGGGTCTGGTCTTCCTCTGGGAATCCAGTGGGGAAAAGGCTGACTGTGGTGTTCCAAATCTCACATTATATCCAGGTAGGAATACTTGGTTCCTCCCCCTGGGTTGAGTATCTCATAATGGGATGATGTAATTTTATAAGTCATGCAGTGAGACTCAATGGCCAATTAACAGAGGATATCCCCCTGAAGGGAGGATGGGTCATGGAAGAGATAAAGATCACTGCTCCACCTGGTTTTAACAGATGGTAATAGAATACTACCTTTTGGTTACATCTTACATTGCAACCTAAGACAGGGGTTTTCAGACAAAGATATGGGAAAAGGAATAACAGTTTTTTATTAGTATGTATGTGTGTAACAAGGCAAACAAACTACAACAATGGCAGCAATGACAAACAAACAGAAAACCCAATAAACAGTCTTTCTTGCTCTTTAAGTAATTTCCCCTTTGGTGTCGTTATGGTCACAGCCAGCATGGGCGCTGCTGGGCTTCTGGTGGGAAGGGCAGGTGCGATGATTCCCCTGCAGCTGCAGGGGGTGCTCCAGTGAGAGCTTAGAGACCACGCGGTTAATGGTGGCTTGGCCGAGATGGGAAGTCAGAGGTGGCAGCTGGTCACGGTTGCTGAGCTACTGTGCAAAGGTGGCCTGTATGGGGACACCCCACACGTCTGCTCTGGACCCCGCCCCAAACAGCTGGGAAACAAAAAAAATAATTAAGCAGATTTGCAGTGCAGGAAAACCACAGCAGACTGGGATCTTGGAGTCCAACACACAGAAGTGGCCATGGCAACATGCTGTGGGCAGAGGGTCTGGTGGGAGCCAATCCCAATGTTTTGGCACCACATGCGTTGGTTCTGAGCTCCGAGCAGCCAGGCAACAGGGAAGCAGGCAAACAGCTCCTTCGTCTTCAGAACCCAGAAACCAGACTGACCAAAAACCCAACCCCAAAACTTCCAGAGATCCCACTCACCTTTTCTCCTGCATTATCACTTGCAACCCACCCCCAGCCAGGGGAATGGAATGTTGTGACACTCAGCTACATCTTTGTTTTCTTAAGTATTGGTAGTTATTGTTTCCTAGTAACATATGGGCCAAAGTTCCATGAGGGAAAGAAACAAAAGGAAAAATCCTGACCCCCAACAGCCCCCTTCAGATACTGAAAAGCTGCAATAAGATCTCCTCAGAGCCTTCTCTTCTGGAGGCTGAACAAACCCAATTATTTCAGCCTTTCCTCATAGAAGAGGTGTTCCATCCCTCTAATCATGTTTATGGCCCTCCTCTGGACTGAAAACCATGAAATAAACTCTCCAAACCATTTGCTAGGTTAGAAAGCCAACATTAATTAGCAGTGCTGGATGCGTGGGGATTTGTCCTCAAAGCATACATGCCAAGTAACCTAACAGACCAGGTTATATTCCTGAAACTAATACATATTCATCACATTTCCTGAATACATGCATGTATGCTAATTATTTGTGTGGACTTATTTGGATATGATTTCAGATCTGATGAATCTTTTCTCCTTGAGACTATCTCAAACATGTGGTCAGGTCATAACGTACTTCTCTTATAATTCTTTGCTCTGACACACAATCCCATTCTCAAAGTTAAGATATCAGCTAGTACATATTAATCACTAATAGAAGTAAACAAGGATGCATTAGCTGGCACAAGACTTTTTAGTCATAGATATAGGGAGTTAACATAAGGCTGTAATAATCTCTGGCATTTGTACTAAGCACTGGATGGTAGAAAACTAAGCATCATACACTTGTCTAAAGTTAAAAGAATTTTCCAACATCTTTGCCCACTGCTGCATAGACTTCTTCTTAAAGAAATATAACTTGTTCGGTAACAACTTCAACTCAAGGAACAACTTTCCTGTACTGAGGACCCCAGAGCTGGACACAGTACTCCAGGTGGGGTCTCATGAGAGCAGAATAAACTTATTTTGGTAGGGAGAGTCCAAACGAATTAGCCCATTAAAAAAAGGAAAAATCCACTATGCACTAATTTTGTGTTTTGCATCAGTGCTATCAGTAGCTTCCCTGGCAAGTGGTCCACAAGGTTTAGTTAAAGTCATAGGTACACTACTGATGCATAGTAGATTGAACATCACAGCCTGTCCTGTCTGTAATGTTGTATATTATCTTTTCCCAGTAAGTGGAGTGCTAAGCTCATTTTTTACAGACAATACTCTGCTTACAGGGCTTCCAATAGGCCTGTATTGATTATTTAATTGATGGAGCACTCTGGGAAGTTTCATATCTCATTGACCTTTGTGTGGTTTGAGATTCCTTTTCAATAAGCCATTAGTGCTTTCTACCATCCCATTTGATTGAGGGTGGTATGGGGTATAGAATACCCACTTAATTTCCTCTTGTTTTGCCCAATCTTGCACTTCCTTACACAAAAAATGTGAGCCATTATCACTTTGGATAACATTAGGAATAATTAATTTGCGAATGAAAATTATAGCCCTTGCACTATATTTCACTGATTTTCTTTCTGACACTTAGTCACCATAAGCAAGCTAGAGACTACTTCCACTCATCTGAGGATGTATTGATATCCCACAGAGGATTTAATAATCAATTTGCCATGTAGACCATAACATTTCCCCTTTGTTGGTATGTAGAGGTGGTGCTTTAGCAGGGTGATCTGCTCTTAATTTCAGTCTATGCTGGGGACATTCCATAAGAATAGTTTCACAAGTTCTTTCTGTTTATATTTCTTTTTATATTTCTGTATTTTGTTTCTATTTCTTTGTGCAGAAAAATAAAGTGCTTCTTTACGTGTGTGGTCTAGGTTTTGATGTAACCATTCTCCCAATCAATACCACTCAGGATTTAAGATGATTTTCCTAATTTTAGGTAGCTCATCTGCCTTTTGATTCCACTTTGTAGCTGGTTGGTTATCCTTTGCATGAGCTTTTGCCCATCCCATGTTGAAAGGTGTTTTCCTGGCTTTATATAGCAATGATTGCCAATCTTTACTTCTCCAAACTGGGGATCTCTTTACTTCACAATTCAAGGTTTCCCATTGTTACTGAATTTTTGGAACTCTCTTAACATGGACAAAGAGTCAGGTTTAGAAAGGAGACATTGTTTATTCTGCACAGGGTGCAAAGTGGAAGTTTTCCAGAATTTTAGCAAGCAGTGAGAGAATTAATGCATTGAAATCTGCATAAACCCGCCTAATAAAGTCACCACCTACTAGTGCATAATTGTTTAGCTTGTGCAGTCTTATGTAATACGTGTCACTGTACCTGCGTAGGCCTCTTTGGGGGTCTCTGGTAGTCATTTGGGGAGGTTCCCCCCACTCAGTTTTAAGCAAAGTTCAATTCAGGATGTGTAGAATCCTAGGCTGAGTGCCAGTTCTGGTTTGCTGTCATCAGAATCACCCCAGATATCTCCATCCCAGTCTTCAGGGGACACCACTACTTTGCTAATCTGTAGGCTCTTAGGGGAATGAGTAATCTGTAAAAGCATAATTTTGACCTGTTCTCATGACTTTTGTGTTTTTTACTTTTCTTTCTGTAATTGTTTTTGCAGCTGTTTGATTTTTAAAGACAGCAATAACTCAGTTGCCTTCCTACCCTCTTTCTTTCTCTAGGTCCTGCTCCTTCTTTTGTCTATTCTACCTTTCTTTTGATGCAGTCCAGGATATATTTGACTTTCTGGATTCCGAGCATACACTGCCAACTCATGTTGGGCTTCATGTCCATCAATACCCCCAAGTCCTTCTCAATCCATTCTCCACCCAAGCTGTATTTTTGCTTGGGATTGCCCTGACTCAGGTACAGGACCTTACACTTGGCTTCACTGAACCTCATGAGGTTTGCACAGGCCCACTTCTCAAGCCTGTTGAGGTCCTTCTGGATGGCATCCCTTCCCCCCAGCATGTCGACTGCAACATACAGATTGGTGTCATCTGCAAACTTGCTCAGGATGCACTTGATCACACTGTCGCCAACAAAGATGTTAAGCAGCATCAGTCCCAATACTGACCCCAGAAAGACGCCACTTGTCACTGGTCTCCACTTGGATGTTGAGCCATTGACTGCAACTCTTTGAGTGTGACCATTCAGCCAATTCCTTATCTGCCAAGTGATCTATCTGTCAAATCCATGTCTCTCCAGTTTAGAGACAAGGATGTCATGCAGGACAGTGTCAAATGCACCACTTATATCACCTTGTTCCAGCACCAATCCTATGAGCAGTTGCATGGGGCACTTCAGTCCAACCAGTGGGTGCATCCTGTGGCCCAACTCTGCTGCCCAAAGGTGGCACTTCGTAAGAGCCATAATGAGAGATACGGGACTTCAGGTGGCTATTCAAAATGCAGTTTATTGTATCCAAGATGTTACAGCAGTCCAGGGTCATGGGTGACAGAGCCTTTTACCTACAGCCTATCATAACTACTATCAATACCATATTATGGTTAATACTATCCAATCACATGAGTTAGTATGTTACAGTTTAAGCTTAAAGTTGTTTTTCAGTTTTCTTGCAGTGGAAAATTCTTAGACCTTTTTTCTACTTGCCACATCGACATGTCTTGTTTGCCTGTGGTATCTTTCTGCTTGGTAAAAACATCCTTTTGTTTGTGGTCAGCTTATCCTTTGCTCTAAGTCATAAAACTTCTTTCCAACTCAACATAATCTTTGCCTTCTTAGTTGTCCAGCAAACCTCAATTTACACATCTATTATTCTTCTATATCAAAACTTGCTTCCATCTCTATTTCATTCTCAGATTCTACATTCAAAGATCTTTCTGCCAAGCATAGATATCTGTTAAACTTTCTTGTCAAACTTTCATCCTTCTCAACAGCACCTGAGCTTGGGCCCCTGAGTGCTCCCATTCCAGCAATGCTTTGGCTCCTCCTTATCTCATCACCAAGGAAAATTCCATTCCCTTTCAGGGAGTCCTCCTGTCTCTGGCATCCCTGTTTCCAGCCAGTTTAACCCCTTCTGCAGTTGGGCCTTCTTGCCCTCCATTCCTGCCAGATAATTTCTTGGTCACAAACTACCACTGCCAAGCAGTTACAATTTGAATTTCCCTTCCAGGGAGAAGGCTCTGTTTTCATCCAAAATATGAACAGTAAGTGATACTACTGAAATTGGGAAATCACTTAATCACCCAGGGACTGAAGTGATTTCAGAAAGCACAGTGTCACTAATCCCAAGTGAAACAGCAGACATAAATACCATTCATCCTGAGAGATAAAACTTAAAATGCACAAATATTTTTCTACAAATCAAGGACAGTTAATAATTCTACACTGAACTTTTGAAACTGAGTCCAAATACTAATATCATAGTGCCTAACTCTTAATAAGCAGCAAAGAACTTCTAGAACAAACATTAAATAAACTCTAAACTTTGCAAATGAGCATCCCCAATCAAAATGTGGGCTGTTAACCAGGATGTCCACCAGGGTCTTTCAGCTGTCACCTGTGGGCTACTCCTGGGAAAGCTGAATAAGAAAAGCAAGTTGGCTCTGCACAGAATGGCCTGAAAGCCCATTTCCAGAGCTGTGCTAACCAAAATGCTGCTTTTCTAGCTTTGTTACTGGGCTTGCATCCAATGTTTACATTGCATTACCAATATCTGCTCTATACTGTTTCTTTCACAGTGTTTCAGATAGCATATGTTTTTATTTTATAGCTCTCCTGCTTGTCTTTAACTTATGACCTTTATTGAAAATTAACCCATTTGCTTGCAGACTGTCAGGCAAAATGGTTAAATCACAGGGGCTTGGCATCTGTGAAATGCTTTGCAATCCACTGCAGTGGTATCAGGAAAGCAGTGATGGAAAACAATAAACTGCCTGAGATTAGAAATTTATTCTGCAGGACCCCAACTTTCCTTAGGAAGGCCAAGCACATTTCAAGCCCTCCCCAAAATAAAAACAAAGGCCTGTCAGGAATGGACATTTTGATATTTCTCTAATGCATTTCATAATTGACTTTTCAGTCTTTAAAAAGCATTTCTATCCTTTAATTCATACCTTTACTGCTCATGCAACTCACAGTCCTCCTTAATGGATCCTAGGTGCTTGCACAAAGTGTTTCAGAAGCCAAAAAGGGACTGGGCGAATTCCAGAACTCAGCAAAGTTTGGCAGTGGGAACCCAACAGCAGCACCAGGACATCGCACATTATAAAACAGAGACAAAAATCCATTTTGCTTTTATTTCAACAGTCCACTAAAACCTAACCACTCATGTTCTTACAATGTCTGCATTGTCTCCTAACAACTTAAATGATGCTCTCAGTTTAAGAAATGCATATTCAGCATGCATCTTGTGTTCAGAGCAGAGCAGGGTGAGCTCTGCACCAGTGCCCCTGACAAGGGGAAGGGTTTAGTATGCTTGCCAGGAGGAGGATGGGATAGGTCTGAGGCTGCTTGTCAATGCATGCTGTTGCTGCATATATACCCATAACAAAATTCTCTTCACACCCAGACTTGGAGCTAAGCAAGCCCTACCTGAAAGCGCCTTTTAGGAGACTAGGCATTTTCCTAGGAGTTTAGGTGGAAGCCTAGATTGGATTGAGTAATCTGTGGAGGGCAACCACAGGTAAAGCCAGTCTTCTGCCTGCTGTCCCCCACCCCACTGGTAATGCTCTGGAAGTATGCAGTGGCAAGTACATGTGCAGTTGCTTTCATTGGGGGCCTTTGCTGGATATCTTTGCTTCTCTGGGTGCGGCAGAATGGAAATCCCATAGCAACTTCCCTGAAATGGCCACAGTCTTCAGAGTAGCAAAGGGCTGAGACACAAAAAAAGAGCAATGAGGTCAGTGGAACAGGCTTATTTACCTGGCTACTGAGGTCTGGTGCTTATGCTTTCCTGCTAGTTACTGACAACTCATACAAGTTCTAACAGCCTTGGCACCAGTCAGAAAAACAACAGCATCTTTACTGAACCTGAAGGTTCAGAGTTGGAGGGCTTTGAGATTCTGGGATAGGTATGTTTGGAACACGATTTTCAAAACATAACCCTCCCTTCCCCTTTCCCTTCCCAAACAAAACATAATCAACAACCACAGTGAAGAAGTTGACAGTGGCATTTATGTGTGGTCCATACAACTGAGAGTTAAGGTTACATCCTTGTAAAACATGAAATTCATGCTTACCAGAGTTTGTTGGAGGCTCAGGGCAATACCATTTCATCAAGGTTAATTTGGGATGGGGAGAGGGAGGAGCAGCAGGGTGGGGAGGGAGGGACTGACTTGATTCCATGCCCTTGATAAGAGAGATACAAAATTTGGATGCTATGAAAGGAAGAGGAAAAAATGTGAAAATTGAACCAGAACACAGCTCACACCATTGTTCAGGCAATTCCATCTGGTATGAGATACCATGGAAGGCTACCATATGTAATCATGATTCCTATACTGGAGTATTCCCCACTGCAGTGCATAAACACCTGATTGGTGGGAATAAAGAAATCAGAGACAGACTCTTCTCAGTGGTGCTCACTGACAGGATGAGAAGGAACAAACTGAAGTATGGGATATGCAACTTAGACTTAAGGAAACACTTTTTTACTGTGAGGGTGGTCAAGCACTAAAACAGGGTTCCCAGAGAGGTTGTGGAGTATCCATCCTCAAAGATATTGAAAAAAAAAACTGGATATGATCCTGAACAATCTGCTCTAGCCTACCCTGCCAACCTCAACTATCCTGCAATTCTCCGACTGTAAACAAATTAAAATGCTGCAGTACAAATTGGGTGGGTTATGTTCCATTTTGCCTCATACTATGCATGTTCCTGCTTCCTGTGAAGTAGAAAATTCTGTATCTTTTCACAGGCATGCCAGATTTTTGCTTATTAATATTCATTCTGTATTCTTTAGATAGCTATCTGATTTTATTGTTACCTAATTTAGGGGAAAGCTTACATGCTGATTTATTCTGTTACTTTGGTTCTGATGCCTTTTGCTGGTATTAAAAAATTGAGAGCCAGACACGGTTAAGGGATAAGGGGTTTTTAGGTTGGTATTTTAATAAGGATCCTTATTGGTGCACCACTTTGCCAAGGTGGAATGTGTCACAATGCACCCACTCGATAGATTACATATACAATTTATAGACCTTACAAATTAGCATATCTAACAAGGATGCCCCAATGGGAGGCCTGGATGAATGGTGTGATATTCCCCCATTCGAAGAATTCCCCCCTGGATGGGCCAAATCTCTAGTTTACAGGATATGTTCTAGAGAGGACCTTGGTTTCCCAAGATAGTGTAGGGTTTTCCGGCCTCCTACTACGAGGCCTTTAGGATGTTTGGTCTCCTGGACTAACAAAATACTAGGGCTATGCTAAGTTATCAGACTTAAGGAATTACAAGCATGCATGCTAAGAATACTGAGGATATATAAAAGGTATATAAAAGGTATATAAAAGCAAAGGCAAAAAATCATCTTGGGATCATTTCCCCCCTTTTAGAGACTAACAAGACTCTACTTTGTCTAGTCTATACTCTACATTACCTGCAGTACTGGTTTACACAACCGGCCGACCCACAGGCTATACACAGATGATAACTATAATTACAGCTATTATAAATGTTTCTTTTATCCAGACACAGTTTTGTAACCATGAGGTGAAGGTGTGGAAGATATGGTCAAATTTCAAGGTGTCATTTCTGGAAGCCACTCCATGTAAAATTTGAGTCCTCTTCCAAATTTCATCCACATCCTTCTTAACTTTCCCACTTTGGTCCACATAAGAACAACAAGTGGTATTTACAATAGCACATACACCTCCCTGTGTGGCAAGTATGAAATTGAGAGCTATCCTGTTCTGCATAACTACATGGGACAGACTGCCAACTTACTCCTGTAAGGCTGAAATTGCATCTGCAGTATGCTGCTCAATACGTTCAATGATGGCTGAGATGTTTACAATTGCTCTCTCCAGTTCAACCACTCTGTAAGAGGGAAGGAAAGCTCTTACTATACTATGGAAAAGTGTGGGACACTCAATGAGGGGATTAAGAGATCTTTTCTTCCTCCCATTTGGTTTTTCAAGATGATCAAATACTGTTATATTTGGGACCACAACACCAAGGGCACAAGCCTGATCTTTATTCACGGGCAGGACTTTCCTGGCCTTATCATCACATATAGTTCCCACGTTCTATCAAGCCGCTCAGGGGTATAGGGGCCAGAAGAGTACTATTAATTGGCTCCCACCTTTCGGTACGGTCCTCTTCCATTAAAATGCTAATCAATGGCAAGTGACCACCCCCATCTAGAGGTGGTAACTGGGTACAGATCCAGCAATTGTTCCTATTAAAAACTTTGGTCACCTTTTGGACTACAGTCCTATGTAAATCATGGGGCGAACTCTGAATCATGGTTACCAGTTGGGCAGACAACAGACATGTAAAAAACAGTTTAAACCACAACCTCCTGATTTGTATCAATCTTCATTTTCTTAATGGTTTCGGGAACAGAAGCTTTCTTCACTCTGTAATAGTGGATCCATGGTCCCTTGCCAGCAACCTTGACCGCAGTAAGGGTGGTCAGCAAAACTTGGAACAGTCCCTTCCACTTGGCTTACAAGGGGTCACTGCCCCAGTGACGGCGATTGATAAAGAGATGGGGTCTCCATGGTTTGCACACATGAAGCTGTTTATTGATACACACAGCTGAGTTTATATACCTTTTCAGCTGTAACTAAAAATTGCACAACTATAACATTTATGTAACTAGGTAATATTGCTTAATTCAAAGCCTCGTACAGACTAGGGCAGGTATGTATGGTCTTACATAATTTCTGCTTACCAAGCACATAGTACCAAGCACACCGTTAACTTCTGCATTGCTTCTTCAGGGTTTTGCTCTCTATTGCCAAGGCTTGCGGCGTACTAATGCTAACATATCTACTTCTGTCATGAGTTGAACAATGCTCCCACCTTGGTTTTCTAGCTGTATTTCTACATCTCCCCCTTTCTTTCCAACCAGTAAAATTTTCTTTGTGGATTTATCAGTCAGTCTGAACACATTGCAAAAACACGTGGCAAACAAATCATCATAAGCAATAATATGGCAGAAATATAGATTCCTGTTTTAGCTACATGTTTAAGCCAGCCAGTAAGGCCTCATCCCCCAAGTATGCGTCCAAGCCAGTTGCTATCATCTGCTACTTTTAATTTGGTTACTCTGTCTCGAAGGGCCTGTATGTTAGCATGAATAGACAAAGAGTTGTCAGAAAGGTTCATGCAGCATAAGCTTTCAAAATCCTCACAACCGTGTCCATGCGCCAAAAGCAAAAAATCTATCACAGCTCTATTTTGCAGCGTAGCATGCCTCACGCTATCAACATCTGTTAATAAGCCAGTTAAAGCAGAGCTAGTAGCATTAGTTTGTTTTGGAAGCCAGCAACCGAGGTTATTTAAAGTTTTTAATGTGTGTGCTGTGCCAATAGATGGAATGATAGAGGCAAACACTTGGGCTCCAATGTTCTAGGATTCAACGTTATCATCAAAATCTGGGCTATATATCTGCGTGCTATGCTTTGCTTGCACCAATCTGTGTAAAGATGGTAAGTTTTCCCAGAAGGAGTGAAACATGGTTAGTCACCCAAAAGTGCAAGGGCCTCCTACAGCCCTTCCTGGTATTCCTTTCCTGGCTCTATTTCCACATATCAAAAATATGTTCTCTATTAATCCAATAGAAGCACTTCCAGGTAAAATTGGTTGAGGCAGGGTATGATTACACCAGGCAGAAGCATTGGCATAAATTCCCATAGCTGAAACATCAAGGCCGAATCTTTTCTCAGCAAAGGGTCCACTAGTATAATTTAGAAAGAAATATGCAAAAGACTGCGTAGATCCAAAAATGTCCAATTCTTGAGGCTGTAGGGAAAGAATAAAAAAGTTAAAAACCTTATTTACTCCTAACCCTCTGTCATTAGCAAAATACCATCCAGCTGGCCTATTATTCTTTTTACAATACTTATCATTGCACCACCACACTGGCTCAATTCGACCTAGGGCCATACAATCCCTGTGTGTTGTCATGTTGTATAAGGCATCCTGTTCACTTTTCTCTAAAGGCATGGCTACTAGGCAAGTCTGGAAAGGGGAGGTCATGGATTGGCACAATGTAGATTCATTTAAAACTTGAGCTAGTGTAAGCCACACATTAAATTGTGGAAGGGGTGGCATTGTGACCACCTCTCCTTCGTCAAGAAGGAGTCCTACTAGGAGGACCGGCGCAAGAAGGCAGATCTGGCTCCCAAAAATACTGACGTGGAAGCCAGCCATGCTCCTTCCCACACACCAATTTTAAAATGACACAATCACCAAAGGAATAGCACAAAGGATCACAATGTGGGCAATCCCGATGCCGGTGCTCTGATTCGCAGTACCACTTTCTCTGGCACTTATAACACAAACACAAAGTCCACGCTTGGTGGGAATAGTCTTTGCAAATAAATCAAGGAATAGGGTTATTTTTGTATATAAGTCCAAGCCTCCTTTCACTCTGTCTCTGCCATTTTTCTTGGAGGGAGACTTGTTCTGCAATTACAGCTTCTACTATCCCTGGAACAAGTCGACCGTGCAGCTCGGGAAGTGGTGAGAGATCAATGAGTCTGCTTGGGTCAGGTAGAAGCTGGTTCAGGTGGCCATGGGCTCTCGGTGGATCCGGACTCAGTGGTCTGAGAAGGCAGAGCTGAGGGTGAAGCAGGTGAAACCTGAGAGGGAGTGCCAGGGTGATCAGGATCCTCAGGAGAGGTATTCAAGGAGTCTGAAAGGTCTCACATTCTTGTCTGGTGTCATGGTTTGACCAGGAAGTGAGTTTCTGGGAAAGTTGTGGTCAAACCAATCAGTGGCCAGATTTGAAAAATGGCACCTGGTGTGGCTACTGGGGACCTGAATACGCCTCTGAGAACACACAGGGGTTAAAAGCAGAGGATTCCCAGAGGGACTCTCTCTTTTGAGTCTGGCAGTGAGTTGATCTGACCTCTTCCCCTGCCCAGCTGTGTCTGGATGGGGGAGGGGGAGGCCATGTGGCCTGTAGGAAAAAGCGGTGGGGGGAGGAGGAGTGTTTTGGAGGTTTTCCATTGTGGATTGTTGTGTGTGTTTTTTTCTTTTTTTCCCCCTCTTGTCTTTATGTTGTAGATTAATAAAGTGATGTTTTTTTTCCCCTCCATTCCCAAGTTGGAGCCTGCTTTGTTCTGTTTTCAGGTCACAACTCACAGTAACCATTTTGGAAATATACCTTTCATGGGGGCACTGGCACTGTGCCAGGGTCAATCCATGACATCCGGGATCCACCTTGGGCTCTTTTCTGTGGAGACACAAGCAAAACCTCTTCCCCATGTGACAAGGGGATAAGGTCCCATAATTTTACCTGTTTCTGGGTCCTTAATATGGACTGGGGCTTTCTGTTTAACTTCTAACTGAGGGTTATTGCCACAATGCTTTAAAATTGGAGGGTTATGATCCATAAGGGAACAATTTAAAAAGTTAGAAACATACAATGCCTTCTGTAATCACTCTGCTGGGGTAGCATTCCTCATTCCCCCTTTCTGTTGTAACAAAAGACGCTTCAGTGAAGCATGGGCTCTCTCAATTATGGCTTGGTCTGTTGAGGAATCAGGAATCCTCGTTTTGTGTGTCAGCCCCCAGAGGGCAAGGAAGTTTGCAACCCTCTGGGAAATATACACTGGGCCATTATCAGTTTTGATTAGTGAGGGGATTCCCAGGACTGCAAAGGCACTCATGAAATGACAGCAAATGTCTTTTGCTGATTCTCCTGTATGACAGGATGCAAAGAAAGCACCTGAAAAGGTGTCAATGGAGGAGTGAATGTACTTAAGTCTGCCAAATTTGGGAAGAGGAGTAATATCTGTTTGCCAAATTTGAAGGCTCTGGAGTCCTCTAGGGTTAACACCTGCAACAGAGGGGAAGGAGTGTCTTTGACAGTCTGGGCACACAGCCACGATACTAGCAGCTTGGCGTGTGGTCAAGTCAAAGGCGCGGGTGAGCGCAGCAGCGTTCTGGTGAAAAAATGAGTGACTGACTTTTGCCTGGGAAAAGCGGTCTGGCAGTTGAACAGGTAAGGCAAGTAAATCTGCTTGTTGGTTCCCCTCTGCAATAAAACCAGGTAAAGTTGTGTGAGACCTGACATGTGTGACAAAGCAGAGGTGCTGCCTAGTATCTAAAAGGAAAACAAGTTATTGTAACCACTGAAACAATTCCTTGTTGGGCACATCCTTTAGTACAGCAGCTTCAGCTCTCTCCACAATTCCTGCAACATAAGGAGAATCTGTTATTAAGTTAAAAGGGGTAACAAAGTGCTGAAAGGCCTGCACAACAGCTGCCAATTCAGCAATCTGGGGAGAACCTGAAACAGTAGTGACATCCAAATCCCATCAGCTGACACCAGTGTTCCATCAAAACAGTACTGACTTCTGGGTGCGGCCAGATCCATCTGTAAAAACAGTTAAAGCTTGTAATGGGACCTCGCTTCTCTTGGGTCGCGTTAGGAGATTAAAGCTGGTTGCCACAAGCTTGTGCTTTGGGGGATGTGTAGAAAACTGTCCAGAAAAGTCAGTGAGGGCCATTTGAAAAACTTTAGATGGCAGCAAGAGCCACTGTAAATAGACAATAGTAATAGGCAAACAGATCAAACAAAAATTCACACCTGCAATTATGATAAGTCTCTGTCTAGCTTTTACAATAAGCAAAGCAAACATCTCATGTTGTGTGCTTACAGTTTTAGACATTTGGTCTGGCAGTGTGAGAAATGATGCTCACATTTAAAATTTCAAAGGCTTAATAAACCTTAACAAAAAATAAAACAAAGGACTCAATAAGGAAAAATTACAGCACTGGGAGTCTCCATGACTAGCAGCCACGTGCTTGTTTACAAAATGGATGCTCTGCCTATTATACCCTTAGCCCCTCCTAAAGTTTTGTCAGTCAGCTCCTTCTCTGCCATTCATTGGTGGAGATCACTTTTTTACATCTTGATTGGAGGTCAGGTGTTGTCATGTCGTGCCTCCTAGTAATAAGCCGGCCCTCCCCAAATGCCCAGACTACCAAGGCTATTACAAGGGGGAGGGGAAAGAAGACCATGGGAGGACATATTACAATAACATTACTATATATCTACAAAACGTAACATATACATAATATTTATCTCTTAATTGTGAGAGCCAACTATCACATTATTCATCTATAACAGCAGGAAAATCTAATCTATGATCAGCAAGGGGTCAGACGCTTTAGGATCCCACTGAAATATTAAAGCATGGGGTTGCCTAGCCGGATTCAGAATTATTAAATAAAAAGGCAACTCGGGGTCCATTGGGCCACTTGCTGATTTGAAATAGCATCAGCTACCAGTTGCAGTGCCTGGCAGGTTACCGATGTGAGCTGCTGAGGCAACAGGAGATCTGGTTCCCTTTTCAACAGATCAAACTAAGGGCTCAGGTCTGCATTTGAAATTCCTAACAAGGAATGAACCCAATTAATTGAACCCAAAAGCTTTTGAGCATTATGCAAAGTGCAAATGTTTGTTTGAATCTGTAAAGGCTAAGGAGAAATACTCTGAGTCCTAATGTGCCAGCCAAGGTATTTCCAAGGGGGTTGACATTGGATTTTTTCAGAAGCAACACAAAGCCCTGCTTGGGTTACAGCAGCAATGACAAGGGCTAAAGCTTCCTCCATGACTTCCTGTTTTTCTGCCACAATAAGAATGTCATCCATGTAATGATACAGTAAAGCAGCAGGCATCTTTTGGAGAATGGGGCTGAGGACCCTCACAACAAACCACCAGCAAATAGAAGGGCTGTTTTACATGCCCTGGGGAAGGACCACCCAGTAATACCTTTGCAGGGGTGCTTGCATGTTAGTGCTTGGGACAGAAAGGGCAAATTTAGGAGCATCATCAGGATGCAAAGGAGTGTCAAAAAAGCAGTCTTTTAAGTCAGTGACTGTCAAGTTCCAATCTCAAGGGATCATGGTGGGACATGGGACACCAGGCTGGAGTGCTCCCATGTCCTTCATAGCAGCATTGATTTTGCGGAGGTCTTGGAGCAAACGCCACCTGCCAGTTTGTTTTTTAATTACAAACACAGGCAAATTCCAGGGACTGGTAGAGGGGACTATATGCCCCTTCTGAAGTTGTTCTTGGACAAAATCAGTGAGTGCATGCAATTTAGGTAGTGGGAGGGGCCATTGGTCCACCCAGAGAAGTGTATCAGTTTTCCAGGTTAATTTCAGGGTGTTGTATGCCACAATGGCCCCTATTAAAAATCAGACTGAACTTTGAGACCTTATTAAGAAAGTACATCTTGTCCCCATAAAACCATGGGCACAGGCAGAACAAATGGTTTTACAGACGCTATGTGACCTTCAGGTCCCATCACCTGAATTAAATGGTGACTTTGATACCTGCAAGTACTTCCCCCAATCCCAGTGAGGGCTTGGGGTACCTCAGTGAGGGGCCAAGTAGGAGGCCACTTGGCTTGAGAGATAACAGTGACATCAACTGCAGTATCTAAAATACCAGTGAGTGTTATTTGTTCCCCCTGTAATGACAGGGTATGTCACAGTTTGCAGCTAGCTTGTAGCTGCCAAATGAATCAGACCTTCAACCTTTGCCAGGCTAGAGGTAAAACAGGTCCTCAGATGAGGCAGGAATTCAAATCTAGGTTGGATTCAAATCTACACAGGGACTTCACCTAATCACGTTCCGTCCTGGGCTATAGACATCTCACTGGCCAGGAGTTGGGCTGTGTGGGGATCAGACCAATCAGCAGTTGACACCCAGGAGTTTTGAACTCCCTATATAAGAAAGCTCTCAACAATAAAACGCGGTTTGTCACATGGAGCTTTGAGGTGTGTGTGTGTGTGTGTGGGGGTGTGTGTGTGTGGGTGTGATTCCTGTCTCCGACCACCAACCCCAAAAAACATGTGGATTTAAACATAATAAAGGTGCATTTGCAAGTGGGATATTCGTCAGAAACTGTCTGTGCCCATAGTATTTGTGGGGTTCCTGTAGAGGCAAATCCTCCCACCCTTGTTTTGCATTTTTTTACAGGAGATGACAAATTGTGTGAAAAAGGAATCAATTATGCAATACAGGTTCCTTGATGGACAGTACAGGGTGGAAAGGGGGTCCAAGCCATGATTTTAATTTCCCCAACAGAGTTTGAGTCAATAACTCCTGGGAGGACAAGAGATTCTAAAAGGGTAGTTGAAGATGTCCCCACTAACAAAGCACTTTTCTGGGGTCCTGGTGGGCCAAAAATTCCTGTAGGGAGTAAATGAACAGAAGAATCGAGCAACCTTACTGTGATTGAGGTTGCCAGGTCCAATCTGGTACTGCCTGCAGTTGCTGGGTGAAGACTTGAGGCGACCTTCCACTGGGTATCCTTGGTGGCTGCGCTTGCGGAGTCAGCATCTGTGGAGGCAGCATCTGTGGTGGTGGCTGAGGTATTTTTGTTGGAGTGTGGCGCTGGCCCGTGCTGCGGCTCCAGTTTCCCTGGATCGGGCGACCTTCAGAATCATACTTGGAGCAACACTGGTTATCAAAATGGCAACATTTATGACACTGTGGACATACATCAGGGGTTTTAGACTTGGCTCCTTTCTCAGCAAAGCAGTCTTTTTTGAGGTGGCCAGGTTTGCCACAGCCAAAACAGACTCCCGGAGTTCCAGAGGGACCTTTGATGGCTGCAAAAGCTGCAGCCATGACTTCATATTGATATTCTATTGTCCTAATACAATTGCATGCTTCAAGCATTTCAATAAGAGTTGGGTCTAGGTTAGGCAAAGACACAAAGGAGTTTTCTACAGCCTGTGTTTGCATTTTCAACAGCAAGTTTTAAAAGAAAAATTTCATGGGCGTCTGAATTATCAATTTGGCATTCAAGTGCTTGCTTAAAGTGGTCAATAGGCTGCATGTAGGGCTCTTGAGGCTCCTGGGCAATGGTTGTGAAAGCTTCCTGAAGTGTTTTTGCATCAGGGACCTTAAGAAAGGCTTGGCGAGCTGCATCCAGGACTCCATCAAGGGCTTCCATTGGGCAGTCTCGTGCCTGGGCGGCAGGATCTGTGTATGGTCCAGTTCCCATAAGCAGACTGATTGTGAGGCCTGCCAGGGTTTGATTACCATGACCCATATAAGTTATAAGAAGGTCCTGCAGACCCTTCTCCAACTCCTTTTCTCATAAGGCATATGGAGTGGGGGATAGCAATAACTGAGCTGGAGTTTTTACATTGTGCTGGGTCATTATGTGAGCAGCAAACACAGAATCTAGCATGCTATCAAAGTGTGGTAAACTGATACTGTGCTCTGTAGCTGCCCATCAGAGCTCTTTAATTTCTGGGAAAAACAGCTGTTCCCAATGGGCAGTTTGCTTTCGGGGTCCCACATGTATGACCAGTGCCACAATTCTTTCAGCAATGTCAAATTCTCCCTCCCTTAATGCTTGTTGTTTTAAATGTACCCAGTTGTCATGAGGGTAGGGGGGGATATAAATTAGGCTCTTTGTCAAGATTGATGAGTCTGGGTTCAAAGGGATCCTCCTCTTCATTTTCCTCCCTGTTCTATGAGCAGTAACCAGCAGCCAAAGCCCCTACAGATCACATGGGGCCCTTCTCCCATTCACTCGTAAGAGGGGGTACAGAAATGTTGGGCCGTGTTTGCTATAGCAGGAGACATGCAGTCTCTGCCAAATGTAAGGAATTCTGTGACTCTGCCATAAAGGGGGGGCAAATGGCAATCTGTTTAAATTTAGCAGCAGTCTCTTCAGATTTTAAAGAGCAGTGAGCCTCTGCAGTAGGGGGAGGGCAGTTTTCTTGAGCCTTTAAGACCTCAAAAATCACCCACCAGGAGGGTAGCATTTCTGCAGCCACTTTATTTCCCTGGGTAGCAGAATCCCACAGTTTAATTCCCACTTTGTTCCACAAATCTGTTGTAAAGACCGTGGACTCAGTGACTCCTGGTATATCAGCTGCTGCCCATCAAAATAGGACTTTTAAGTCTTTTAAGTCATGTGAGGGCAAAGTTTTGCCATGCTGTCGCAACAGATTAAACATAAGTTCAAAAACGTCTCTTTCCTGGGCAGACATACCCTGACTGATTGTCCCCTGCAGCAGCTAAACTCCTTTATCCTGGAGGGGTTCAATGCCAGCCAGCTTTCATGCTTCCTCACACCAGCACTTCATTCTGCAGGGCTTGTTGTCAGTTGCTCAACTAGGCGATCATCGCTTCCTCACATGGGGCACTATTTGACGGCATGTCTTAGGTTGGAAATGGTGTATATTCTATTTGCTATCTGTTAGAGGTGGAGCAGTAATGTTAATTGGGCAGATTGCTTTATCTCTTCCACAACCAATCCTCTCTCCAGGGAGATATCTTCTGTTAATGAGCCATTGAGTGTCACTGCATGACTGATAAAAATTACATCATCCCATTGTGAGATGCTCCGCCCAGGGGGAGAAGCCAAGCATTCCATCCTGGATATAATCTGAGATTTTTGGGACACCACAGCAGCCTTTTTCCCACTGGATTCCCAGAGGAGTAGCTGTCTTCTCCACTGGATTCCCAGAGGAAGACCAGGCCCATCTACACCACCACCGGACCTTCAGAGAAAAACTACACCCTTCTAAGGGATCACTGCTCCAACAGAATCACACCTGTCACTCCAGGAGGACTACAGCCACCATTCAATCGGACTGCTACCAACACCCTGACTGACAGGGTGTCAGGTTGTATTCTGACTCTGTAAGTGGGGGGTTTTTTTGTTGTTGTTTGTACTATTGTATTTGTATTTTTAATTTTCCTAGTAAAGAACTGTTTTTCCTATTCCCATATGTTTGCCTGAGAGCCTTTTAATTTCAAAATTACAATAATTCAGAGGGAGGGGATTTACATTTTCCATTTCAAGGAAGGCTCCTGCTTTCCTTAGTGGACACCTGTCTTTTAAAGCCAAGACAGATTTTGTTGCCCAGTGTGAGGCCTGAGGGCATTGAGAGTAAAAGGGTGGGGAAAAAAGGAATAACAGTTCTTAAAATCCCTAAATTTTTGTGTGCTGGACATAGAAACCTCACTAGGTGTCACCATGTGGTCTAGCCTACCTTGGTTTGGACGGCACATGGTTGTGGCTATATTTTTCCCATTTGCAGGCCCTTATCTTAACATGGGTCCTATAACTAAGGCTACTGTAGGTGTTATCCAGTTTGTTTTATGGGTTAATAAGGTATGGAATTCATGGATTTTTAACTTCCTCTGGAAGGCAGGCACATGGATTCAGAGCTATCACACACTAATTGTATGTTTTTGGGGTTACTTTAAGAATGGTACTTACTGTGAGGAAATTACACTGGGGGAAATTTTCTCCCAACCCTTCACCCAGCTCTTTGGGTCTGCCCCACCAGTTTTCAAAGGGTTCAAACCTTCTGTAAATGCGAATGATATCATACAGTAGCTGGTGTTGCTGATATGCCTGTTCTATTTAGCATTCAGAGATTAGGGAAGATTGACTTGGATAACCACCCTGATATCTACCCCAGAGAACAGGGATGCTGCCCCAGAACCTGACATAGCTCCAGAAACTAGGGATGCTGCTGTCCCAGAGCCTGACCCTGCCCCACAGCCCACATCAGAAATGAACCATCCAGATTGGGGCGGGGTTCTATAGAAGGAGATTTGCAAAATGAGCCAGATGCTGAAGGAATACACTTCCCCAGCTGGTGAGAAACCCTCCCACTGCCTCAAAGAGGGAGAGTCTAATAATGCAGCAGTAGAACCCACAGATGTTATAACCATCCACGTTCTAGCTAAACTGCAAAGGCAGTCACAGCCAGGAGCAGTGGCCCCTGTGGAAACAAGGTCTAAGATGAAATCAGAGCACTCAGATAATAAGGATAAGAAAGGAGGGCCCTCACAACCTGCAGGGGAGCAATTGGTCAGCAGTCCCTGACCTATGAAAGTCTCCGTAATCTGCACAAAGACATTGTACGATGGGGATATGAGGCTTATACAACCTGGTTACTCTGTGTCTGGGACCTTATGTGTATAGGCTTGCAACTGGATGATGGTGAGGCAAGGAATTTGAGATCCTTGACCCAGGACGCTGGTGTGGATCAGGTATTTGTCAGGGAGGCAAGGCCCCTTTCCCTCTGGAAGCGGGTTTAAAGAGTGTAAGAGAGAGGTTTGTCCACAGAGAGAGAATGCAGGAGCACCACCATAGAATGTGCTGGAAGACTCTTGAGGAAGGGATCCAACAGCTGAGAGAAGTGGCTGTGTTGGTGGTACTCTTTGGGAGGGATGGACAGCATGATAATGACCCTGACAAGGTCAGGTGCACAGGGCAAATGTTGTGGAGTCTGGCAAATCCAGGGCCATCTCAATACACCACCTTTATTGCAATGATTGATGCCGATAACAACAAAGAGACGGTGGGCTTTTTTGCCAACAAGCTTAGGAATTACGAGAGTATGATCAATAGCCTGATGCAGGCTCGTGTCTCTGCCATGGTAAAGGAACTCAAAGAGGAGTTCAAAGAGGGGATGAGGGAGATAGTGGAGAAGGTGAGGAAGATCAGTGCAGCACTTGTAAGTCACAGGCCCCAAAGTCAGAGCCCAACGTCCCCCAACTAGAGAGAGAGGGTACACCCCACAAGCTGACCTATGGTTCTTCATGCGTGACCATGGGGAAGGCATGGGAAGGTGGGATGGGAAACCTACTTCTTTCATGGCATGGGTGCATCATCTCAAGGAGGGAAACACTAACCGAGGGAGTTCCAATTGTTATAAATGAAAATTGCGAGTCAGCCAATTTTAATAAAAATATGAAAAATAAAATTTATTTTGCGACCATAAAAACAGTCCGACAGCCACCACCAAAAACGGACAGCGTATCACCCCCGGGAAGTGATGCGGGTGAACGAGAGGAAAGACCCACTGGTACTTTGACCTCCTTGTCCACGCCAACTGCTTCGAAGACGCAGTTCTTATATAGTTTATTTTGCCCGCAGCTAATAGTCCTTTGTTTGTTTCAGAGTTCTCCCTATTCAAGCTGTTTTCTTTCTCTGTCTCGGGCTGCACAAAAACCTTCGTCTGGGAATAGAATGATCTTTTTCCTGGGTTCCCGTATCCTGGCATTCAGGTCCGAGATGCCAATGGTCCCGAGATAGGCATCATCCTGGTTTTCTGGATTCAGGCATTCAGATTCAAGGTGCCAATGGTCCTAAGATAGGCATCTTATCTGGTGCCATCACTTGGTGACTTTGGGCGTAGGTGCCCCCGGTGCAGCTGCAATCCTCTTTAGATGCAAATGTCCATCTGCCGCGGTTTCGTAGTTTCGTCATCAGGCTAGTTTTTCTAACCTGAACGGAATGAAAGGAATTCTCCCCCCTCCCCTCTTTTCCTCCCCGGTTTATTTCGTTCATATCTATTTAATACACCGTTTATTCTCATGAATTACTACCCATATTTCTAACACACTGAAGTGAAGTCAGCCTCAACCTCCCATGACCGACCTGCCAGGTATGATCTGTCAGATCCCCTTGAAGGAACCTCTAGTATGTATGACCAGGAAAGAAATAATAACCAGGGCTAGAGGGGCCCTGCCTCTAGCCAGGAAGAGGCATGGGAAAACCAGATCTTTTGGATGGCGTGGATCCAATGGCCTGGCACATCAGAGCCACAAAAATATGATGCCTTAGTAGATACTGGTGCACAGTGTACCCTAATGCCATCTGGACAGGTGGGGGCAGAACCTGTTTCCATTGCCGGGGTGACGAGGGGATGGCAACAATTGACCCTGTTGGAAGCTGAGATGAGCCTGACTGGGAAGGAAGGGCTGAAACATCCTATTGTGACTGGCCCAGAGGCCCCATGTATTCTGGGCATAGACTTCCTCTGGAATGGCTATTACAAAGACCCAAAGAGACTCAGGTGGGCTTTTGGAACAGCTACTGTAGTGGCAGAGAACATGAAGCAGTTGAACACCTTGCCTGGACTATCAGAAAACCCATCTGCAGTAGGACTCCTTAGGGTAGAAGAGCAACAAGTGCCAATTGCCACCTCGACAGTGTACCGCCGGCAGTATCGGACAAATCGAGATGCTGTGATCTCCATCCACAAAATGATTCATGAGCTGGAGAGCCAATGGGTGGTCAGCAAAACCCATTCGCGCTTCAACAGTCCCCTGTGGCCTGTGCGCAAGTCAGAGAAAATGGAGATTGACTGCAGACTATTGTGGCTTGAATGAAGTGACTCTATTGCTGAGCACTGCTGTGCTGGACATGCTGAAACTCCAGTACGAGCTGGACTCCAAGGCAGCAAAGTGGTATGCCTCTATTGGATGGGTTCTATTGTTTAATAAACAGGTTTCCTTCCACTTTTTTCTCCAAGGAGATATTTTCTCCCGAACCGGTTGGGGGCGGAGGGGCAATTGAATCTACTTTTGTAGAGAAGCCCCTTTGGGGGTTATCTCCCAAACTTGCCCTAAACCAGGACAACCAGGAACCAACTGCCCCAGGGGTGGAAGCACAGTTCCACCATCTTCCATGGACTGATCCAGGCTGCACTGGAAAAGGGTGAAGCTCCAGAACACCTGCAGTACATCGATGATATCATTGTGTGGGGGAACACAGCAATGGAAGTATTTGAGAAAGGAAAGAGGATCATCCAGATTCTGCTAGATACCAGCTTTGCCATCAAGAAGAGCAAAGTCAAGGGACCTACCCAAGAGATCCAGTTCCTGGGAGTACAGTGGCAAGTCAGACGGCATCAGATTCCCACTGAGGTCATCAATAAGATCACAGCAATGTCTCCACCAACCAGCAAGAAGGAAACACAATCTTTCCTAGGTGCCATAGGTTTTTGGAGAATGCACATTCCCGAGGACAGCCAGATTGTGAGCCGTCTCTACCTGGTCACCTGCAAAAAGAATGATTTCCACTGGGGCCCTGAACAGCAACAAGATTTTGCCCAGATCAAGCAGGAAATCACTCATGCGGTAGCACTTGGCCCAGTCAGGATGGGACCAGAGGTGAAGAATGTGCTGTACTCTGCACCCGGGAACAATGGCTTGTCTTGGAGCCTTTGGCAGAAGGTGCTTGGGGAGACTCAAGGCTGACCACTGTGACTCTGGAGCTGAAGCTACAGAGGGTCCGAAGCCAACTACACTCCCACAGAGAAGGATATCTGTGGCAGCAGCTCTCTGGCCACTGAGAGAAACACAACTTTCCCAGGCATCATCCTGGGAAAGGCTGTGAGAAGATCAGAGAAAAGAATGAGAAACAATTCTTAACTTGCTCCACCTGTTGTTGTGAACGTGTAGAATGTGTTATGCCAATTTGTTTACCAAAGGTTTGTTTCTTAATTAGCCAGTGGTGATGGGTTTTGATTGAAGGACCAATCAAGTCCAGCTGTATAGTAACAGTCTATAAAAGAGCAATGGGTTTCTTAATAAAGAGATTGATCAGCCTTCTGTGAATCATGGAGTCTATGCTAATTATTACCCGGCCGGGGGCCCGTTGCTACGACAGAAATCTTGGCTGCCTATGAAGGAGTTCAAGCCGCCTCGGAGGTGACTGGCACAGAAACACAACTCCTCCTGGCACTCTGACTACCAGTGCTGGGGTGGATTCTTAAAGGAAAGGTTCCCTCTACTCACCATGCCACAGATGCCACATGGAGCAAATGGATTGCCCTCATGACACAGGGCACCCATATTGGAAACCCAAATCGCCAAAATTGGCCAGAAGGTGAAAAATTTGGTCTGTCATGAAGAGGTACAGGAACAAGTGGCAAGGGCTGAAGAAGCTCCAACATACAACCAAATACCAGCAGAAGAAACACACTACACTCTTCACTGATGGTTCCTGTCACATCATAGGGATGAACCAGACATGGAAAGCAGCCGTATGGAGCTCCACACGTCAGGTTGCACAAGCTACCGATGGAGAAGGTGGATCAAGTCAACTTGCTGAACTCAAGGCTGTTCAACTGGCCCTGGACATTGCTGAAAGAGAGAAGTGGCCAAAGCTATACCTTTATACTGATTCTTGGATGGTAGCCAATGCTTTGTGGGGATGGCTGGAAAGGTGGAAAAAGGCCAACTGGCAGCCTAGAGGAAAACCAATTTGAGCTGCTGATGAGTGGAAAGATATTACCACTCGAGTAGAGAAGCTACCTGTGAAAGTCCGTCATGTAGATGCCCATGTGCCCAAGAGCTGAGCTAATGAGGAGCACCAAAACAATGAGCAGGTAGATCAGGCAGCAAAGACAGAGGTGTCAAAGATAGACTTAGATTGGCAACATAAGGGGGAGTTGTTCCTAGCCTGATGGGGCCATGATGCCACAGGTCATCAGGGCAGACATGCTACCTATAAGGGGGCATGAGACCGAGGGGTGGATTTAACCATGGACAGTATTTCACAGGTTATCCATGACTGTGAGACTTGTGCTGAGATCAAGCAGGCCAAGCAAGTGAAGCCCCTATGGTATGGTGGGTGATGGTCCAAATAGAAGTATGGGGAGGCCTGGCAGATTGACTACATTGCACTGCCCCAGACACGCCAAGGCAAGCTCTATGTGCTGACCATGGTGGAAGCCACCACTGGATTGTTAGAGACCTACCCTGTGTCCCACACTATTGCCTGGAACACCATTATGGGCTTGGAAAAGCAAGTCCTGTGGAGACATGGCACCCCTGTGAGAATTGAGTTGGACAATGGGACTCATTTCAAGAATGGCCTTATTAACACCTGGGCCAGAGAACATGGTATTGAATGGATATATCATATCCCTTATGCACCAGCTGCCGGGAAAGTTGAAGGGTGCAACAGGCTACTTAAGACTACCCTGAAGGCACTTGGCAGGGGAACTTTTAGAAATTGGGAAACGAGCTTAGCAAAAGCCACCAGGATGGTCAACACCCAAGGGTCCATCAATCGGGCTGGTCCTGCCCAGTCTGAACCCCTGCACACAGTGGATGGAGATAAAGTCCCTGTGGTACACATGAAAGGTATTTTAGGAAAGACTGTTTGGATTAGTCCCACCTCAGGCAAAGACAAACCCATCCATGGGATTGTTTTTGCTCAAGGACCTGGTTACACTTGGTGGGTAATGCAGAAAGGTGGAGAAGGCTGTTGCATACCAGAGGAAAACCTAGTCTTAAGTGAGAACTGTGTATAAAGTTTCATTGTGTAGAGTTTATTGATTTGGGTATGATGCAGATGGTAATAGAATAAGGGGTGGATAATGTCTTAGGTTGGAAATGGGTGTGTGTATTCTATTTGCCATCTCCTAGAGGTAGGGTAGTTATCTTCTGTTAATTGTGTCGTTTTCTTTAGCTCTTTCACAACCAGTCTTCCCTTGGCAAGGGCTGAAGAAGCTCCAACATACAACCAAATACCAGCAGAAGAAACACACTACACTCTTCACTGATGGTTCCTGTCACATCATAGGGATGAACCAGACATGGAAAGCAGCCGTATGGAGCTCCACACGTCAGGTTGCACAAGCTACCGATGGAGAAGGTGGATCAAGTCAACTTGCTGAACTCAAGGCTGTTCAACTGGCCCTGGACATTGCTGAAAGAGAGAAGTGGCCAAAGCTATACCTTTATACTGATTCTTGGATGGTAGCCAATGCTTTGTGGGGATGGCTGGAAAGGTGGAAAAAGGCCAACTGGCAGCCTAGAGGAAAACCAATTTGAGCTGCTGATGAGTGGAAAGATATTACCACTCGAGTAGAGAAGCTACCTGTGAAAGTCCGTCATGTAGATGCCCATGTGCCCAAGAGCTGAGCTAATGAGGAGCACCAAAACAATGAGCAGGTAGATCAGGCAGCAAAGACAGAGGTGTCAAAGATAGACTTAGATTGGCAACATAAGGGGGAGTTGTTCCTAGCCTGATGGGGCCATGATGCCACAGGTCATCAGGGCAGACATGCTACCTATAAGGGGGCATGAGACCGAGGGGTGGATTTAACCATGGACAGTATTTCACAGGTTATCCATGACTGTGAGACTTGTGCTGAGATCAAGCAGGCCAAGCAAGTGAAGCCCCTATGGTATGGTGGGTGATGGTCCAAATAGAAGTATGGGGAGGCCTGGCAGATTGACTACATTGCACTGCCCCAGACACGCCAAGGCAAGCTCTATGTGCTGACCATGGTGGAAGCCACCACTGGATTGTTAGAGACCTACCCTGTGTCCCACACTATTGCCTGGAACACCATTATGGGCTTGGAAAAGCAAGTCCTGTGGAGACATGGCACCCCTGTGAGAATTGAGTTGGACAATGGGACTCATTTCAAGAATGGCCTTATTAACACCTGGGCCAGAGAACATGGTATTGAATGGATATATCATATCCCTTATGCACCAGCTGCCGGGAAAGTTGAAGGGTGCAACAGGCTACTTAAGACTACCCTGAAGGCACTTGGCAGGGGAACTTTTAGAAATTGGGAAACGAGCTTAGCAAAAGCCACCAGGATGGTCAACACCCAAGGGTCCATCAATCGGGCTGGTCCTGCCCAGTCTGAACCCCTGCACACAGTGGATGGAGATAAAGTCCCTGTGGTACACATGAAAGGTATTTTAGGAAAGACTGTTTGGATTAGTCCCACCTCAGGCAAAGACAAACCCATCCATGGGATTGTTTTTGCTCAAGGACCTGGTTACACTTGGTGGGTAATGCAGAAAGGTGGAGAAGGCTGTTGCATACCAGAGGAAAACCTAGTCTTAAGTGAGAACTGTGTATAAAGTTTCATTGTGTAGAGTTTATTGATTTGGGTATGATGCAGATGGTAATAGAATAAGGGGTGGATAATGTCTTAGGTTGGAAATGGGTGTGTGTATTCTATTTGCCATCTCCTAGAGGTAGGGTAGTTATCTTCTGTTAATTGTGTCGTTTTCTTTAGCTCTTTCACAACCAGTCTTCCCTCTGGGGAGATATCTTCTGTTAATGGGCCATTGAGTGTCACTGCATGACTGATAAAATTACATCATCCCATTGTGAGAAGCTCCACCCAAGGGGAGGAGCTAAGCATTCCTACCTGGACATTATCTGAGAATTGGAACACCACAGCAGCTTTTCCCCACTGAATTCTAAGAGGAAGAGTACACCCTTCTACAGGATCACTGTTTCAACAGAACCACACCTGTCACTCCAAGAGGACTGCAGCCACCATTCAATTGGACTGCTACCATACCCTGACCCACAGGGTTTCAGGTCATATTCTGACTGTCAATGGCTTTTTTGTTGTTGTTGTTGTTGTTTGTACTATTGCATTTGTAATTTTAATTTTCCTAGTAAAGAACTGGTTTTCCTATTCCCATATATTTCCCTGAGAGCCTCTTTATTTCAAAATTATAATAATTTGGAGGGAGGGAGTTTGGATTTTCCATTTCAAGGAAAGCTCCTGCCTTCCTTAGCTGACACCTGTCTTTTCAAACCAAGACACGGCAATTGATAAAGAGATGGGGTCTCCATGGTTTGCACACATGAAGCCATTTATTGGTACACAAAGCTGAGTTTATATACCTTTTCAACTGTAGCTAAAAATTGCACAACTATAACATTTATGTAACTAGGTAACATTGCTTAATTCAAAGCCTTGTACAAAGTAGCACAGGTATGTATGGTCTTACATAATTTCTGCAAGCACATTGTACCAAGCACACCATTAACTTCTGCATTCCTTCTTCAGGGTTCTGCTTTCTATTGCCAAGCCTTGAGGCGTACTAATGCTAACATATCTACTTCTCTTATGAGTTGAATAGTGCTCCCACCTTGGTTTTCTTTCTTTTCTTTCTTTCTTTCTTTCTTTCTTTCTTTCTTTCTTTCTTTCTTTCTTTCTTTCTTTCTTTCTCTTTTCCTTCCTTCCTTCCTTCCTTCCTTCCTTCCTTCCTTCCTTCCTTCCTTCCTTCCTTCCTTCCTTCCTTCCTTCCTTCCTTCCTTCCTTCCTCCCTCCTTCGCTTCCCCTTCCCACATCACAGACAGCCCCACCCATCATCCTCACCTCAGCTCAATGACTCATTGTGCCCCCAGGCAACCAAAGCCCTGACACACACAAAGTGCAGCCCCATCAATCAGGTCTGGAAGGAGTCCCCAGAGGTTCCCTTTGCAAAGCAAGCATAATCTCCCCCAAACCCTTGTAAGACAGAAAATTGGGTGACATGACCCATGTAACCTTTTAGTAAATAGGTATAAGCTTTTATTTAATGTTGGAGCAGGGGCGTTTTTATTATTAATATCTACATTTATGCATTTGAGGGCAGGATGTCATATAGACTAATGTTGTGCTACATTTTTAGTGAGAAATACTTTTCAAAGGATTCCAGGGTGGCAGGGATGATGCAGTGTAACTTGTGAAGTTATCCAATGTTAAGCCCTACACTGCTTTACACCAGCACTGTCCTTTCCCTCAGATCTTTGCTGAAGACAAAGGTGTCAGGGTTTACTTTCTAAATTAGTAACCTTTTCAAAGATCTGTTTATTAACTGACACCAAGATCTCTTAGGAGCAAGTTCTGGTTGGCGTGTGGAGGAGCCCAGAAGAGAAAGGGCTGCTGGGTAAATCTCAAACACCAAGAGTCAGATGGCTCTGGAGCCCACCAAGGACTGTTGGTTAAAAGGCAAGAACAAGATGTTACTGGAGAAGGGTCCATGCAGGGGGAAGGCAGCACTTTTCTAGCACAAATATCCTTCTTCCATTCCCTGGAGACACAATAAACAAAAGACAGCATCAGCACAGGAGTAGGCAGGAACTGTTAACCTAAGGTTGATCTTAGTAAGTGGATATAGATCACCCAAGACCCCCAAAGCCTTGGACCCACTTCCAGAAAGGTCTGAAAGAACAGACTGCTCATGAGAACTAATTTGCAGAAAAAGTGACAAACCTGTGTCAGAGTGGGGAAGTCTGTCCATAAAAAGGTACCCCCACCAACCCCAGGCAGTGCCTCCAGGACCCTAAGTATCCCAACACTTGCTTGCTTGCTTTGTATCTTTCTTTCATGGCCTGCAGGAGGACACAGTGAATGTGACAGCTACACGGTACTAATCTCCTTGAACAAACTGTCCATTTGCTTTTCTCTTCCCACCTTGCTGATGGCTGCAGAATCAAGAGAAAATGCACAGAGTTATTTGGTGGAAAATAAATCATGTGGATTTGCTTTCTAGAAATTTTTACTCCTTGGTGTGAGCCTATTAACAAGTGTAATGAATTGGAAATCTGTGTCACATGGCCAAATCACTTGAACTCACATCAAATCAAGAAACTTGCTGAAAGGTTGTCCTGGTTCAGGCCAGAAGAAGGTTAATTTTTGCAGTTGCCAGAAGGGGCATGGCTGGGACTCGTGTTATTCTATACCATCTCACATCATTTTCCAGGTATGGATGAAGGGATCCCTCCTGGGTCTTGCAGCATGGGGAAGGGAGCAGTTGGGAAGTGTCAGGGATTTCTTCATGGTAAGCATGAGTCATGGTTACAAGAGAAGAGTGCCAATATGGGTGTAACCAAACTGTGTATTCTACTCCCCTCTACATAATTTGTGATAAACTGTTAATGATGGGTCATTTAATAGTAGCTGCCCAGTGCCCACCCGACCCCTTAGGCTGCAAGCTGAGTGTTAAATGAGAAGAGGCAAACCCTGCAAGTCAGCTTAGTGTCTCTTTGTTTTCACAAATGACTCAGCTATATGATAACTCCCTCTGGGGAAGCACCAACACAGTTACACCCATCCTGAGGGGGTCATCTCTGCTAATGGGCCACAATGGCTCAGCAGCACCAGCATATAATAGGCAACTGCAATGACCACCAAAGACTCAAAAAATATCCTATGACAGGATTACATCATTCCATTGTGAAACTCCCTGCCCTGGAGGAGGTACTGAGCATGCCTGCCTGAATCTGAGCATATATAATCTCGAGGTCTGGGGAGTTGGAACATACCACCACCTCCGCTGGACGGATCCAGAGGAGGATCAGAACTTCCACAGGACTACTGCTTTCACTTTGTTGATCTTAGGTCAGACACACTGTTAGAGCCCAGTATTGACACATCAATGACAGCACATATGAGAACAGTCAAAAGTTTACAATGTAATAAATATTGAACTGAAGTCACACATGCTATCCTTTTGTGGCCTGAGTGGAATTGTAGGCAACCTGTGATTTGTAGGCACCTGTGATTCTGTGATTTATTTTTATGGCTTAAATATGGCATCATGTTGCAACACAAGAATTGAACTCAAAAATGTATGGAGCCCTCTGCTGTTTATCTGAGTTCTCATTTGCCTCAACAGGTTATCTCAGACAATGGTCTGATCTAAAACAAACACCACCAAAAAAGCGCTTCGCAATAGACAATTATGATCTTATCTGCCTTAAAGGGGCATGTATTTTTCCCTCTCACATCCTGAGATACAGCCTAGAAGAAGAAGGGCAGTCTGGTAGAGAGAGACCTAGACAAGTCACCTAGACTGGCCCATTAGCAAATAAGGATTGAGATCAGAAGCAGATAGGATTTCTGAAATGTGTAAACTGCATGTTTACGTGGAAAATTTATCACCAGAGCTCAGCTGTGTTTTTAGGGTAAATGCTAGTCTTCCATTAGAAAACCGTGCAGGTTGCTTTAATTTCCCTTTCAGTCTTCAGAGACAACATATTGTCCCTTTGCCCTTTCTGCCAGAATCATTACATTACACCACATCATTTGCTGCTGCATATAGGTTATTCTGAATTTAATTTGTGTGGGAATGGCATTGATGGGGAGCAAGTTAGCACTGGTGTCCATCTGGGATGGCAGGAAGGACTGATGGGAAGCCCTCTGTTGAGTAGCTTGTTGCCTACAGCATACATTCCCATGGGCTGCTGTTGCAACAGCATAGTGATTTGCGGAAACAAACTCCATAACTTTGTGAAAGTTGTAAAGCTGGTATGTTTATTACAGTGCTGGATGCATGTGGGGACTGCTCCCCTCAAAAAACATGCGTACTTTTGGGAACTCCAGACCCCTTTTTATCCCCCTCTCAAATACATATGCATGCAATTTCACAATAGGTTCATACATATTCATTTTACCAATTTTGAGTGTGACATTTGCTGCTAATTATTCTTTATCAGAGAGAATTCCTGGGTCAGACTGCCCTCTCTCATAATCTCTCATAACAGTCTCTCTGCCCCCCTTATCCTTCTTGTCCCTCAGCTGCGACAATTTCTCTGAGCATAGGCTTTTTACAAGGACATGCAGTCAGACTAAACAGCTATATTTTCAAGCTACAGACTTAACTCAAAAATGTACATTTCACCTAAATCAAAATGGATTTCTACTCTGGAAAATTTCTACTCTGTCTCAATAGCCAGTAAGAAGTTTGTCAGTAGTGATCCTTGGTTAAACAAGACTTGAAGTAGGACTTGCTTTCTTTCCCTTGCTATTCATTTACATTTTGGTTTTGCGCAAAATTGTCTGCAACACAATCACCATAAAAAGTGGGCCCCATGATCATGATGCTTGGTCAGCCTGAAAAGATCAAATGTGTAAGTTAGGAAACTTTTCAGTCACTTCTCTAGAAAATGTTACAGACACCATCCCAATCTCAATAATGCTACCATAAATGTCACCGATATTTGGCTGCGTAGGTGAGCAATAGGATTTCATGGCTGTGGAAACTAGGATGATGCACATGGAAATCACCCTTCAAGAAACTGTCACATGGTATTTACTTCTTTGCATTGGACTGATTCTGAATCAAGCAGCAGCCAAGTCTCCTTATTAATATCTGGTTTTAATTTGAAGCTTTACTTAATAAAATCAAGGATGAGGAAATACTTACAGATATTTTTTTCCCCTCAGAAGTCTTTAGATAGGATTTGAACATACTTTACAGAAACTAGAGGCAGATACAATCTAGCTAGTCAATCACTTCTGTGCAATCTGGAAATGTCTTCCTTTCTTCCTTTGACGTGCCACAAAAATATTTTGTCTAATGTGTAGAGATAAGCTGAAAAAACTTGGTAGAGTTACTTTAAAGCAACGCCAGATCTTCTGTGCATGTCTCAGATTCTCCCACTTCATCTGTAGTTTAATAAGTCTTGGTGTCTTGCCAGCTTGTAAAAGGCTGTTGCTGCTTTCTACTCCCACACTATACTTCATTTCTGTTTGATAAAAGTCTTTCTGAGGGAGACTTTCCTTCATTCCAGCTGAGCATCTGAGTATCATCCTGAGCAATAAGCTTGAGTTGCTCTTACAAAAAATCAACTACCAGCATCTCACCCTGTAAGATAATAAGTTAAATATGCCAAGGAGTGGAAGAGGGAGGCAGTCACATATGAAGCTCTAAATAGGCACATTTACATGGTCAAGACTGCTATACTTGCCTCTGAAATTGTGCAAAGCATTTGATAATGTCACTCATGACATCCTTGTCTCTAAACTGGAGAGACATGGATTTGACAGATGGACCAAAACTGGAGAGACATGGATTTGACAGATGGAACACTTGCCGTGGATAAGGAATTGATAGGATGGTCAGTCTCAAAGAGTTGTAGTCAACAGTTCGATGTCCAAGTGCAGATCAGTGACAAGTGGCATTCCTCAGGAGTTGGTATGGGAACTGGTGCTGTTTAACATCTTTGTCAATAACATGGACAGTGGAAGTGAATGCACCCTCAGCAAGTTTGCTGATGGCACCTATTTCTGTGGTGCAGTGAACACGCTGGAGGGAAGGAGTGCCATCCAGAGGGACCTTGACAGGCTTGAGACATGGGCATCTGCAAACCTCATGAAATTCAAGAAGGCCAAGAGCAAGGTCCTGCACCTGGGTCAGGGCAATTCCAAGCACAAATACAGCCTGGGCAGAGAATGGATTGAGAGAAGCTCTGAGGAGAAGGACTTTTGGGGGTGTTGGTGGATGAGAAGCTTGACATGACCCATCAATGTGTGCTTGCAGCCCAGAAAGCCAACTATGTTCTGGGCTGCATCAAAAGAAGTGTGATCAGCAGATTAAATGAGGTGATTTTGCCCTTCTACTCTGCTCTTGATCCACCCCACCTGGAGTACTGCATCCAGCTCTGGGGTCCCCAGCACAGTAAGGACATTGACCTGTTGGACCAAGTCCAGTGGAGGGCCACAAAGATGATTAGAAGGTCGAAGCACCTCTCATTTGATGAAAGCCTGAGAGGATTGATACTGTTCAGTCTGGAGAATAGAAGGTTCTGGGGTAACCTTCATGTGGCCTTTCAGTACCTGAAGGGAGACTACAAGAGGAGTGGTGAAGGATTTTTTACAAGGGCATGTAGTGTTGCCTTTTTCTCTGATCCTAGAATTATGAGCCAGATCCAGTTAAGGGATAAAAAGGTTTTTACCTTGGTATTTAATAAGGATCCTTATGGTGCAACAATTTGTCAAGGTGGAATACACTGAAATGCACACACCTGGTATACCACATTGTCCTAGATTGCAAGATAATGTGTGTATTCCATTTGCCATCTGTTAGAGGTGGAGCAGTTATCTTCTGTTAATTGGGTAGTTTTCTTTAGCTCTTCCACAAACCAATCCTCTCTCCAGGGAGATATCTTCTGTTAATGAGCCATTGAGTGTCACTGCATGACTGATAAAAATTACATCATCCCATTGTGAGATGCTCCGCCCAGGGGGAGAAGCCAAGCATTCCATCCTGGATATAATCTGAGATTTTTGGGACACCACAGCAGCCTTTTTCCCACTGGATTCCCAGAGGAGTAGCTGTCTTCTCCACTGGATTCCCAGAGGAAGACCAGGCCCATCTACACCACCACCGGACCTTCAGAGGAAAACTACACCCTTCTAAGGGATCACTGCTCCAACAGAACCACACCTGTCACTGCAGGAGGACTGCAACCCCCATCCAATCAGACTGCTACCAACACCCTGACCCACAGGATGTCAGGTCGTATTCTGACACTGTCAGTGGTTTTTTTGTTGATGTTTGTACTATTACATTTGTATTGCATGTGTATTTTTAGTTTTCCTAGTAAAGAACTGTTATTCCTATTTCCACATATTTGCCTGAGAGCCTTTTAATTTCAAAATTATCATAATTTGGAGGGAGGGAGTTTACATTTTCCATTTCAGGGGAGGCTTCTGCCTTCCTTAGCAGATACCTGTCTTTTTAAACCAAAACACACATATACAATTTTATAGACCTTGCAAATTATCATATCTGACAAAGATTCCCAAATGCGACGTTTAAATGAATGGTGTGACATCTCCCTATTCTAAAGTATTTCCCCCAGATGGGGCTTGAACCTAGTTTACAAAATATGTTCCAGAGAGAGTCTTAGTTTCTCAAGATAGTGTGAGGTTTTCCAGTCTCCAACTGTGAGGCCTTTAGGATGTTTGGTCTTCTTGCCTAGTAGAATACCAGGACTAAGCTGAGATATCAGGCTAAAGAATTACTGTTGCATATAGGTAAAACCTTAGAAAGGGAAGGCCTTGTAAAATCATGGATCAGGCCTGCTACTTCATCTAAGCAGAAAAGGACTATGGGAAAGTGACTCAGCTGAATTAGAGGTAGAAAAACAAGTTATGTAACCATCATGTGTTCACATTGTGGTGTATGGTGGTTGGTAGAATTATGTTTGTTATTATTTAAAACTGTGTAGCTGATAACCGGCTAATTGCTTTAAAAGGCCAGGTTTTTGGAATAAAGCAGCTCTCCTTTGTACCTGCCTGGGGACTCTACATCACTACAGACCCTCACCTCACAAATTACAAGTATGTATGCTAAGAATACTGAGAATACATAAAAGGTATATTAAAAGAAAAGGCAAAATATTGTCATGGCATCAATAGTGATAGGATGAGGTGGGAGTGGTTTTAAACTGAAAGAGAGTAGGATTAGATTAGATATTAGGAAGACTTTCATTACTGTGAGGGTGGTGAGGCACTGGAACGGGTTGCCCAGAGAAGCTGTGGATGCCCCATTCCTGGAATTGTTCAAGGCCAGGTTGGATGGGGCCCTGAGCCAACTGGTATAGTGGAAGGTGTCCATGTCAATGTCAGGGGGTTGGAATGAGATCATCTTTAAGGTCCCTTCCAACCTAAACCATTCTATGATTCTATGAATTTTCGAGAGTGCTATTTCTGGCCCATAAGACCGCATGCCATGGGTATTCCTGAAGACATGAGCCAGCACAGTAGTTGCTGTGGCCAGTGTGCACTGTCCTGGGTAACCTTAGGGCTGTGTCACAGTGGAACATATGCTCTGGGAAAGCACTGGTTTAAACCACGCTGGTTGAATTTAATGCCTTCTTTTTCCTCTCTGTGCTTGCAGGTCAGAAGATTCTTCACCACAGAAGTGATGTCTTAGAAACTGTAGTCCTAATCAATCCCTCAGATGAAGCAGTTAGCACTGAGGTAAGTCAGTCAGAAATATTTCACTGGATGTATCATAAAATCTCCATTAAGTGGACAGGTTGAGAGAAACTCCGAACTGCAGACAAGAGAACAAGTTAGGAGCAAATATAATCAAAAACATCAAAAAAGCCCCTTGATTTTTTCCTGTTTTCCTGGACTTCTGATAAAGCTTCAAAGACATAGGACAGAAACATACCACTTAGCCAGCACTCATTTCCTCATAACACACCAAATTCTTTTCTTGATGAAGTGAAGACAGCTGTGGTGAAGCTACAGCTGGTTTTCTTCTGTTTCTCCATTGTTTGGTAGCTCTGCCTGCCTTTTTTGCATATGAAAAAGTGCCTAAAAAGAAATCCAGTTCCATGAGAAAAATTTAGGTCCTCGAGAAGAATGACCATCTACGTGGTGCTAGATCTATGTGATCTATCCTTCAAAAACTGTATAGCATGATCAATGGACTCTGAAGAGTGCACCAGAAGAGTTCTGTCAATTCCTCATGAACTTGCTAGAGTAGAGCCAAATAACTGAGGATGTAGTTCAAAGAAAAAATTGACAAATTTAGCTAGTGATATTGAAGGTTGTAAAAATTAGTGATAATTACATTGCTAGCCAGTGCTGAGAAGCACTGGCATAGTACAATTTCTTTTGGGAAATGAAATGACTCTGTGTGGTGATTTGGGAGTTGCCAGATGCCAGACACCCACAAAATCTACTCACTCACCCTCCTCTGCTACAGCTGGACAGAGGAGAGAAAATTTAACAAAGGCTTCATGAGTTGAGATAGGGATGGGGAGAAAACACTCCAAGGGCAAAACAGGCTCAACTGAATTAGTTTAATTTATTACTAATCAGCCTCTCCCTCCTTCCCACTGACAATGCAGGGACACAGGGAATGGGGGTTTTGGTAATTTATCACCCGTAGTTTCTATCGCTGCTCAGGGAGACAAGTCATTCCACTGCTGCACCGTGGGGTCCCTACCATGGGAGACAGTTCTCTGCGAACTTCTCCAACGTGGCTCCATCTAACGAGCAACAGTCCTCACAAAACTTCTGTAGCGTGGGTCACTCTTCCACGGGGTGCAGTTCTTCAAGGACAGGCTATTCCAGCCTGAGTGCAGGGCCCCTCTCTCCATGGGTCTCCCACAGGATTACAGTCTCCTCCAGGCATCCAGCTGCTCCAGCGTGGGCACCTCCTTCATGGGCTGCAGGAGGACAGTCTGCTGCTTCACCATGGTCTTCACCACAGGCTGCAGAGGAATCCCAGCTGCAGTGCCTGGAGCACCTCCTCCCCTTCCATCTTCACTGACCTTGGTGTCTACATAGTTGTTCTTCTCACGTGTTCTCACTCTGCTCTTCTCTGGCTGGAATTAAAACTGCACAATTTTTTGTTTTCTTTCTTCTTAAATATGTTATCACAGAGGCATTACCACTATCTCTAATTGGCCCAGCCTTGGCCAGTGGCATGTCCACCCTCAGAGCCATCAGGGATTGGCTCTGCCAGACATGGTGGAAGCTTCTAGTAGCTTCTCACAGAAGCCACCTCTGTGGCCACCCCCACTACCAAGAACCAGGCCATGCAAAGCCAACACACTCTGCTTGCAGTACTTTGTCAAAAAATCTACTTATTTATCAACATGAAATGATATCAAACACAAACAGGAAGAAACTGTCATGGTTTGACCCCAGCAGCAACTAAGTACCAGGTTGTTGGGATCCAATTATTAAAAGATGTCTCCACCCAAATTAAGGTACAAATGTGGCCATATGCCAAAGTCGATAGTATGGATTTTATTTAACAATAAATGGGGGGGGGGGGGGAGGGGGAGAAAGAGAGAAAGAGACAGATTAAGTAGAGAGATATCTACCACCATGTGGGTCCCTGCATCATCCTGCTGGCCTTTACTCTTCTGGTCTTCTCAGTGGTGGGGGTCCACTGGTTTTCTTCTGGAGGTACCACTTATACAGTCCAAGTCCCAGGTATCCACAGAGCATAGATGGTGTTCCCACAACCTGGGCTGGCATGTGTACAAGGACTTCCTTCCTTTCTCACAGTTTTCCATGGTAGGAATTTTTGTCCAAATAGGTTAGCCACATCTGCCTCACCAGGCCTGGCATCTTCCTTTTCTTGACATCTGCACTTATCACAAGTTTCTACAGTACAATTTTTTCTAGTGTCCTAATTCCAAACCTTCTCCTCCATGTAGACCTGAAATAAACACCTTCCTGTATTCCAACTGTGCCTGTTTTGCTGGCTTACCTTTTGGGAATTTCCTTCTTTGACAGTGTTTTGAGACATTTTACTGCATTCTTTAAGTCTTGACACATGCAGCCACTCACTCCACACAGGGGAAAAAGAAAAAAAAAAAAAAAAAAAAGTAAACCTCATGGGTAGAAATAAGAACAGTTTAATAATTGAAACCAAAAAAAATGCAATAAAATAAAAAAAAATAATAGTAACGATAATAAGAGTAATGAAAAGGATAGAGAAAGAATAATAAAACCCAAGAGAAAGAAGTTATGCACAATACAATAGCTTATAATCTGTTGACCAATGCCCAGTTAGTCCCCTCCTGGCCAACTCCCCCCAGTTTATATACTGAGCATGATGCTCTATAGTATGGAATATTCCTTTGGCCAGTTCAGGTCAGCTGCCCCAAACTGCAGTCTCTATTCCTACACCTCTCAAGTGGATGGACTACAATATGGGGACTGGAGGAGCAAAGTCCCTCCCACTGTAAGAGAACATTAGGTCTGTGATAGCTTAAAGAACTTGAACATATGGGACCTGATGATATGCATTCCAGAGTCCTGAGGGAATTGACTGATGTAGTGGCCAGACCACTCTCCATGATATTTGAAAACTCATGGCAGTCAGGTGAACAAGATAAAGGAAAAATCACACCCATCTTAAAAAGAGTAGAAAGGAGGACCCCAGGAACTACAAACCTCATCTTTGTGCCTGGGAAGATTATGGAACAGATCCTCCTAGAAGCTATGCTAAGATGCATGGAGGACAGGGAGGTGATTTGAGACAGCCAACACAGCTTCACCAAGAGCAAGTCCTGCCTGACCAATCTTGTGGCCTTCTATAATGGAGTGACTGCATCAGTGGACAACGGAAGGGCTATGGATGCCATCCATCTGGACTTCTGTAAAGCTTTTGATACAATCCCTCACAACATCCTTCTCTCTGAATTGGAGATATGGATTTGATGGGTGGGCTGTTCAGTGGGTGAGGAGTTGGTTGAATGGTCACATCCAGAGGGTAGTGGTCAACAGCTTAGTGTCCTGATGGATACTGGTGACAAGTGTTCCTCAGGGATCTGTATTGGGACCAGTGCTATTTAATATTTTCATCAGTGACACAGACAGTGGGATTAAGTGCCCCCTCAGCAAGTTTGTAGATGATACCAAGCTGAGTCGTGCGGTTGCCAAACTTGAAGGACAGGATGCCATCCAGAGGGACCTGGGCAGGCTTGAGATGTGGGCCCATGGGAATCTCATGAAGTTTAATAAGGCCAAGTGCAAGGTGCTGTACCTGGGTAGGGGCAACCCCTGGTATCAATACAAGGTAAGGGATGAATGGATTGAAAGCAGCCCTGCCAAGAAGGATTTGGGGGTGCTGGTAGATGAGAGGCTGGAAATGAGCAGGCAATGTGCACTTGCAGCCCAGAAAGCCAACCACGTTCTGGGCTGTATGAAAAGAAGCATGACCAGAAGGTCAAAGGAGGTGATTCTGTCCCTCTGCTCCACTCTTGTGAGATCCCACCTGGAGTACTGCATCCAGTTCTGGAGCTCCCAACATAAAAAGGATGTAGACCTGCTGGAGTGAGTCCAAAGAAGGGCCATCCAGAAATGCCAGTAGGATGGGATGCCACCCAGAGGGACCTTGACAGGCCTGAGGGGTGGGTACGTGCAAACCTTATGAAGTTCAACAACACCAAGAGCAAGGTCCTGGACCCGGGTCAGGGCAATCCCAAGCATAATATAGGCTGGGCTGATGTGGACTTGGGGTTGTTGATTGACGAGAAGCTTGACGTGACCTGAGAAAGTGCACTTGCAGCTGAGAAAGATACCTATATCCTGGGCTGCATCAAAAGAAGCATTACCAGCAGATTCAAGGAGGTGATTCTCCCCCTCTGCTCTGTTCTCGAGAGACCCTACCTAACTTAGAGTACTTCATTCAGCTCTGGAGTCCTCAGCACAGTAAGGCATCAGCCTGTTGGAGAGAGTCCAGAGGAGGACCATGAAGATGAGAGGGCTGGAGCACCTCACCAATGAAGATAGGCTGAGATAACTGGGACTACTCAGCATGGAGAAGAGAAGGCTCCTTATAGCAGCCTTTTGGTATCTAAAGGGAACCTACAAGAAAGCTAGAGAGTGACTTTTTACAAGAGCATGAAGTCATAGAGCACTACATACGATATGTCATATAAAGGCTTGGTGAGGTCATGGTGACCACTGAAGGTCAACCCATCACATTTGCAAAAAGTTTACTGAACAGTACAGAAGTATACAGAAGTATACTGAATGTATGGATTTTTCTTAGCATGCAAGTAAATCTCCCTCTGGAGGGAAATAGTGATTATTACTGGCCTATAGTGAGGGTAAAATAAAATAACAAAGCTCTCGTTTAAAATATTTAACAGTTATTTCAAAATGCAGAAGTTTATTTCCCCATTGCAAGTTCCTTTGAGCCATCAGGCATCGACATAATTTATTACTGTTTTGAAAAAGGTCTTGGGATGGTACACTTAAAAAAGTTATTGTGTCCATAATTAGTGGTATCATGAGATGTAAATAGTACATGTGACTGTATCTGAGTGCTTGATTATAATTATGGTGAAACAGAAACATCCTTTAACTTTGTAGGGAATTTAACAGAATAACAGTCTAAATATGCAACTTCTTTGTGTGATTTAAGGCTGTTGCTTTTTAGTGACATTTTTGTAACAGAATGACAAGCAATGCTGTACATTGGGAAAAGAAATTTGGCCTTCCAAAAACAGGCTGACATTAGCATGTGGGATACAGTTGCCCAAGGGTGTCCGGATACAGTGTTATTAAAATTCAACAAGAGTTATGGAAGGAATATATACTTTTTCATTCAAATTTTATTCTCTTCTGCTCCTTACTCTATTTTCCCTTGTGTCATTACTTTTATTTCCTTTCTCTTTTTCACTTGCCATTGTTTTACCCCAACTGGCCACTAAGTACCATGCAGCTGCTCATAAGTTTCCCCCCAACCCTGGTGGGATGGGGAGGACAATCAGGAAAAATAATCATGGGTTCAGATAAAAACAATTTAATAATTGAAACAAATAAAATATAATATAATAATAATAATGGCAGCAAAAAGGTGAGACAGATTTCCAGCCTTCTTGGCCTCTTTTGCTCTTCAGAACTGCCTCCCAAGGAACTCTCTCAACTAGTCTCCTTAACAGGTCAGTCTGCCCTCCAGAAGTCCCAGGTGGCAGTTCTGCTGACACCCCTCCTTATTTCTCTAAGAATTGAAAACTCAATCATTTCATGATCACTATACCCAAGACAGCCGCCAACCATCACAGCACCCACCAGTCCTTCTCTGTTCACAAACAGCAAGTCCAGGGCGGTGCCTTCCCTAGTTGGCTCTCTCACCAGCTGTGTCAGCAAGTTTTCTTCCACACACTCCAAGAATCTCCTAGGCTGTTTTGTCTCTGCTGTATTGTATTTCCAGTGGGCATCTGGCAAAGTGAAGTCCCCCAGGAGAATGAAGGCTAGCAGTTGTGAGACTTCTCCCAGTTGCTTATAGAATATTTCATCTACCTCTTCATCTTGGTTGGGTGGTCTATAACAGACTCCCACCAGGATATCTGCCTTGATTGCCTTTCTCCTGGTTCTTACCCATAAACACTCAACTCTATTTGTGCCATCATCAAGCTCCAGACAATAAAAACACTCCATAACTTGAAAATGTTTTGACTGTCCTATGGAGGCTTTGGTGCAAAATATGCTTTAAATTAAATGAGGTAAAACTTACGTTCTCAGAGGAATGTACAAACACATGATAACTCCCATTATTGATGTGTTTCTCTCCTCTTTAGGTGCGCTTAATGATCACAGATGCTGCAAGACACAAGCTCCTTGTACTAACTGGACAGTGCTTTGAAAACACAGGAGAACTCATTCTTCAGTCAGGGACCTTCTCCTTCAATAATTTCATTGAGATTTTCACAGATCAAGAGGTGTGTTCAGAAAAGTGCTTTCCATATATTGTCATGTGATGGCACAGGTTTTTAAGAGACTAAAATTGGCCCTCTTGTTAGAATTAACATTAGCTAGCTAATGCTGATGCTTTTTACTCTTTATTATAGGCTTTCTTTAAAGAAATTTAATTTACTTCAGTCTTGATGTAAATTGCTTTACAAAGGAATTACATTTTAATTTGGGGATATAAATTGCAATTTCAAGAAAGAGAAAACCAAGGAACATTTTGACAATGGAAGGAGACAGTGTTGTGTTTAAAATATACAGCTTGTTTTCCAAGGTGCACATACAAAGCAGTTGAATTTGACAGCAGGTTCTTGCCTGATGGCAGTTAGTAATAAATAAGACAGACTATCTGTTAGAAAGGCTCTAGTTTTTGCACCACCTACATGTTTGGCTTCTTTACTGTAGTGTATAACATTTTGATAGTGAAATCTAAATATTGTGGGATTTACAGAAGAAAAATATAATCATGAAATATACCAATATTTAATGCTGTTTCTTTCATGACTTGTTATTTTGCTGTTTTGCTTAATGTATTGTCTGAAAGTCCTTGTAGGGCAGGAACCTGTAGTAAACAAGCTGTCACAATTTGGCTGCTGTGTAAAATATATATTTAAATAATCTGTATGGCTTCATCCCTCGGTATTTAGTTCCCAAAATTAAATAGGAGCATTTCAGTGGAGTGTATTTTGAAAGTTCAGCACTGACAAAAGTTTGCATGAGTTCCAGTGTGACCTTGTTGTATCCATTTGGGAACAGACTTTTTAGCAGGGCCTGTTGAAATAGGACAAGATGTAATGTTTTTAAACTAAAAGAGGGTTGATTTAGATTAGATATAAGAAATATTTTTTTTTTTTACAATGAGGGTGGTGAAACACTGAAACAGGTTGCCCAGAGAGGTTGTAGACCTTCTACAATAAGGTCACCCACCTAGTGGATGATGGGAAGGTGATGGATGTAGTTTTTCTGGATTTTAGTAAGACTTTTGATACTGTCCCTCACAGCATCTTTCTGGAAAAGTTGCCCAGCTATGGGATGAGTGGGCTTATGGTGAGCTAGGTGAAGAACTGACTGAAGGGCATGGCTCAAAGGATTGTAGTGAATGGGGCTATATCTGGCTGGTGACCAGTCACTAATGGTGTTCCTTAGGGCTCAGTTCTAGGGCCAATTCTGTTCAATATATTTATCAATGATCTCAATGCAGGAGTTAAATGCACCGTTAGCAAATTTGCTGATGACACCAAACTGGGAGGTGCTGTTGACTCTCTTGAGGAACAAGAGGCCTTGCAGAGGGATCTACATAGATCGGAGCATTGGGCAATGACATTTAACAAGTCCAAATGCTGGATTCTGCACCTGGGACGGAGTAATGCCAGACACGAGTATAGATTGTGAGATGAGTGGCTGGAGAGCAGCCCTGCAGAAAGGGATCTGGACATGCTGGTTGAGAAAAGTTTCACTTCAGTTTTTTTTGCTTTGCTTTTTTACAGAAAAGCCATGTCTGACATAGGAGTGAGATTTATACTCATATCAAATGGTTTCAATACAGCAAAGATAGAAAACATGTATTTTCTGCTTTAGTTATTGGCATGATAATTTTTCTTTCAATTACAGCCATTGTCTTTGTTGCATTTTATTATTGGTAAATGCTGAAATAAATTATGTAACACAAAGAAAGGAAGCAAGACACACAGAGGAACACAGAGATCTGCTGCAATCAAGCATCTTTTTTTATATATCCATTTCTTCTGCTGATTCAGTTTGTAGTCCAAGACTTTCAAATTATTCAGCTGCATTCTAATCTATTATCTTTATGAAAGCTACTCCTATATCTTGAACTAGCAATTGAGTGTCTGCAAAGAAGGTTGGGGTATTTTGCATGATACCATGTGGGTATATTTTGCATTGAATTTTATGTCTGAATTAATTCTATAAAATTTATA
This sequence comes from Montifringilla adamsi, assembly GCA_017590115.1. Taxonomy (NCBI): domain Eukaryota; kingdom Metazoa; phylum Chordata; class Aves; order Passeriformes; family Passeridae; genus Montifringilla; species Montifringilla adamsi. The sequence continues at coordinate 10,542 of JAGGNK010008504.1, read as the reverse complement.
TAATTTGGTGGTCTCTTTGTTAAGTGCAAATAAAACAGAAATGGGCTACATTTGACCTATTTTCCTGTTAAAAAAAAAAAAGTCAAATGTGTCTGTTGAATTGGAAGAACATAAAAAGTATATCATACCTTTTCATGTTTGTGTACTAATGTGGAAACACCAAACATTGGTTTTTAGTTCAGACTGGAATAGAGCAATAGCTCTTCATACTATGGCATAGAACGTTTTCTTTTCTGTGCCTTTATTTTAGTAAATCATGTTAGTACTAGCATGTTGTGGTTTAGGAATGGTACTCCCCAATTTAGTGCCCCCACCAAGACTCTCCCAAACCAGATCCCACTCTCTCTCCCCCACCCCCATTGAAAGCACAAAAGGCAAAGATCATGGGTTGAGAAAAGAACAATATACTGGAAACAGCAATGAGATAAGAAAACTAACAGTGACAGCAAGAATATTAATAATAAAAGCTGTAAGACAATGAAACTATTTACATGGAAAACTTTGACAAATACTGACTGGGTCTTCCTGACCACAGTTTTCTCCTGACCAAAAAAAAAGTTACTCTCCTCCTCTGAAGCCAGAGAGAGTCCCTTTCCCCCATCCCTAGCAATGACATGAGGTGGTATTGAATAACACTAGGGTCTGGCCATACTCCCCTCCTGACTACTGTAAAAAATTAGCCCTGTCCTGGCCTAAACTAGGGCACATATTTTCAAACACTGTCAAAATTAATGGAGCTATTCTAAATTTTCACTTTTGTGATCCATGAGTTGAAAATAAAAATAATGACAAGATTGTTTTTAACCATAACACTTTTTTTCTGGCTCTTTCTTTATCACTGAATTTATTTTTTTTTATTTATAAGACTATATATATAAAGCATTATAAATATATATTGCATAATATAATATATGTATTTATATATATATTTGTCATAGCTTAACCCCAGCCGGCAACTAAGCCCCACATAGCAGCTTGCTCATTTCCCTCACAGTAGGATTGGCGAGACAGTCAGAGGGGGAAAAATGCGAGAACTCGTGGGTTGAGATAAAGACAATTTAATAGGCAAAGCAAAATAAAGAATTAGTTCACTGCTTCCCATGGGCAGGCAGGTGTTCAGCCATTTCCAAGAAAGCAGGGATCTATCATGAGTAATGGTGACTTGGAAAGACAAACGCCATCATCCAACCCAAACATCCTCCCATTCCTCTTTCCTTCCCTAGCTTTATATGCTGATCATGACATATGGTATGGAATGTCCCTTTGGTCAGTTGGAGTCAGCTGCCCCAGCTGTGTCTCATCTCAACTTCTTGTACACCCACAGACTATTCATTGATGGTGTGATATGAGAAGCAGAAAAGGCCTTTATTCTATATAAGCCCTGCTCAGCAACAGCTAAAACATCCCTGTGTTATCAATACTTTTTTTTAGCACAAATCCAAAACACAGTTCTATATTAGCTAATATGAAAAAAATTAACTCTATCCCAGCCAAAACCAGAAAAATAGAACATATATAAATGTATTTGCCTCACAATCTCAGAAATACAAAACTTGTAACTTTTTGCATTTTTTATGGAATAAATAATTTCTTAGTGTTCTGGAAAACTGTCCTGCAGTCTGGGAGTCAAGAGTTAATCTGCAGAAAGAGCTGTGGTGTTGTGAAATACATGCTGTGTAAGGAGAGGGTGTGGAAGGCAGCTGCTCCAGGAGGATGCTAGCCTCCTCTAGGCTGCAGTTATTCTTTCTGCCTGTTAAGAGGATGTGCTGTTTCCCTTAGATATTTATCTGGCTCTTCTGAATGGACAGGGGCAGCAGGGAGACTCGTGAGCCAATGGCAGAGTAGTGGCAGCTCTGGCAACATTAGCTTCATAGTCCTCATCCCCTCTAAATTAAAACTTGTACTGTTCTCCTGTAAAGGGTAGAGGAGGCAGGGGAGAACATTGGGGTACTTTCCCCTTTTAGATAGTGAGGAAGGGACATTTCCTCATAAGCTGATCCTTTGTATTTTAAAAAATACAGTAGAAAACTAATTGTGATAGCTGGTTCCTTTAACTTCTAGGATGGGTACTCAACAGTGCAGAAGCGAACGAAAAAGGTTTTATCTGATCAGGAGCTATTATGTTCTGATATTAATTGTAATTAAAAAATGAATTTACATGCATCTTGTGGTTTTGTTTTACAACCTTAGATTGGTGAATTAAAAGTTCCTAAAGAAACGAAGACATCTGCTGCTTCAACTGAAGTCAAAAAGCCAGCAGCAAAGCCTAAACCACAAAAGAAGGAGGAACCTACTAAAAAAGAAGCTATATCTGCTGAAAAGCCAAAGGAAAAAGTAAAAATTAAGACTGTCAAGAAGGAGATTAAAGTCAGTGGAGCTCAAGCTGCTCTTGCAAAAGTTGGAGCCACTACCACAACTGTAGCAGTTGCAGAAATTGCAGCTAGTGGAAAAGAGCTTCAAGTTGAGAGATCCCTTATGTCTTCACCAGAGGATTTAACATGAGACGTCATTGTACTCTCAAGAATTTGCTAGACCTAAACTTTCTCCACTTCCAGATGCTTTTAATGGATTATCAGAGGGATCCAAAACAGAGGCCACAGAAGGTAAAGATTATAATGCCTCAGCTTCTACCATCTCACCACCTTCATTAGAGGAAGACAAATTCTGTAAATCTGCATTCCAAGATGTATATTGTCAAAAAGGAATTGAAATACAAGGCACTGACAAATTAAAAATCAAAGAACCCTATCCAGAAGATGGTGGAAAACACAGTCCAGCCAAGAACCCAGCTAAGAGTTTGTCCCCTCTATCACCTGTTGCCAAAACACCACTGAGTGAAGACAGTGTGAACTTTTCACTTACTCCCAATGAGATCAAAGTCTTGGCTGAGCCTGTCCCCATTGCTACATTGTCTGATGTACATCAAGAAGTTGCCAAAGAGCACTGTGCAATCCCTGAAGATAAAACATTAGAAGTAGCATCTCCCTCACAGTCTGCTCCTGGTAGTGCTGGCCACACGCCTTATTATCCATCTCCCACTGATGAAAAATCCAGTAAGCTTCCCTCTGAAACCAGTGAAAAGTCAACAGAAGTTCCTGTTATCTTTGAAGTCAGTGAAGACAAAGATGAGTCTGCCAAACCCAGAATTAGCCCTATGGATGAGCCTGTGCCAGATTCAGAATCTCCTATTGAAAAGGTTCTCTCACCTCTACGGAGTCCACCACTGATAGGTTCAGAGGCCACTTATGATACATTTTTAAGTGCTTATGTAAAGTCTCCCACCAAAGCTTATGGAAATCCTTCTGAGGGGAAACCTGAAAAAAAAAAATCACCTATTCAGATGAACCCAGCTTCTGAAGACAACTCTGTGAGCCTTTTCCAAGAAAAACAAGGTGAAAAAAGTATGGAGTTTATGGTAATTAAGGAAGGTTTCAGCCTAGAAAGGAAAATGGAGGATACAATACCCAGCAGCTCTCAGTCTTCACTGGTCTTGGATCAGCAGAAGTTAGCAGGTGATCTCTCACCAACTCAAATAGATATCGGTCAGTTTGGTTCCTTAAAGGAAGACACCAAAATGTCAATTTCAGAAGGCACTGTTTCTGACACATCTGCAACTCCAGTTGATGAAGTTGTAGCAGAAGATACCTATTCCCATATAGGAGGAATAGCTTCTGTCTCTACAGCATCTGTTGCTACTAGTTCATTTCCAGAACCAACTACTGATGATGTATCTCCTTCTTTGCATGCCGAGGTTGGATCCCCCCACTCTACTGAAGTTGATGATTCCCTTTCAGTGTCAGTTGTACAAACACCAACAATGTTTCAGGAAACAGACATGTCTCCATCTAAAGAAGAATGCCCAAGACCCATGTCAATTTCTCCACCAGATTTCTCACCTAAAACTACAAAATCAAGAACCCCAGTGCACAACCACAGATCTCCCGAGCAGTCAACTATGTCAGTAGAATTTGGTCATGAGTCCCCTGAGCAGTCTTTAACAATGGACTTTAGTAGGCAATCTCCAGACTATCCTACTGTAGGCACTAGTATATACCATATATCTGAAAATGGACTGACAGAAGTAGATTATAGCCCTTCAGATATACAGGACCCTATTTTTGCATGGAAGACTTCCACTGTGGAACAGTCATCTTACTCTCAGGAGAAGGATATTTCAGAAATTATTTCAGTTTCTCAAACTGAAGCTTCATCCTCGACTTCATCAGCTCATACACATTCCCAGTTAACTTCACCACTGCCAGAAGAAACCTTTTCAGGTGCTGTTCCACTCAGACATATGTCACTACATTCTTCTTTCACTTCAGAAAAGATGCAGAGCCTAGGAGAAAAGCTTTCACCAAAGTCTGACCTGTCTCCATTAACTCCAAGGGAATCTTCTCTGTACTCTCCTAGTTTTCCAGATTCACCTCCTGCAATCACAGAAGCTGTGTCAGCTACTCACACATCTTCATTATCTTTGCAAGTGTCCTCTGTCAAAGAATTTAGTTACCAAGAACCCCTAACAAAACACAGTCCAGAACCTTTAATCAGCCCAGAAAAAGAAGATTTAGAGAAAAGCAGCAGGTCACCAGAACAACCTAGTTATTCTTACAAGGTCTCAGAGAAATCTGTTGGGTTACCAGAGGATATTAGCTACTCCTATGAGGCAGTTTCAACATCTAGATCACCTCAGTTCACAGATTATTCCTATGAGATGACAGAGAAAACTATGAGGTCACCAGGAGTCACAGATTATTCCTATGAGATAATTGGGAAAGCTACCAGATCACCTGATGCTGTGGATTATTTCTATGAGACAACAGGGAAAGCCACCAACTCACCTGAAGCCACAGATTTCTCATTTGAGACAACTGGGAAAACCACCAGGTCATCCAAAGCTACTAACTATTCCTATGAAGCAAGTGCACATTTTACTCCAGAAAAATCTTTAGCAGAATCCCATCAAGATGTTGACTTATGCCTTGTGTCCTCCTGTGAATATAAACATTCTAAAACTGAACTTTCACCGTCATTTATCAACCCAAATCCCCTTGAGTGGTTTGCAAGTGAAGAACAGTCTCAATATCAAAAGAAACCGTTAACTCAATCTATGAGAGCTCAGTTACCTTCTGGGGGAAAGCAGCAAGGGTGGCAGTGTGATGAAACCCCTCCCACATCCATGAGTGAGTCTGTCCCATCTCAGACTGATTCAGATGTTCCCCCTGAGACTGAGGAATGCCCTTCCATCACTGCAGATGCTAACATTGATTCTGAAGATGAGTCAGAAACCATTCCGACAGACAAGACAATTACATACAAACAAATTGACCCACCACCTGCCCCAATGCAGGATCACGGTCCTTCCCCTAGGCACCCTGACGTCTCCATGGTTGATCCAGAGATTTTGCCCACTGATCAGAATTTGGGTAAACCTTTGAAGAAGGACCTCAAAGAAAAGACAAAGACAAAAAAGCAGAGTACTAAGACCAAGTTGTCTTCTGCTTTTAAAAGAAGTGATGGTAAATCAAAACAAGTGGCTTCACTGAAACCAGCTGTAAAGGAATCTTTGGACAAAAATTCCAAAACAGTTTCTCAAAAAAAGGAGTCTGTGGAGAAAGCAACCAAAAATATCTCTAATCCAGAAGTAAAGTCTCGAGTGGAAGAGAAAGATAAGGACACCAAGAATGCAGCAAATACAACAACATACAAGTCAGCAAAGACTGCAACCACAGGTAAAGACAGGAGTTCCCTAATGTTAAGATTTTCTTTGTTGTTACAGTGAAGTTAGGTTGCCTTTACATCAGCTGACAATGTGGTTGGTAGCAAACCCCCAAGGAAAGTTCATGTTTTAAATATAAATCTGGCATATTATAGCTACATTTAAATGAATGAAATTCACTAAATTAAGTTTTGCAATCTGATAAATCTGATGTGTCAGTTTGCTAAGATGCAAAGAATTAGAGAGGGTACATCAAATATAAAAAACTTAATACTGCCTGAATTGTTAACCAACTATTAGAATTAAAAGTACCACTTCTGTAGGTGAAATGAAATCAGTAGTGAACTAAATTACATTATTCATAGTAAGAATCAGATAGGCATAATCTTCTTAACATAATGTGATGCAGTTCAATATTGTGAGAGGCATAGGTACAATCAGACATTGGATGCTTTTATTACTTTGCTTGAATAATTTAAAAAATAGTATTTTAAAAAAATTATAACAGCAGTAAGAGCACTTTTAATGAGCTGAGCATGTACATCACATAATCCAGTTATGGTCAGTTGACCTTGGCTGGACACCAGATGCCCACCAAGCTGCTTGGCCGCTCCCCTTCCCAGCTGGACAGGGGAAAGAAAATCAGATGGAAAACAACATTTAGATAAGGCAGTTTACTAAAGTGAAAGCGAAAGTTTGCGCACTCACAAGCAAAGAGAAAAAAAGAGTTTATTTTCTGCTTCCCATCAGCAAACAATGTTCAGTCACTTTCCAGGAAGCAGGGCTTCAGCTCATGCAGCAGTTGCCCTGGAAGGCAAACATTGTAGAATAACAAATGCCCCCTTGTTCCTCCTCTCTCCCTTAGCTTTTTTATCTGAGCTGTTGTCAGATGGTATGGAATATCCCTTTGGTCAGTTTGGGTCAGCTATCCTAATTGTGTCCCCTCCGAGGATCTTGCCCACTTCTAGCTCCTTGATGGGGGGGAGGCAATGTTAGCACTGACGTTGTGCCAGTGCTGCTCAGCAGTAGCCAAAAGACTGGTATGTTGTCAACACCTTTCTAGCTACAAATGCAAAGCACAGCACTGTAAAGGCTGCTATGGAAAAATGAACTCCAGCTCAGCCAGAACCAATACACAGTTAAAGTTTTACGCCATCAGTGATGACTAAATATCCAGAAAACTAATGTAATTTTGAATTCCTGTTGTGTATTCAAAGTAGTAATAAAATATGAATTAGATTACCAAAGGAGACATTGTGCTAGTATTTTGTTTCTGGCACATCTTGTTAGAGTGTTTTGGGGATACTTGGATTTTGCTGTTTTCAGGACTGATGTTTTATTGAAAACTTTTTACAAGGAGCAAGTGTAGGATTCAGTACAAGCAAACCAGCATTCAAGTCTCTGTAGCTTCATCATTTTAAGTGGTCCACTATTCCTTTCTTACACAATTATTTGCATGTCGCTCCTAGTAGACGTTTTTCAAAGCAGCAGTGCAGTTCCTCATGCTGTACATTTCTCCAGCACTTCAGTTTTATATTAGATTCTTCTTCCTTGAGGCATGCTTCTGGGGTATATTCTAACACTGACTACAAGGGTCTATTTGATAATGACATTTAAGTGTAATGTCTAATAAATTATGCAATGTTAGCATATACAATTCAGAAATATGTATCACAGAATTTTTATGATAAAAGATGATAAAAGTTTTTTTTAATATACCCAATAGTTAAAAACTCTCTAATTAAGGAAATCTTATCATGTTATGATGCTTATTTGACATATTACCCTGTGATGAATGGCAAGTCCTTCTAGACAATTGTATTGGACTTTCCTGTATTTTCAATATGTAATCCTAAATAGAGTACATTGTACAGATAATTTAGTTTACCAAATGCAATGGGTTGATGCTGGCTAAATGTCAGTGCACCTAAAAAAATTATTTATTCATTTTCTTCTGCTATAGTTAAGCAGAGGAGGGGAAAAGAAAATTAATGGGGTGAGATAAGGATTAGGAGAAAAACACTTTAAGGGCAAAACAGAATTAAAACTTTAAAAGGTATAAAGAAAATTTTATTAACAGAATTAAAAGAGAATAATGAGAACAAAAAATAAACTCTTAGAACATCATTTTCCTCCCCCAGCCCTTCTTTCTTTCTCACCAACAGCGCAGGGAGATAAAACATGGGGTTTTTATTTAGTTTGTCACTTCTAAAAATTTTTCGTCAGTTTACTTAGGGAGAGGAGTCTCTTTTGTTATGCCATGGGGTCTTTCCTAGAGGAAACAATTCTCTGTGAACTTTTCCAATGTGGTTTAAATTTTCACGGCTAACAGTTCGCCCAGAACCTGCTTGCAACGTGAAGTCCTTCCCACGACAACTGCTTTTCGTGGGCTGTTTAGCTTATGAGGTGCAGTTTTTAAGGATGAGTTGTTCTAGTATAAAAGCAAGGGTCTTCTTTTATTTTTGAAAGCAAGGGTTTTCTTTCTCTCTGTTCAAGCCTCTCACCCGATCACAGCTTTTCAGTATCCACATGCTCCAGCACCACTGCCTTTTTCTCATGGGCTGCGGGTGAATGATGCATCCTCCCCATGCGCTTCATGAATGACAGAGAAACAGTTTGTTGTATTGTAATCCTCACCAGGGCTTACAGAAGAATCTCAGTTCCGATGCTCAGAGCACTTCCTCTTGCCCCCCCCCCCCCCCCCCCTTGTACTGACGTTAGTGTAGCCTTATTGTTCTCCTCACGTGTCTTCGCTTTTTCCTTTTCTCGGACTCAGGAGAGAATCAGTGTTCTTTGGTTCATTTGTTCTCAAGTTCTATCAACTGAAACCGTTTATAGAGTTCTGCAGTGCTGAAAGGTTAATCTTGTCCAGGCTCTGCAAATGGGGAATTGCTCGCCGTGCTTCTCTCTCTCTATTTGTCACGTGGTCTCTGCCGGCACTGAGCAAGCCGTGCGGGCTGCCGGTTCCACTCCCCACCTTTTCTTCATGAGGGACGCCAAGAAAAGAAAAACTGCTGCCTCCGCTTTTGTCTTTCTGTCCACAGCATGGCTGGTTAAAACCAGCTAAGTAAATAAAGTCCATTGCAAGCCATGCTGAAGCAACCACAGCGGTGCGGCGCTGCCCCAGCTGCATGGTTGCTCCTGGCGCCGGGATGGCCCCCAGCAGCATGGCCCAGCAGCCACACCGGGATGATGTCCAGTGGCCCCCTCTGGGAAGGGGCCCCAGCCTGCCCCTCCACCCCTCTTTTGAGAGCAGGGAGCAAGACAGCTTCCAGCAGTTTTTTGTTCTTAATTATATTATCATAGAGGCATTATCAGCGTTTTTCTAATTGGCTTAGCAGTGTGCTAATTCTCAGAGCAAGCCAGCGGTTGGTTTTGCCAGGCAAAGAGGAAGCTGCTAGCAGCTTCTCACAAAAAATCACTTCTATGGCTGAATTTTTCCCTCTTCACCACAAATCAATTAATGCAAAACCAGCACACCAAACTTTATCCTCTGTAACATCATGAAGAGATCAATAAAACATTAATGGTTGTTATAAATGAAAAATAAAAAATAGCCAATTTTAATAAAACTATAAAAAAAATAAAATTTATTTCAAGACTGTAATACAGTCCCAACAGCCACCACCCAAAACGGACAGCGTATCACCCCCGGTCGGTGATATGGGTGAACATGAGAAATGGACTCGCTAGTACCAAATCTACCCTGTCCACACCAGCTGCTTCGAGGCAGCAGTTCTTATACAGTTTATTTCGCCTGCGGCAGGATGTCTTTGTTTCTTTATGAGTTCTTCATATTCAAGTTGGTTTCTTTCTCTGGCTTGGGCTGCACAAAGCCTCCATCCGAGAATAGAATAATACACTTCCCCCCGATTCCCGGAATCCGGCATTCAGTCCGCAGGTGCTGATGGCTCTGGTTATCTCAGATGTGTATTTTGTCCAGGCCATCACCTCCTGGGTGTCACTGGGCGCATACCTTTGTGAAGGCCCATCTCCCGTGTAGCCAAGGTTCCCTTCGAATGCAAATGTCGTGGTGCCCATCTGCTCTGCTTTGGTTTTTCCATCCTGAAGAAAGGGATTCTCCCCCCCCCCCTCCACAGTTTATACACATATATTTTTATACAACGTTTATTTCCACAAATTACTAACTATATTCCTAACAATTCCCTCCCCTTCTTTATAAACTCATTAATTCTTGGAGTTTTCTAAAAATTAACCTACGTGCTTTATTTTTAGCCTTTTTAACCTTTAATGAATCTATGTATATTCAATCAATTTTTCCCTTTTTAATCATCCTGTAGTCTTCTCTGATATTTCCTGAGATCTGACCCGTTACTCTCCATATGTTTTTCAAATTGTGCTAAGGCACTAGCTGCCCATTTATGTGATGAATCTTCTTCCAGCTTCATAATCTTTGAAACTGGGTTACCTTTTGTTGCAAGTTCTGGGTCCATGGGCATAGCTGTGACCTGCATTCCTTGCACTACTGAGTGTATATAAAACAAGGAATCAAACAGGGTAAAAAGATAACTCCGGCTATAGAACAGAGAATAAAGAATATTCGTTTCTTCCACCAAGCTCCATTGAACAGGTTGTCCCACCAGGAAGTATTTAGGATCGAGTTCCACTACTGGATGGGTATTTAGGTGAACCTTTTTATTTCAGCTGCGAGTCCTCGGGTTGTTTCCCTGTAATCGTCAATTTCAGTACAGCATTCGGGCTCATTGAACTTCCCACATACTCCCCCTTCTTCTGCTAACAGGTAGACAAAAGCCTTCATCTGGGAATGTTTCTTTGATAGTAACTCCAGAGTATGATATATT